>OX421504.1:19352205-19782205 GCA_949126835.1 Anisus vortex
CTATATAGATAGAGTGAAACCAATTGTTGTATTCAACACCGGTTAATGTGTACAGTTAGGCTATATAGATAGAGTGAAACCAATTGTTGTATTCAACACCGGTTAATGTGTACAGTTAGGCTATATAGATAGAGTGAAACCAATTGTTGTATTATTCAACACCGGTTAATGTGTACAGTTAGGCTATATAGATAGAGTGAAACCAATTGTTGTATTATTCAACATCGGTTAATGTGTACAGTTAGGCTATATAGATAGAGTGAAACCAATTGTTGTATTATTCATAATCGGTTAATGTGTACAGTTAGGCTATATAGATAGAGTGAAACCAATTGTTGTATTATTCAACACCGGTTAATGTGTACAGTTAGGCTATATAGATAGAGTGAAACCAATTGTTGTATTATTCAACACCGGTTAATGTGTACAGTTAGGCTATATAGATAGAGTGAAACCAATTGTTGTATTATTCAACACCGGTTAATGTGTACAGTTAGGCTATATAGATAGAGTGAAACCAATTGTTGTATTATTCAACACTGGTTAATGTGTACAGTTAGGCTATATAGATAGAGTGAAACCAATTGTTGTATTATTCAACATCGGTTAATGTGTACAGTTAGGCTATATAGATAGAGTGAAACCAATTGTTGTATTATTCAACACCGGTTAATGTGTACAGTTAGGCTATATAGATAGAGTGAAACCAATTGTTGTATTATTCAACATCGGTTAATGTGTACAGTTAGGCTATATAGATAGAGTGAAACCAATTGTTGTATTATTCAACATCGGTTAATGTGTACAGTTAGGCTATATAGATAGAGTGAAACCAATTGTTGTATTATTCAACACCGGTTAATGTGTACAGTTAGGCTATATAGATAGAGTGAAACCAATTGTTGTATTATTCAACACCGGTTAATGTGTACAGTTAGGCTATATAGATAGAGTGAAACCAATTGTTGTATTATTCAACATTGGTTAATGTGTACAGTTAGGCTATATAGATAGAGTGAAACCAATTGTTGTATTATTCAACACCGGTTAATGTGTACAGTTAGGCTATATAGATAGAGTGAAACCAATTGTTGTATTCAACACCGGTTAATGTGTACAGTTAGGCTATATAGATAGAGTGAAACCAATTGTTGTATTATTCAACACCGGTTAATGTGTACAGTTAGGCTATATAGATAGAGTGAAACCAATTGTTGTATTCAACACCGGTTAATGTGTACAGTTAGGCTATATAGATAGAGTGAAACCAATTGTTGTATTCAACACCGGTTAATGTGTACAGTTAGGCTATATAGATAGAGTGAAACCAATTGTTGTATTCAACACCGGTTAATGTGTACAGTTAGGCTATATAGATAGAGTGAAACCAATTGTTGTATTCAACACCGGTTAATGTGTACAGTTAGGCTATATAGATAGAGTGAAACCAATTGTTGTATTATTCAACACCGGTTAATGTGTACAGTTAGGCTATATAGATAGAGTGAAACCAATTGTTGTATTATTCAACATCGGTTAATGTGTACAGTTAGGCTATATAGATAGAGTGAAACCAATTGTTGTATTATTCAACATCGGTTAATGTGTACAGTTAGGCTATATAGATAGAGTGAAACCAATTGTTGTATTATTCAACACCGGTTAATGTGTACAGTTAGGCTATATAGATAGAGTGAAACCAATTGTTGTATTATTCAACATCGGTTAATGTGTACAGTTAGGCTATATAGATAGAGTGAAACCAATTGTTGTATTATTCAACACCGGTTAATGTGTACAGTTAGGCTATATAGATAGAGTGAAACCAATTGTTGTATTATTCAACACTGGTTAATGTGTACAGTTAGGCTATATAGATAGAGTGAAACCAATTGTTGTATTATTCAACATCGGTTAATGTGTACAGTTAGGCTATATAGATAGAGTGAAACCAATTGTTGTATTATTCAACACCGGTTAATGTGTACAGTTAGGCTATATAGATAGAGTGAAACCAATTGTTGTATTATTCAACATCGGTTAATGTGTACAGTTAGGCTATATAGATAGAGTGAAACCAATTGTTGTATTATTCAACATCGGTTAATGTGTACAGTTAGGCTATATAGATAGAGTGAAACCAATTGTTGTATTATTCAACACCGGTTAATGTGTACAGTTAGGCTATATAGATAGAGTGAAACCAATTGTTGTATTATTCAACACCGGTTAATGTGTACAGTTAGGCTATATAGATAGAGTGAAACCAATTGTTGTATTCAACACCGGTTAATGTGTACAGTTAGGCTATATAGATAGAGTGAAACCAATTGTTGTATTCAACACCGGTTAATGTGTACAGTTAGGCTATATAGATAGAGTGAAACCAATTGTTGTATTCAACACCGGTTAATGTGTACAGTTAGGCTATATAGATAGAGTGAAACCAATTGTCCGGGCAAGGAGTCAATTGTGTGCAGACATCAACAAACGGTGTACTGTATTTACTTTGTGTCTCCAATTGTTTTCTTCTGCTACAGCTGTGGAATGTTGACAGTGCATGTTTACCCTACAGCTTGCTGTATCGCCAGCTCATTTCTCGTGTATGGCATGTGTCAGTTTATCTAGGACCGCGGTAATGTAAGTGGTCATTTATTGAGTGTCATGATGTGGTTCTGTGGAGTCATAAAACAGCTAATTGACGGCCTGTATGACTACCTCATCAGGGGGAATGGGACATCTCGGTTTCTTTTAACTTGTTTGAATTATCAAGTCAACTGTTTACTTTTTTTGAACATCGTCATCGAAGTTTACAAAAAATATATTTGCCTGTTTGTACATAAACATTTGTACACAATCTCTTCTTTACTGGAGGCAGAATAATCAAATGAAAACTTCCTTTAATTTTACTTACTTTTTATTAGGCTAAATATGAAACATATAGGCAATATTTAACACATCACATTAACATTTAATTCACACATGAACAAAGTGTTACTCAATTGTTCTTAAAAACAAGAATCAGTTATTTAACTCATTCTAACATAGATTCAGCTATGCAAAAGAAAATAAGTATTAATATATTGTTTAGGCCTAATACTGAAATTTACAGCAAAAGAAAACATTTCAAAACATGACTTATGGATTTCTATTAGTTTAATTATTTAGTTGTTAATAATTGTAAATGAATAGATTCAATACCAACAGTTGTGTTACAATGTAATGTGTTGTATGCGCTATAAGTAGTTATGAATGTAAAACAATTTACTCTCCTAGACAAGGACATGTTTTACATTGAAAGGAGAATGTCACAAACGAAAAAATGTAATTCACAAACGTTTGTCACAAATACAATTCCAATAGCATCACCTTGCCTTATAACAAACTGACCGGTCAATAACGCTGGTTTATATAGGACAATGGACGAACCATTGCAGGCATGGGAAAATATACGTTTGAAATATTCTAATAAGGAACAGGGAAATGTGCTCCAATAAACAAATGTAGAGTCTCTAACGTGAAAATGCTGCTAGTGCTGCTAGACGAGATCAAAGAAAGGAGAAAAAACAACTGGCCTGCTGGGTGAGAGAACAAAATGATGGGTTAAAAATAAAGTTCACTGCTGCAGTGAAATAAGGGAAGTAATTACGACACATCAAGATATTTAACACACACAAATCACAGCAAACTAGATAACGGTATAGTCAATGACAAATAATCTCGCCCCCTACGCTCCTCTTTTCCCTTCTCTAAAAGGTGGTTTCATAAACAAATCTCATCTTTCACATACCCGGTAATATAGTCTACATGTGCGCTGACAATTGGTTGTTTTAGGGAGAAAATATGTCATTGAATTGCCACAGTCATCGTCCTGTCAACTGAAGTATTACATTCCATACCATTAAAACTTCCACAAAACTTGATTCTATTGGCCACACCTACACCCCACTCCTCTTTCCACTTCCATATTCACATGCTCAGTTCCTGACATTTCTATTGTTATAATAGATAGATCCTATTGTTATAATAGATAGATCCTATTGTTATAATAGATAGATCCTATTGTTATAATAGATAGATCCTATTGTTATAATAGATAGATCCTATTGTTATAATAGATAGATCCTATTGTTATAATAGATAGATCCTATTGTTATAATAGATAGATCCTATTGTTATAATAGATAGATCCTATTGTTATAATAGATAGATCCTATTGTTATAATAGATAGATCCTATTGTTATAATAGATAGATCCTATTGTTATAATAGATAGATCCTATTGTTATAATAGATAGATCCTATTGTTATAATAGATAGATCCTATTGTTATAATAGATAGATCCTATTGTTATAATAGATAGATCCTATTGTTATAATAGATAGATCCTATTGTTATAATAGATAGATCCTATTGTTATAATAGATAGATCCTATTGTTATGATAGATAGATCCTATTGTTATGATAGATAGATCCTATTGTTATGATAGATAGATCCTATTGTTATGATAGATAGATCCTATTGTTATGATAGATAGATCCTATTGTTATGATAGATAGATCCTATTGTTATGATAGATAGATCCTATTGTTATAATAGATAGATCCTATTGTTATAATAGATAGATCCTATTGTTATAATAGATAGATCCTATTGTTATAATAGATAGATCCTATTGTTATAATAGATAGATCCTATTGTTATAATAGATAGATCCTATTGTTATAATAGATAGATCCTATTGTTATAATAGATAGATCCTATTGTTATAATAGATAGATCCTATTGTTATAATAGATAGATCCTATTGTTATAATAGATAGATCCTATTGTTATAATAGATAGATCCTATTGTTATAATAGATAGATCCTATTGTTATAATAGATAGATCCTATTGTTATAATAGATAGATCCTATTGTTATAATAGATAGATCCTATTGTTATAATAGATAGATCCTATTGTTATAATAGATAGATCCTATTGTTATAATAGATAGATCCTATTGTTATAATAGATAGATCCTATTGTTATAATAGATAGATCCTATTGTTATAATAGAAAGATCCTATAGTTATAATAGATAGATCCTATTGTTATAATAGATAGATCCTATTGTTATAGTAGATAGATCCTATTGTTATAATAGAAAGATCCTATAGTTATAATAGGTAGATCCTATTGTTATAATAGATTCTATTGTTATAATAGATAGATCCTGTTGTTATAATAGATAGATCCTATTGTTATAATAGATAGATCCTATTGATATAATAGATAGATCCTATTGTTATAATAGATCGATCTAGATCTGATTATATTCATTCATTCATACCTTTTCTTTTTGTTAATTCCTCAATAAGATTTATATTATATTTAGAATAGACATTAGCCATGTGTGTAAAACCCTTATCATGGTTTTCTAATTCAGTAAACTTTCCCAAAATGTACTCTGATTCTGGTCACGAAGTTTTAAATTAGCTGGCCAGAGCGTCAGCGAAAGACTGTTAAAGGTTACTTTGCTGCACTTTATGAATGTTAAAGTAACTTAAAGCCCTTTGGAACATTTAAACCATTTAGTGACCTGGAGGAGGGGGGGGGGGGCTGAATCCCAAGGGACATCTTAGAGATTACCAGTGGCCTGACAAGCAATGATTACTGCACTTGGTGCTGGTGCATCCAGGCTGCTCTGTTGTGGTGAAGCTGGCAGAACAAATGGTTGTTGATCAGGATGTCATGTGCTGCACACTGTTGTCAGTAGGAGATGTCCACTGCTGTTGTACTTGCCATTTCTGTTGATGACTCTTCCTATGCCATGTAGTCAGTGCCAACTCTGGCATTGAAATGTCTAAGTCTAATCAACTTAACTAAATTGTGTACAGTGGAAGTTCAGACTCTGGTAGAACTTGTCTTTTGTCTCTATTGGATTTATCTTTGTCTGTGTGTAGGCATTGATGAGTGCGGCTTGCTTCTTCTTCGGCTTGCTTCTTCTTCGGCTTGCTTCTTCTTCGGCTTGCTTCTTCTTCAGGCAGAGTAATATAGCAATAGTAATGATAAAACAACTGTAGACACTGACTTCCTGATGATCAAAGTATAAATCAAACTATTTGTTCCATTGCTCAAGTACTTCTAAAAAAGAACAGCAATCAGAAATTACATAATTGTAGTTGTTAAAACACATGCCAAACTTTACAAGTAGACCAGAAACATTGGTTTTATCAATCAAACAATAACATTATGACAGGAAAAAAAAGACAATCTAAAAATAATCTTTTACTGACCTCATGAAATACTTGTATACAACACACTGTGTAGTGTGTCAGGCATGACTCATTTCATTGTGGTCCTGTCAGGTAAATATTGATCCATTCATGATGTCTTATTAAACTGCACTGTAAGCAGACTAGAAAGAATGTAAATATAGATGTTATAGAGTAAATGAGCCATTCCCACATTGTGTTCCAAGATACTCTAGACTTCTAATTCTTAGTGACCACAAAAATAAAGTACCGTATGTAAATATAGCAAATAGACTAAATGAATGCTAGTTTCTAGTATAATTAACAACATAGTCCTATTCATATTCTGTTCTTGCTTTTGTTCCTAATGGAAATTTTGCTTCCAATAAGCTGCTGATTGATTTGTATAATGATTACATTTGATGCTGACAAGTTTTTTTAATTTCAACCCAAGTATTGGACTAAATCTATCTGTAGAAAAGTGATTGGTGTAGTGCTCCTTTATTTAATAGTTGATTCTTTGCCTGGGTTTTGTATATTGTAGTCCAAGTCCTGGTGACTGCTCAATAGAGAGTGTCAGTAAAACTTTGTACTGCATCCTTAACATAATAACTTTAGATAAAATTTTCTATGAACCAAATGTATTTCTCTTGTTTCTGTTTGTGACCCAATGAATTGTATCTTCCTGTACAGATACCTGGGGCTATGGAGACAGTGGAGTGTAACCAGGTGTCACAACAACAGTCCAGCAATCCTAGTGCCATGGTAGAGTCTTTACTTTCATCAATGTGTAGGTGTAGGACTAACAATACTCACACAATCAAGTCAATCATACAAATACAATTAGCCAGAATGGCACTTGTTACTAGGGCATTTTGTTTACACTGCCTTCTTTCTGACACTTTTGAAATACCAGGTCCCTAAACAAAAACAAATAGTTTGTACTAGTTACTTGTTCCAACACTATTCTCACCACCTCTCCCACTTGTTCCAACACTCACCACCTCTCCCACTTGTTCCAACACTATTCTCACCACCTCTCCCACTTGTTCCAACACTATTCTCACCACCTCTCCCACTTGTTCCAACACTCACCACCTCTCCCACTTGTTCCAACACTCACCACCTCTCCCACTTGTTCCAACACTCACCACCTCTCCCACTTGTTCCAACACTATTCTCACCACCTCTCCCACTTGTTCCAACACTCACCACCTCTCCCACTTGTTCCAACACTCACCACCTCTCCCACTTGTTCCAACACTTACCACCTCTCCCACTTGTTCCAACACTATTCTCACCACCTCTCCCACTTGTTCCAACACTCACCACCTCTCCCACTTGTTCCAAAACTCACCACCTCTCCCACTTGTTCCAACACTCACCACCTCTCCCACTTGTTCCAACACTCACCACCTCTCCCACTTGTTCCAACACTCACCACCTCTCCCACTTGTTCCAACACTCACCACCTCTCCCACTTGTTCCAACACTCACCACCTCTCCCACTTGTTCCAACACTCACCACCTCTCCCACTTGTTCCAACACTCACCACCTCTCCCACTTGTTCCAACACTCACCACCTCTCCCACTTGTTCCAACACTCACCACCTCTCCCACTTGTTCCAACACTCACCACCTCTCCCACTTGTTCCAACACTCACCACCTCTCCCACTTGTTCCAACACTATTCTCACCACCTCTCCCACTTGTTCCAACACTCACCACCTCTCCCACTTGTTCCAACACTCACCACCTCTCCCACTTGTTCCAACACTCACCACCTCTCCCACTTGTTCCAACACTATTCTCACCACCTCTCCCACTTGTTCCAACACTATTCTCACCACCTCTCCCACTTGTTCCAACACTATTCTCACCACCTCTCCCACTTGTTCCAACACTCACCACCTCTCCCACTTGTTCCAACACTATTCTCACCACCTCTCCCACTTGTTCCAACACTCACCACCTCTCCCACTTGTTCCAACACTATTCTCACCACCTCTCCCACTTGTTCCAACACTATTCTCACCACCTCTCCCACTTGTTCCAACACTATTCTCACCACCTCTCCCACTTGTTCCAACACTATTCTCACCACCTCTCCCACTTGTTCCAACACTCACCACCTCTCCCACTTGTTCCAACACTATTCTCACCACCTCTCCCACTTGTTCCAACACTATTCTCACCACCTCTCCCACTTGTTCCAACACTATTCTCACCACCTCTCCCACTTGTTCCAACACTATTCTCACCACCTCTCCCACTTGTTCCAACACTATTCTCACCACCTCTCCCACTTGTTCCAACACTATTCTCACCACCTCTACCACTTGTTCCAACACTCACCACCTCTCCCACTTGTTCCAACACTATTCTCACCACCTCTCCCACTTGTTCCAACACTATTCTCACCACCTCTCCCACTTGTTCCAACACTCACCACCTCTCCCACTTGTTCCAACACTATTCTTACCACCTCTCCCACTTGTTCCAACACTATTCTCACCACCTCTCCCACTTGTTCCAACACTATTCTCACCACCTCTCCCACTTGTTCCAACACTCACCACCTCTCCCACTTGTTCCAACACTATTCTCACCACCTCTCCCACTTGTTCCAACACTCACCACCTCTCCCACTTGTTCCAACACTATTCTCACCACCTCTCCCACTTGTTCCAACACTATTCTCACCACCTCTCTCACTTGTTCCAACACTATTCTCACCACCTCTCCCACTTGTTCCAACACTATTCTCACCACCTCTCCCACTTGTTCCAACACTAGTCTCACCACCTCTCTCACTTGTTCCAACACTATTCTCACCACCTCTCCCACTTGTTCCAACACTATTCTCACCACCTCTCCCACTTGTTCCAACACTATTCTCACCACCTCTCCCACTTGTTCCAACACTATTCTCACCACCTCTCCCACTTGTTCCAACACTATTCTCACCACCTCTCCCACTTTTTCCAACACTATTCTCACCACCTCTCCCACTTGTTCCAACACTATTCTCAACACCTCTCCCTCCCCTCCAAAAAACAACAACAAACAAACAAACAAACCAACAAATAACCTTGAAAAAGAAAAAAAAAGTTATAAAAAAACGTAATTTGTTGTGCATAAACTTTGTTCCATATATTACTTTGTCTACATATTATGTGACTAAACAATGGTAAGTTGCATCACATGCTCAAACTACTGTCCTATACATTAGTGTTGGCATCCCTTAGCCCAATTTCACTTACACAAAGTTTACATGCATTTCATCATAATCACTATTGTCATATATTAGAGACTCTTTTTGAAATGTGTTCACTTCATTGTGCATTGACCAGTAACATGCTGTTGACAGTTTTGTTGACACCATTATGAAGAGCATCATATAGTGCTAGTTGCTTTTTTTTTTGTTTTGTTTTTGTTTTCCTATTCAAATGTATGCATGGTATTTGTATCTTCAGTGTAAATATCTTAAAAGCCAGTTCAGATATATTCAACTCACACTGTGTGGAGTTATGCATTTAAAACAAATGAATAGCTATTTATTGTTATATTTATATTTAAGTCAATGTAAGAGATGACAAGAATAGCCTAAATATAATAAAGATAAAAATAAATTAAATTTAGTTCTATATAGTGCAAGGTCTAAAGTGAATTTAGTTTGGCTAGTCAAGAACTTCAACACTTTTATGTTAATGTTATCCATGTATTGTTGTCTGTGTACTTGTTTTACATTCATGTTAATGTTATCCATGTATTGTTGTTAGTGCCCATAATTATTATAGCTTATTATTATTATGGTAGCGTGATAGCCTATGGGCAGCTAAACATTTATCTTCAGTTTTATTATAATATAATATTATCCAGCCAAGCTCACAACTTGAGTTTGATCACAGTTCATAACTTGCAATGACAAAGTAACATAACTTGTAATGACAAAGTAACAATATTTCTTTCACTTACTTCAAATTTATTTTCAAAGCATAATACACAGATATATGTATTCTTCTAAGAATCAAAATGTAGGAATTGTAGGCACATATGATATACTTTCATTAAACAATTTTACAATGGAGATATTAAATCAGCACCCATCTGGGGCTTACATAAGCAGACTATCTTTTTTACTCTCCCTCTATCTTCTTACAAAAACATCATCTTTTTCTATAGAAGATTTGCTAACATATATTGGGTGCACTGACCTATACAATTTTAATAAGGGATACTAAATAATTAATGTAATAAAATGCAAATGTCTTAATATAATTATCAAATCAGTTAACTCATTAATATAATAATTACTTTGGGAAAGGCAATATCTACAGTTGTCTGTGTACTTGTTTTACTTTCATGTTAATGTTATCCATGTATGGTTGTCTGTGTACTTGTTTTACTTTATGTTATTGTTATCCATGTATGGTTGTAATGGTTGTCTGTGTACTTGTTTTACTTTCATGTTAATGTTATCCATGTATGGTTGTTTGTGTACTTGTTTTACTTTCATGTTAATGTTATCCATGTATTATTGTCTGTGTACTTGTTTTACTTTCATGTTAATGTTATCCATGTATTGTTGTCTGTGTACTTGTTTTATTTTCATGTTAATGTTATCCATGTATTGTTGTCTGTGTAGGCCTACTTGTTTTACTTTCATGTTAATGTTATCCATGTATGGTTGTCTGTGTACTTGTTTTACTTTCATGTTAATGTTATCCATGTATTGTTGTCTGTATACTTGTTTTACTTTCATGTTAATGTTATCCATGTATTGTTGTCTGTGTACTTGTTTTATTTTCATGTTAATGTTATCCATGTATGGTTGTCTGTGTACTAGTTTTACTTTCATGTTAATGTTATCCATGTATTGTTGTCTGTGTACTTGTTTTACTTTCATGTTAATGTTATCCATGTATTGTTGTCTGTGTACTTGTTTTACTTTCATGTTAATGTTATCCATGTATTGTTATCTGTGTACTTGTTTTATTTTCATGTTAATGTTATCCATGTATTGTTGTCTGTGTACTTGTTTTACTTACATGTTAATGTTATCCATGTATTGTTGTCTGTATACTTGTTTTACTTTCATGTTAATGTTATCCATGTATTGTTGTCTGTGTACTTGTTTTACTTTCATGTTAATGTTATCCATGTATTGTTGTCTGTATACTTGTTTTACTTTCATGTTAATGTTATCCATGTATTGTTGTCTGTGTACTTGTTTTATTTTCATGTTAATGTTATCCATGTATGGTTGTCTGTGTACTAGTTTTACTTTCATGTTAATGTTATCCATGTATTGTTGTCTGTGTACTTGTTTTACTTTCATGTTAATGTTATCCATGTATTGTTGTCTGTGTACTTGTTTTACTTTCATGTTAATGTTATCCATGTATTGTTATCTGTGTACTTGTTTTATTTTCATGTTAATGTTATCCATGTATTGTTGTCTGTGTACTTGTTTTACTTACATGTTAATGTTATCCATGTATTGTTGTCTGTATACTTGTTTTACTTTCATGTTAATGTTATCCATGTATTGTTGTCTGTGTACTTGTTTTACTTACATGTTAATGTTATCCATGTATTGTTGTCTGTGTACTTGTTTTACTTTCATGTTAATGTTATCCATGTATTGTTGTCTGTATACTTGTTTTACTTTCATGTTAATGTTATCCATGTATTGTTGTCTGTGTACTTGTTTTATTTTCATGTTAATGTTATCCATGTATGGTTGTCTGTGTACTAGTTTTACTTTCATGTTAATGTTATCCATGTATTGTTGTCTGTGTACTTGTTTTACTTTCATGTTAATGTTATCCATGTATTGTTGTCTGTGTACTTGTTTTACTTTCATGTTAATGTTATCCATGTATTGTTATCTGTGTACTTGTTTTATTTTCATGTTAATGTTATCCATGTATTGTTGTCTGTGTACTTGTTTTACTTACATGTTAATGTTATCCATGTATTGTTGTCTGTATACTTGTTTTACTTTCATGTTAATGTTATCCATGTATTGTTGTCTGTGTACTTGTTTTACTTTCATGTTAATGTTATCCATGTATTGTTGTCTGTGTACTTGTTTTACTTTCATGTTAATGTTATCCATGTATTGTTGTCTGTGTACTTGTTTTACTTTCATGTTAATGTTATCCATGTATTGTTGTCTGTGTACTTGTTTTACTTTCATGTTAATGTTATCCATGTATTGTTGTCTGTGTACTTGTTTTACTTTCATGTTAATGTTATCCATGTATTGTTGTCTGTGTACTTGTTTTACTTTCATGTTAATGTTATCCATGTATTGTTGTCTGTATACTTGTTTTACTTTCATGTTAATGTTATCCATGTATTGTTGTCTGTGTACTTGTTTTACTTTCATGTTAATGTTATCCATGTATTGTTGTCTGTGTACTTGTTTTACTTTCATGTTAATGTTATCCATGTATTGTTGTCTGTGTACTTGTTTTACTTTCATGTTAATGTTATCCATGTATTGTTGTCTGTGTACTTGTTTTACTTTCATGTTAATGTTATCCATGTATTGTTGTCTGTGTACTTGTTTTACTTTCATGTTAATGTTATCCATGTATTGTTGTCTGTGTACTTGTTTTACTTTCATGTTAATGTTATCCATGTATTGTTGTCTGTGTACTTGTTTTACTTTCATGTTAATGTTATCCATGTATTGTTATCTGTATACTTGTTTTACTTCACACTTTGTTTCTTACACTAACTATCCTAATTTTCCATCTAGTACAACTTTTAAACACATTCTTGTTTTGTAAAAACTAACATCTACAATAAGGGGGAGGAGTGTTTTGTATGTGTGTGTGTGTGTCATATCCTTGTAGATAAAACATGCTGTGACATTTTAAAAGTGGGCCAAGGTACCAAAGACCAGGGTGACCTAAATGGTGACCTAAATGAAAACAGTCTGGTTACCCAAGAAATCTAAAATGATTTTGGGCTCCTAAATAATAAAATGCTTGTTATTGGCTAACAATGTCTAGCTTGCTATCACAGTTGCTCTCTTGGTTAATCCAATAAAGGCTTTTATAGTCATTCATTAGATAATATTACTCCTGGACCAAATCAACAATTAATACTAAAAACATAATAACAAGGCAGACTATATTTAGACCAAAGTTTTTCTCCACAGCAATTTTCATTCTATGGAAACAATAATGATTTACTGTTAAGTTACACAAACTATGTATTTGTTCGCTGACAATTTGCTTGTTTTAGGGAGAAAAATCTGTCATTGAATTGCCAGTGCCACTGAAGTATTACCTTCCATAACCATTAAAACACAGCCACAAAATTTGATTTTTATGTTTATACATTTTCTAATACAATTAACCCTTTTGAAGAACATTTTATAATAGAAACTCTATGGTTAGAGTTAGATTTACAAAAATTTATTTGGCAAAAATGTTCTTATTAAATGACTTTATTTCTTTATAAAGAACAATGTAAGAAACACAAAATGTCCAAACTTTGATCCTTTTGCATGTTTTTGGCTAAATAAAATGAAAATAAATGAAATGGGTTTACAATTCCAACAGTTAAAATCAGATTTTTTCCATGTGTGGCCAAGCATGAATGTCATATTTTGAATTAGAACCTGATTTTGGGTACTCTTCAGAAGCAGGTTTTAGATATTTTATATGACTATTTAATAAATGGGCCTCATAGTAAACATTAAAAGGCTTATTTTGTTGTTAATATAAATAGGAAAAAATATTGTGGAATTTGAGACCTTCTAAGACTTGTATATAAATATATATCATTTCTATGGAATTTGAGACCTTGTAAGACTTGTATATAAATATATATCATTTCTATGGAATTTGAGACCTTGTAAGACTTGTATATAAATATATATCATTTCTATGGAATTTGAGGCCTTGTAAGACTTGTGTATAAATATATATCATTTCTATGGAATTTGAGGCCTTGTAAGACTTGTATATAAATATATATCATTTCTATGGAATTTGAGATCTTGTAAGACTTGTATATAAATATATATCATTTCTATGGAATTTGAGGCCTTGTAAGACTTGTATATAAATATATATCATTTCTATGGAATTTGAGACCTTGTAAGACTTGTATATAAATATATATCATTTCTATGGAATTTGAGACCTTGTAAGACTTGTATATAAATATATATCATTTCTATGGAATTTGAGGCCTTGTAAGACTTGTATATAAATATATATCATTTCTATGGAATTTGAGGCCTTGTAAGACTTGTATATAAATATATATCATTTCTATGGAATTTGAGGCCTTGTAAGACTTGTATATAAATATATATCATTTCTATGGAATTTGAGGCCTTGTAAGACTTGTATATAAATATATATCATTTCTATGGAATTTGAGATCTTGTAAGACTTGTATATAAATATATATCATTTCTATGGAATTTGAGGCCTTGTAAGACTTGTATATAAATATATATCATTTCTATGGAATTTGAGACCTTGTAAGACTTGTATATAAATATATATCATTTCTATGGAATTTGAGGCCTTGTAAGACTTGTATATAAATATATATCATTTCTATGGAATTTGAGGCCTTGTAAGACTTGTATATAAATATATATCATTTCTATGGAATTTGAGGCCTTGTAAGACTTGTATATAAATATATATCATTTCTATGGAATTTGAGACCTTCTAAGACTTGTATATAAATATATATCATTTCTATGGAATTTGAGACCTTGTAAGACTTGTATATAAATATATATCATTTGTATGGAATTTGAGGCCTTGTAAGACTTGTATATAAATATATATCATTTCTATGGAATTTGAGGCCTTGTAAGACTTGTATATAAATATATATCATTTCTATGGAATTTGAGATCTTATAAGACTTGTATATAAATATATATCATTTCTATGGAATTTGAGATCTTGTAAGACTTGTATATAAATATATATCATTTCTATGGAATTTGAGGCCTTGTAAGACTTGTATATAAATATATATCATTTCTATGGAATTTGAGGCCTTGTAAGACTTGTATATAAATATATATCATTTCTATGGAATTTGAGACCTTCTAACACTTGTATATAAATATATATCATTTCTATGGAATTTGAGACCTTGTAAGACTTGTATATAAATATATATCATTTCTATGGAATTTGAGGCCTTGTAAGACTTGTATATAAATATATATCATTTCTATGGAATTTGAGACCTTGTAAGACTTGTATATAAATATATATCATTTCTATGGAATTTGAGGCCTTGTAAGACTTGTATATAAATATATATCATTTCTATGGAATTTGAGACCTTGTAAGACTTGTATATAAATATATATCATTTCTATGGAATTTGAGGCCTTGTAAGACTTGTATATAAATATATATCATTTCTATGGAATTTGAGGCCTTGTAAGACTTGTATATAAATATATATCATTTCTATGGAATTTGAGGCCTTGTAAGACTTGTATATAAATATATATCATTTCTATGGAATTTGAGGCCTTGTAAGACTTGTATATAAATATATATCGTTTCTATGGAATTTGAGGCCTTGTAAGACTTGTATATAAATATATATCATTTCTATGGAATTTGAGGCCTTGTAAGACTTGTATATAAATATATATCATTTCTATGGAATTTGAGGCCTTGTAAGACTTGTATATAAATATATATCATTTCTATGGAATTTGAGGCCTTGTAAGACTTGTATATAAATATATATCATTTCGATGGAATTTGAGGCCTTGTAAGACTTGTATATAAATATATATCATTTCTATGGAATTTGAGGCCTTGTAAGACTTGTATATAAATATATATCATTTCTATGGAATTTGAGGCCTTGTAAGACTTGTATATAAATATATATCATTTCTATGGAATTTGAGGCCTTGTAAGACTTAAATATAAATATTTATCATTTCTATGGAATTTGAGGCCTTGTAAGACTTAAATATAAATATATATCATTTCTATGGAATTTGAGGCCTTGTAAGACTTGTATATAAATATATATCATTTCTATGGAATTTGAGACCTTGTAAGACTTGTATATAAATATATATCATTTCTATGGAATTTGAGACCTTGTAAGACTTGTATATAAATATATATCATTTCTATGGAATTTGAGGCCTTGTAAGACCTGTATATAAATATATATCATTTCTATGGAATTTGAGGCCTTGTAAGACCTGTATATAAATATATATCATTTCTATGGAATTTGAGACCTTGTAAGACTTGTATATAAATATATATCATTTCTATGGAATTTGAGGCCTTGTAAGACTTGTATATAAATATATATCATTTCTATGGAATTTGAGACCTTGTAAGACTTGTATATAAATATATATCATTTCTATGGAATTTGAGGCCTTGTAAGACTTGTATATAAATATATATCATTTCTATGGAATTTGAGGCCTTGTAAGACTTGTATATAAATATATATCATTTCTATGGAATTTGAGATCTTGTAAGACTTGTATATAAATATATATCATTTCTATGGAATTTGAGACCTTGTAAGACTTGTTTATAAATATATATCATTTCTATGGAATTTGAGACCTTGTAAGACTTGTATATAAATATATATAATTTCTATGGAATTTGAGACCTTGTAAGACTTGTATATAAATATATATCATTTCTATGGAATTTGAGACCTTGTAAGACTTGTATATAAATATATATCATTTCTATGGAATTTGAGACCTTGTAAGACTTGTATATAAATATATATCATTTCTATGGAATTTGAGACCTTGTAAGACTTGTATATAAATATATATCATTTCTATGGAATTTGAGGCCTTGTAAGACTTGTATATAAATATATATCATTTCTATGGAATTTGAGGCCTTGTAAGACTTGTATATAAATATATATCATTTCTATGGAATTTGAGATCTTGTAAGACTTGTATATAAATATATATCATTTCTATGGAATTTGAGACCTTGTAAGACTTGTATATAAATATATATCATTTCTATGGAATTTGAGGCCTTGTAAGACTTGTATATAAATATATATCATTTCTATGGAATTTGAGACCTTGTAAGACTTGTATATAAATATATATCATTTCTATGGAATTTGAGGCCTTGTAAGACTTGTATATAAATATATATCATTTCTATGGAATTTGAGACCTTGTAAGACTTGTATATAAATATATATCATTTCGATGGAATTTGAGGCCTTGTAAGACTTGTATATAAATATATATCATTTCTATGGAATTTGAGACCTTGTAAGACTTGTATATAAATATATATCATTTCTATGGAATTTGAGGCCTTGTAAGACTTGTATATAAATATATATCATTTCTATGGAATTTGAGACCTTGTAAGACTTGTATATAAATATATATCATTTCTATGGAATTTGAGGCCTTGTAAGACTTGTATATAAATATATATCATTTCTATGGAATTTGAGACCTTGTAAGACTTGTATATAAATATATATCATTTCGATGGAATTTGAGGCCTTGTAAGACTTGTATATAAATATATATCATTTCTATGGAATTTGAGACCTTCTAACACTTGTATATAAATATATATCATTTCTATACCAGTCAGTGATTTTCACTAGTAATATGTCAACAATTTTAGTTGCCATGTTGAATCCATTCTGTTTATAGATCAGTGATTTCTCCTAACACAAATTGTAGATAGAAATTAAAAAGAATGAAATGATTTCCTCAGATCTCCAAGATTCCCTTGTTAGCAGGAGAGCAAAGACTTAAAATCAACAGAACAGTGGATGGTGAAGCCATGGTGACTAACTTCAGGTTCTGTGTTTGTGAACGCAGATCTTTCATCAATATCCCACTCATGATGGTAGCAGAACTTTTTGTTGTAGAGGCTGCTAGAAGACTAAGGGTTGGATGTAAAGATGGTTCTACTTATAGGTCAGTGATGAAAACACTTTGTATTTTTCTCAGTTTACCTAAACATATCTAGATTGTGAACTTGGACTATGTGAAATAATGACCACTAGACTTCATCAAGGTGTGTGATATAATAGCATGTTTTCTTCTATTTCTTGACAGTTCACTGAATGACAGGAGTAGAGACTTGTGAAGTTAGGCTTTATTGTATATGCAATGTGATAATGTTCATAATTCTCACAAGACACTTGTAACAATACAAAGTTGAATCATTAAAATCAACTGTATCAATACCTCCGTGTTCACAATAATAATTGCAGTCACTGGTAGAATAGCATTAGCACTAAAACAGACACTTTAACAAAGTATGTGAACAAAAAACAACCCCAAACCCTTCTTGCTATCCTATCTAGTAAATGAGCTAGAAATTCCAGCTCCTAATAAAGACTTGAATAGCAAGAATTATTCAGTGACTAAAGGCATCATTGACTTTTAAGACTGCAACTTTGTATAATTAACACACACACACACACACACACAATACTTTAGCACCCAAAGTATATATAATTAACACACATACACACACACAATACTTTAGCACCCAAAGTATATATAATTAACACACATACACACACACAATACTTTAGCACCCAAAGTATATATAATGAAAGAAAAAATATTTAGACTGAATGTTGTTTTTTCTCTAAAGTTGCACTTTTGCCAGTGCTGAAGACTGCTCCCAGTGTGTGTCTCTACTCAGAGAGAAGACAGGCCCCCCAGCTATTAAAAAGGCCTTGTTTGCCTACAAGTTCTACACAGCAGCAACACTGAAAGATAACCCATCCATGAGTTTATTGCCAGAAGAAGTCCAGCAGTTAAGATTATGTAAACCAGGTTTGTCTTTACTTACTCTTTGATGAAAGCTTTTCTTCTCACTTTCTTCTTCAATTTTATTGATTTAGTTTTTTCCCATATATTCAAAAATGTCATTTTATATTTTTACAAGCTAAATTCCCTGGCGTTGCCCATGGTAAAAAATATCAGTAAATATAATTATTATTTACTGAAAACATTTAGGGAAATTATTTAAAATAAACATTGTAATCGGGTTAAAAATAGGTATGTATTTTTATTTAACAAAAAGTTAAGACTATCCCTGGCTGAGAATGGAACACCTGTCTCCCGCTTGTCTAAAATATAATTAACTTAATAGATTTTACTTTCTGTAAACATTTTAGGAAAACGTTAAAAAATGCAATTAAGTCATTCTAAATTGCACTGCTTTGCTCGGTGGAAAAATTTCATACAGAAACAAAGAACAGAAAGCAACAATAATTAAAACAATATTATTATTATTTATTTACTGAAAATATGTAAGAAAATAATTTAAACAATATTATTATTATTTATTTACTGAAAATATGTAAGAAAATAATTTAAAATAAATATTATTATTATTTATTTACTGAAAATATGTAAGAAAATAATTTAAAATAAATATTATTATTATTTATTTACTGAAAATATGTAAGAAAATAATTTAAAATAAATATTATTATTATTTATTTACTGAAAATATGTAAGAAAATAATTTAAAATAAATATTATTATTATTTATTTACTGAAAATATGTAAGAAAATAATTTAAAATAAATATTATTATTATTTATTTACTGAAAATATGTAAGAAAATAATTTAAAATAAATATTATTATTATTTATTTACTGAAAATATGTAAGAAAATAATTTAAAATAAATATTATTATTATTTATTTACTGAAAATATGTAAGAAAATAATTTAAAATAAATATTATTATTATTTATTTACTGAAAATATGTAAGAAAATAATTTAAAATAAATATTATTATTATTTATTTACTGAAAATATGTAAGAAAATAATTTAAAATAAATATTATTATTATTTATTTACTGAAAATATGTAAGAAAATAATTTAAAATAAATATTATTATTATTTATTTACTGAAAATATGTAAGAAAATAATTTAAAATAAATATTATTATTATTTATTTACTGAAAATATGTAAGAAAATAATTTAAAATAAATATTATTATTATTTATTTACTGAAAATATGTAAGAAAATAATTTAAAATAAATATTATTATTATTTATTTACTGAAAATATGTAAGAAAATAATTTAAAATAAATATTATTATTATTTATTTACTGAAAATATGTAAGAAAATAATTTAAAATAAATATTATTATTATTTATTTACTGAAAATATGTAAGAAAATAATTTAAAATAAATATTATTATTATTTATTTACTGAAAATATGTAAGAAAATAATTTAAAATAAATATTATTATTATTTATTTACTGAAAATATGTAAGAAAATAATTTAAAATAAATATTATTATTATTTATTTACTGAAAATATGTAAGAAAATAATTTAAAATAAATATTATTATTATTTATTTACTGAAAATATGTAAGAAAATAATTTAAAATAAATATTATTATTATTTATTTACTGAAAATATGTAAGAAAATAATTTAAAATAAATATTATTATTATTTATTTACTGAAAATATGTAAGAAAATAATTTAAAATAAATATTATTATTATTTATTTACTGAAAATATGTAAGAAAATAATTTAAAATAAATATTATTATTATTTATTTACTGAAAATATGTAAGAAAATAATTTAAAATAAATATTATTATTATTTATTTACTGAAAATATGTAAGAAAATAATTTAAAATAAATATTATTATTATTTATTTACTGAAAATATGTAAGAAAATAATTTAAAATAAATATTATTATTATTTATTTACTGAAAATATGTAAGAAAATAATTTAAAATAAATATTATTATTATTTATTTACTGAAAATATGTAAGAAAATAATTTAAAATAAATATTATTATTATTTATTTACTGAAAATATGTAAGAAAATAATTTAAAATAAATATTATCACATGCCGGGACCAAGATCGCAAAAGTAAAATATGAGACAATAAGTTCACATGTCTTTAAATCAACCAATGGGGATCGGAATCCACACACACACAGTCTACTTTATATATACATAGACATATACACTACCCATATTGGGTTATTTGTGTTACACATACTCTACATATATTGTCATCTGGATTACATACACTACACATTTGATCATTTGCTGTAGTATTACTTTGCTCCTTACACATTTCAGGGACTGATGTTCCTTCCTATTCATTGGATGCTGAAATCAAAAGACTTGGCTTTGATACAAATCAAAGAAAGATATGGAGGATAACTCAGGCCAATCAAAAATATGAGTGAGTATAGGACATACACATTTGTTTACAATTGAGAACAACTTATTAAACATTGAAGTTTCAAAACTTTGATGCCATTTTACAATAGAAAATTATTAAATATTAGTCAACCAGTTTTCATCTTGTCTGACTATAAGGAGGTCTCTTGTGGCAAGTATCATTTTTAACTGTATTAACTTTTAATTTATCTGAGCTAAGTAGGGAAATTATGGGTAAAAAAAGTGTTAGGTATTGGAGTCTAATTCCTAGACCCTGGCCATTCTTTCATGTAGTTTACTTGTGTAATATTATATTCCTAGACCCTGGCCATTCTTTCATGTAGTTTACTTGTGTAATATTATATTCCTAGACCCTGGCCATTCTTTCATGTAGTTTACTTGTGTAATATTATATTCCTAGACCCTGGCCATTCTTTCATGTAGTTTACTTGTGTAATATTATATTCCTAGACCCTGGCCATTCTTTCATGTAGTTTACTTGTGTAATATTATATTCCTAGACCCTGGCCATTCTTTCATGTAGTTTACTTGTGTAATATTATATTCCTAGACCCTGGCCATTCTTTCATGTAGTTTACTTGTGTAATATTATATTCCTAGACCCTGGCCATTCTTTCATGTAGTTTACTTGTGTAATATTATATTCCTAGACCCTGGCCATTCTTTCATGTAGTTTACTTGTGTAATATTAGTTTTAACTTTTTTTCTTTGCTCATTGTCTTTTGTTTCCATAGCTACTGCCCAACTTACCCAAGAGAACATATTCTACCTGCCACCTATGATGATGAGAAACTTAAGGGCAGTCTAGAGTTTAGAGCAATGAGAAGATTTCCTTCAGTTGTGTGGAGGTAAACTTGTTGCATGTGCTAGTTTTATACAACTGTAGCCTATGGCATACTAGGGGTTTGTGTGGCTAGCAAAATGCCTAACTGCCTTTACTTTACCACAACTAAAGTCACATACCCATAAGCGCTGGATAGACTCATTGGTCAGATTCAGTTTTATTATTTAGTCATTATTTACCCTTTTTAAATTTGCCTCTCTTTTGTTCATTAATGTGTACCATATACTTCTTTTCAATTTACTTTGACTTGAATTCAGGGATAAAACTTCAGGTGTTGTCATCATTCGAAGTAGCCAGCCACTGTCCAGTTTCCTAGGTATCAGTTTTGGCTATTTCCAAAATCAGCAGGATGTCTATCTTATGGAAGAAATAGTGAATGCCTGCAACAGGTGAGTACTGACCAAAAGTAATGACTGAACTCTTAAAAGTAGATCAATGAAATCCAATGGATGAAGTTAGACTTCATGTACTTGTAAGCATTGAAAGACATAAAGTTTAATCTTATTCCTTGTCTCTAGGGAGAGAGAAGTGTTGCTGGAGACACTACCTGGACTGCCCATGCTGGAACATGAGCCGAGTGGACACAGCCGTGGAGGTAACTTGTATATAGAGAATGGACAGCTGTTGTCCAAACAGTCAGAGTTTAGCTCTTGGACCACCGATGATGATGGTAATGGTCTCTATAAGACTATTCCTTCTTATCATTCCCTAAACCAGGGGTCGGCAACCTATGACACGGGTGCCAGACTTGGAACGCTGAGGGATTTTCAGTGGCACACAGAAGAGGCCCCAAAAGTCTATACAAATCCCTTCTACTAGAAATTTAGTTCTACATCAGGATGACTTTTAGGCTGTTGGCACGCTGAATGAATTAGAAATCATACTTTGACACACTGTTATCAAAAGGTTGCCGACCCCTACCCTAAACCACTGGTTGATGTTATTGGTGTATTTCTTTCAGAGTTTAGTTACTTATATTTATCAATGCATGTAAACTTTACATATTAAAGTAAAAAGTAACCAGTTTTACATGAATGGTACTTCATACAAGACTTCATTTACAGTGTACAAATCAAGTTTGATTCAATGACTTGTTAATTAAATTATGGTGTTTTAGGACAACAGACATTCAGCCTTTGTTTTATTTTTTCAATTCATAAATACAAAATTAGATCAAATATACAGTGCAAATATTATTATAACAAAAATACATCTTTTATTATAAATAGAAATAAAAGGAGATCAGATTGAGAGGCCTTTAAAATAAATAAATACTGTACGGTATATACTCGTGTACAAGTCGCACCGGTGGATAAGTCGCATCCCTAGTTTAAGATTATTGTTTTTATATGTTGTCATTGACCTGTGTATAAGTCGCACCATGACTTTCAGGGGTTACTCTGCCTTTTAATTTCTCAAAAATGCATTCCTTTTAAACATAACAGTTACTAAATATTCACACTAATTTGGAAACTTTTCTTGAAAGTTGGTTTCAATCATGCATAACGCAAACATATCAAATAAAGTCAGCGCTTCATTTATTTTTAACAACCGATCAATACATCCATTAGTCATATGAGAAAGTTTTTTTAAGGCATCTGATTCTTCATCTCAGTCCCTGTCCCTACTCAAGTTCCTATCCCTATAGTCACACTAACTATAGTGGGTCAAAAAATAAAATCCTTTGAAGTGTGTGTTCTAGACTAGGCATCGCCACCCACATGTCTAGCATCACAGGCATGGAGTATGTGCTATGACTATGCAAGTGCCCTAATTACCATTAACATTGTTTTCAACTCTTACATGCAACTAATGAGAAATGTAACATTATTTCTATATAGATAAAAAAAAACAACAAGGGGTGAAGTTGAAACATTCATTTTTATACTGAAGATTTAAATGTTAAACTGTACATTTATTTATACAAAGGGTATACATTTTCATATATACATATATATACTGAAGGTTGAATGTTTAAACATTTATTTAAAATTAGTAATTTGTTTAAATAAACATTTATTTTTAATGAAAGCTTATAAATTTTTTTATACTGTTGGTATGAAAGTTCAACAAAACATTGAATTATATGTAGATGTGAAAGTTTATTTCTACATTTATTTTTTCTATTCTGTTCATGTCATTAGAAAATCATGACTTAGTTGGATTTATACAAGCTTTTTTGATAATTATTTTTTTTAAAAAGCTCTTCTTACTGAAGGGTCTTGTAACTGAAAATGAGTGTTTGTGTTACTGGTTAAGTTTCTTCTAGGGAAAGGCATCCCAGATAACCCCCTTTGTTAGGTAGCTCATTTAAGAAAGGCATCCCAGATAACCCCCTTTGTTAGGTAGCTCATTTAAGAAAGGCATCCCAGATAAACCCCTTTGTTAGGTAGCTCATTTAAGAAAGGCATCCCAGATAAACCCCTTTGTTAGGTAGCTCATTTAAGAAAGGCATCCCAGATAAACCCCTTTGTTAGGTAGCTCATTTAAGAAAGGCATCCCAGATAACCCCCTTTGTTAGGTAGCTCATTTAAGAAAGGCATCCCAGATAAACCCCTTTGTTAGGTAGCTCATTTAAGAAAGGCATCCCAGATAACCCCCTTTGTTAGGTAGCTCATTTAAGAAAGGCATCCCAGATAAACCCCTTTGTTAGGTAGCTCATTTAAGAAAGGCATCCCAGATAAACCCCTTTGTTAGGTAGCTCATTTAAGAAAGGCATCCCAGATAACCCCCTTTGTTAGGTAGCTCATTTAAGAAAGGCATCGCAGATAACCCCCTTTGTTAGGTAGCTCATTTAAGAAAGGCATCCCAGATAACCCCCTTTGTTAGGTAGCTCATTTAAGAAAGGCATCCCAGATAACCCCCTTTGTTAGGTAGCTCATTTAAGAAAGGCATCCCAGATAAACCCCTTTGTTAGGTAGCTCATTTAAGAAAGGCATCCCAGATAACCCCCTTTGTTAGGTAGCTCATTTAAGAAAGGCATCCCAGATAACCCCCTTTGTTAGGTAGCTCATTTAAGAAAGGCATCCCAGATAAACCCCTTTGTTAGGTAGCTCATTTAAGAAAGGCATCCCAGATAAACCCCTTTGTTAGGTAGCTCATTTAAGAAAGGCATCCCAGATAACCCCCTTTGTTAGGTAGCTCATTTAAGAAAGGCATCCCAGATAACCACCTTTGTTAGGTAGCTCATTTAAGAAAGGCATCCCAGATAAACCCCTTTGTTAGGTAGCTCATTTAAGAAAGGCATCCCAGATAAACCCCTTTGTTAGGTAGCTCATTTAAGAAAGGCATCCCAGATAACCCCCTTTGTTAGGTAGCTCATTTAAGAAAGGCATCCCAGATAAACCCCTTTGTTAGGTAGCTCATTTAAGAAAGGCATCCCAGATAACCCCCTTTGTTAGGTAGCTCATTTAAGAAAGGCATCCCAGATAAACCACTTTGTTAGGTAGCTCATTTAAGAAAGGCATCCCAGATAAACCCCTTTGTTAGGTAGCTCATTTTCCCTACTGAGAAATGTTGATTGATTGACCATTAGAATAAGTCTAGTCATTGATTTATGTTAATTGAGACAACAAAGGTTCAATGTCTCTTGGTCTTCAAGCTGTTACTGCAGTCTGAATACACACATCATTAATTGTAGATTTACTGTACATTATCTTCTAGTCATTCTGCTTGTTACAATAATAAACAGGAATTTTTTGGTCCTACTGTAGATGACCTGCGTACAACAAGGAAACTGGCAATTGTTGATTGCCGCAGTTTGGCAGGTGTTTGGGGCAATAGTTTTAAAGGTGGTGGTACAGAAGATGAAGGTAAGGAAATGGTTAACTTGTTTGGGCACATTACCACTTGTGTAGAAAAATTGTTTGAGACTGACTTATATATATTATATTCCAGTTGTTTACAAGTGTAACATCATCCACTTGGATTTAGCCAATATCCACACTGTAAGAGACAGTTTCAACAAGTTAAGAGCTCTGTGTCATACTTATGTTGAAGGATCGTAAGTAAACACGTTGTTTGTTACTTAAACACTTTGTTACTTAAACACGTTGTTTGTTACTTAAACACATTGTTTGTTACTTAAACACATTGTTTGTTACTTAAACACTTTTTTTGTTACTTAAACACTTTGTTTGTTACTCAAACACGTTGTTTGTTACTTAAACACATTGTTTGTTACTTAAACACATTGTTTGTTACTTAAACACGTTTTTTGTTACTTAAACACGTTTTTTGTTACTTAAAACACGTTGTTTGTTACTTAAACACAGTTTGTTACTTAAACACAGTTTGTTACTTAAACACATTGTTTGTTACTTAAACACTTTGTTTGTTACTTAAACACTTTGTTTGTTACTTAAACACGTTGTTTGTTACTTAAACACTTTGTTTGTTACTTAAACACATTGTTTGTTACTTAAACACGTTTTTTGTTACTTAAACACGTTTTTTGTTACTTAAACACGTTGTTTGTTACTTAAACACGTTGTTTGTTACTTAAACACGTTGTTTGTTACTTAAACACGTTGTTTGTTACTTAAACACGTTGTTTGTTACTTAAACACGTTGTTTGTTACTTAAAACGTTGTTAGTTACTTAAACACGTTGTTAGTTACTTAAACACAGTTTGTTACTTAAACACATTGTTTGTTACTTAAACACATTGTTTGTTACTTAAACACATTGTTTGTTACTTAAACACATTGTTTGTTACTACTGTTGTCATATTACAATTTACTCTCCATGTTAACACATCTGCCTGCATTCATTTGCTAATTATAAAGAGAACCACTAAAATAAATTCTATAGAAAACAGAATGCAAAAAAATGCTAGTTTGACCACGGTCTAATTACTTTTCATGGCTCATTCATATTCTTGTAAATCTTATTCAATTTTCTCTAAGAATGTGTCATTGTTTTTTTTATCAACCAATCAAAAAAGACTTTTTAGAGCACATTTATTTGTGTATGTGTAAATCTGCTAAACCAACTTTGATTGGATGCTTGCAGGTTTTTAAAAAATTTGTCTGGCTGTATGTGGTTGTCCTACATCTCAGCTCTACTACGTGGTGCCAACATAGTGGTGGAACTCATTCACAACAAGAAGAGACCAGTGCTGGTCCATTGTTCTGATGGATGGGACAGGACCTCTCAAATTGTCTCCCTTTCTGAGATTATGTTGGATCCATACTATAGAACTTTTCATGTGAGTTTTGTTACAATCACTAGAGATCCATATTATAGAACTTTTCATGTGAGTTTTGTTACAATCACTAATAACCAGCAGAAGCTGTATAAATTATAAATTAAACATATTTGTTGATCACTAAGTATGAATTCAGGACAGATGTATTTGTGAAAAAAAACTGACAGAATAAGGATATACACTATACATTATGTTTATGTGATCTAGACCAATGTTTCCACCATTGACATTTAATATTACATTTACCCAACAATATGTGTGAAACTATAAATACTGTGTAACACAAGTGATCAACTGAAAGTAGTAGCGATGAGTAAATTACTGACATGAACGCTTTTTGTCAAATTCATTTCTTCTTTTCATTTCATGAAAGTCTTTGTTTTTAAATGTAAATGATAAACTATCTAGTTTAACATTGTAAAGAAACCCACTACACAGTTATAGATTGAGGTCTGAATTATTGATGCATTATTTCTAGGGATTTCAAGTTGTAGTGGAAAGAGAATGGCTTCATTTTGGCCACAAGTTTGGAGAGAGAGGCGGACATGATCCTAACTGCTCAGACAGCAACCAGATTAGTCCAATATTTCTCCAGTTTCTGGACTGTGTGTATCAGTTGACCATACAGTATCCTGCTGACTTTCAGTTCAATGAAGCTTATTTGGTTAGTTCATTGTTTCAACAAAGTTTGTAGTTTTTTTTTATATAATATTTTACTGAGGTGGTTTTAGTGTATGAAACGTATGAAAAGTTGATGAATTAAATAAATTATTTTTCATGCAATTTCTACATTACAAAACATTTTTCTTGACTTTCTGCAGATTAAACTACTTAAACATTCACAAGCTTGCCTATTTGGCAACTTTTTACACAATTGCCAGAAAGAGAGAGAAGCTTATGGCCAAAAAACAGCATCAGTTTGGTCACTGTTAAAATCAGATAATATTCAGTTAGTTAATTTACTGTACAAGCCTTCTCAAAAGGTGAGTTTTAAACATTTCTGTTATAAATTCTACTAGTTGATCATTTCATGAATTATATCATGACCCAAAATGAGCTCTCTATATGTATCTATCTATGTATGTCTACATGTTGATTCCTCAATGGCAGGTGTTGATTGCCAGATTCACTGAACATGATGTTGCTTTATGGAAGTCTGTCTACCTGGCTGGTCTATCACCATTGCTTCACACAGACTTTTACTTAGAGTCCTCTGTCTGTGTTGGTGGCAGTGATGAGGAGGGTGGGACTGTCGAAGCTTTGCCCAGGTCCAAGTGAGTTTATCATGTCAGTCATCTCTTACAATCTAATTCACTTAGTAGCATGCAGCTAGAACCTACACATCACTTAGTAGTGTGCATAAAAAAACATTAGGCTAGAATTTATTATCTCCCTTTATGTGACCATTTATTTTATTTCTTCATACAATCTGGTCCAAGTCATTTCTTTTAAGCTTATGGTTGATTTAATGATACACTTAGAACCATTGCAATTTAAAAGCAACATTGCTGCTTTGACTCTCTTGTTGATGTAGTATTTTTTTTCTCCGATCACATTAAACTTAAAAAAAAAATTCTCTTTTTTTTTTATTGATTTTATGGTTTTCAAGGAATTTGGTTATTTGTATGTTAAAACTGATAATTAGAAGAAAAGAAGCAGTAACTTGGTTTGATTCAGCATACTTAGACTATGATTGGAAATAAGATATGGCCAGTGAACAGTTTGGTTTTTGTGAATAAAGAAAGGAAAGACAAGAAATATTATTGTAGTATCCAGTAGCTGACAATTCCATTGGTAGAGAGTCAATTGAAACTATTGACACATCATATTTGACAAGTGCAGTTGATTGAGTCATTTGATCTTAGTTTTAATTTTAAAACCAATGCTAGCTTATTGTTGATTTATTTAAACATTTATTTAGCATCCAAACAATTTATGTCTGCACAGAATTTATTCTACCAGTCCTCTGTTGTTTGCATGTGTTGCTTGCTATTCCACTTGTGTATTTATATACAATGAAATGTTAATATTTGTAGACATTGAGTTTGAGAAAACAAATTTGGTCTAGGCGAATAATTTGTGTAAAATTAACAATTTAGTAAAACTGACTATAATTTTCACTGAGCTTGTGTGTATTTCTCTTTGGTACCAGATCAATGGATGATTTGTCCAAGACTGCATCTGACAGTGGACGACGCAACAGTGTACCTAGCATAGGCCAATGTCCAGAAGTATCTGTACTTACACCTGGTCTAGATGGTTTCATGGATACACCCAAGGAAGTGACCCATGCTGTTGAGGAGAAGAGCAGGGAAGGCATGACCATTGAGTCCAATCTGAAAGAGGTCGTACTTCTAGATTCAGAACACACACCTGTTGCTCAATTAGAGCTGGATTCACTACCTTCCCAGGTTTCAACTCCACAGGAAAATTCTCTTTATAAAACTAACTTGGCACTGGAGAATGGTGATGGACTTAGAGACAACCCTATTGTCAGTGCATTTGAGAATGGCACATTGACAGCTGCCAGTATTAATGAATGTCACCCTGTATCCAATAGTATTCAAACTTTAGAGACATTAAATGGACATATTATGGACACTACATGTTATAATGACAAGTCAGTTAATCATAATAGGTTTACAAATGACATAAGAGTGGTTTCATCTAAAAGTATACCTAATGGAATCTGTCTTGAACCAGTTGAACATGGGCACAGAGATATAAAAAGTTCTAGTAAAGTGATGGATGTCTCCCATGAATCACCTTGTAAGAATTGTGTGAGTGAATCAAACTTCAGACATGTATCTTCCCTACCAGAACGCTTAGCCTGGCACTATGAGAATGAACTAAGTGTAAATGGCCATAGAGCTGAACATGTCAACAACAAACTAAATCTTAGCCAGCAAACATTAAATCATAACCATCAGCAGTCATCTACTGAAGACATTCATCTGAACAATTGCCTGAATGGAGAGTGTGTGTCTGAACTAATGAAAAGCAAAGTAGTAACTGACTTTATTTTCTGTAACGGCAAATCTGGAAAGCCAGAGTCAGGTGCTGCCAGGTTGGATTCATCCTCCGAGGAAGAAAGGACTAACATCAACTCCGAGTCAACTGACACTCTTATTGGTGAAATGGAACCCAAAGGGGACAACCATCATTCACCGACAGCTTTGTTTTCCTGTAAGGTAATAGAATCTAATGTAAAACAGACAACATCAGTGCAGCAGCTGACTAAAGATGACTGCATTGATTTGGTGGGACTGAACGGTGGAGCTCATTTAATTTCTAGACAGGCTAGAGCAGCTTCAGGAGCCAGTCGAGATCTTAGTGTCTCCCCCAGGGAAAGACGAAGTAACTTGAGTGAGACTGGCAGGCTGAGACATTCTAGTGGCAATGACTCTATCAGTAGAAGGTGGCTTAGTTCCTCCTCAGTATCAACCAGTACTACTGACTTGACCGATTCCTACATCAAGAGGGTAAGTGTTTCCATGGTTTCTTTATCTGAATATCAAACTAAACTTTAAGGCTGATGCTTTTAATTGTAAGCTCAGTTTTAGGAAAGGAATATACATTTGAGCAGGTTTAGCCTACTAGCAATGAATAAAATACATAGTAAGGTGATCAGATCATTATAAAAGTGTTCATGAAATGGGCCACTCTATAAAAGTAAACTGGGAAAAACTAAATAGTTCTGTTTTATAAATCAGGATAAAATTACCGTATATTGGCTAAAATAAATAGTTTCAACTGAATTGAAATATATATAAATGAAGCATAACATTTTTTTTAGAGATTTTCAAAATCCATAATATTTTTGTTAAGATTTTCAAAATCCATGACATTTTTGTTGAGATTTTCAAAATCCATGGCATTTTTGTTGAGATTTTCAAAATCCATGACATTTTTGTTGAGATTTTCAAAATCCATGACATTTTTGTTGAGATTTTCAAAATCTAGACATTTTTGTTGAGATTTTCAAAATCTAGACATTTTTGTTGAGATTTTAAAAATCCATAACATTTTTGTTGAGATTTTAAAAATCCATAACATTTTTGTTGAGATTTTCAAAATCCATAACATTTTTGTTGAGATTTTCAAATCCATGACATTTTTGTTGAGATTTTCAAAATCCATGACATTTTTGTTGAGATTTTCAAAATCCATGGACATTTTTGTTGAGATTTTCAAATCCATGACATTTTTGTTGAGATTTTCAAAATCCATAACATTTTTGTTGAGATTTTCAAAATCCATGGACATTTTTGTTGAGATTTTCAAAATCCATGACATTTTGAAAAATAAATCCTGAAAAATGTTTCACTTTTTTTTCTATAGTATAAATGGACAGGTGAATCAGTAGAAAAATACTCCAGTTTAAAGTACAACCATATTGATATTGATGGCCTGACTATGTACTGTGACCAGAAGCAGGAACTCCTCATAGAACAAACTTTAGAGAAAGAAAGGAAAATAAATGAACTGGAGAGCCGATTGCAGCATGCTTTAAGTCTACTCAAGAGGCAACCACAAACACAGAGTTCACTATTCCTAGATGATAATGTAAGTTCTATTATTAGCTACACAGAGTTCACTATTACTGGATGATAATGTAAGTTCTGTTATTAGCTATACAGAGTTCACTATTCCTAGATGATAAAGTAAGTTCTATTATTAGCTATACAGTGTTCACTATTCCTAGATGATAATGTCAGTTCTATTATTAGCTATAACTGAGTTCACTATTCCTAGATGATAATGTAAGTGTTATTAGCAGCTATATATATTTTTATCATATATGAAATGCACATATTCTTTGCCTTGTGTCAGGTGAATGACTGGATGTTACACAAATTTTATTTTTTTTTCATCTTGAAACAGATTGAGTTTATTGCATTGATTTCAATGTTTCAGGTTACGAACTGAGTTCAGGAATGAATTAAGTTTGTAACCCAAGGTACCTCTGTAGATCAAAGGAAAGCAAACATGCTGACTGATAAGACTAGATCTAATTAAGTTCACAGTTCAAATAAAGGTCACTTCTGAAAAAGGGGGAGTTGATTGCACATAACACAAAAGAGATAAATATAGACAGAAGTGATGTCTATTGTGTGACTATGTGCTACAGGGTTGGCAAACTGCTTGGCATGCAGAACCATTTTCAATTGCATGCCGAATGATTTTTCAATGGCATGTGGAAAACTCCCAAAAAGGCAATTCAAGTTTCTTCTACAATAAATTAAGTGCTAGAACAAGATGACTTGTAGGCTGTTGTCAAGTTGAATGAAATTTTAATTAGGCACATTATCATCCAAAGTTTGCTGACTGCTGTTGTCAAGTTGAATGAAATTTTAATTAGGCACATTATCATCCAAAGTTTGCTGACTGCTGTTGTCAAGTTGAATGAAATTTTAATTAGGCACATTATCATCCAAAGTTTGCTGACTGCTGTTGTCAAGTTGAATGAAATTTTAATTAGGCACATTATCATCCAAAGTATGCTGACTGCTGTTGTCAAGTTGAATGAAATTTTAATTAGGCACATTATCATCCAAAGTATGCTGACTGCTGATGTAGATACTATATCTGTAGTTGTATATTGTGTGAGTAAGTAGTGAATGCTGTATATAAAGATTTCTATTTTGTATAACTGTTTCTCTTTAGATTGTCAGTGATTCAGATGGTGGAGAGCTGTGCTCTCTTGGTTCCTATGGTAACCCAGCATCAGATGCAAGCTGGGAAAATATAGATGAATCAGAGTCTAAAATGACCTTATGGGTTCCAGATACTGCAGTAACTCACTGTGCTGACTGTGGTGATAAATTTTGGGCATGTAATCGTAAGCACCATTGCAGGTAACCCACCAAGTTGAACTTCTAGTTAAACTAATCATTGTAGAGTAAAAGTAAAGTAATCCTATTGGACCAAATTGATCCATAGTTTCTGTGGTTTTGGCATACTAGATGATGGTGTGGCTAGCACAATGCCCAGTCGCCTTAAAATTACCCTAACTTTTGTCAGTTACCCATCAGAGCTGGGTAGACTCGTGGACTAATCATTTGGCTAAACTAAACATTTCACTAAAATAAACACTAAACATTTGGGAATGTCTGGTAAAAATAGATTTAAAAGGCCAAGACTGTGATGTGGAGGAAGAGACAATGTTTACACCCACCTTGCCACTATTGCACTGGATGAATTGGAAAACCAATTTTACATTTATTGTGTGGGAAACTTACTTTACACAGGTCTTTAAGTACAAGAGAAGTTGTTGTCTAGTTAAAGTTGTTAGAAGATTAGCTTTCATTGACTATTGCAAAACTGTTATATTTCTCCAAGAATCCACTTTTGTAAATAGATGAACAGTTGGATGACAATTATTGAGTATACATTAATAGGCTTAAAATGAACACAATTTATACAAACAATGAGTATACACTGATGGACTTAAGATCAAACAAACTTTATTCAATCAACAAAACTGATCAATGCTACCAGTATTTTATCTATAAATTATAATTGATTAAAAAAATTTTGGTACATTTTCATTAGAATCTGAAAATTGTTATAAAATGCCAAAAATGGAATATTATTCAAAATATTTCAAAAGCCCAAATGGTAATCTTTTATTATAAAGCTGTGACAATTATCATTTAATTATTAGTACGTCTAGACCATAGGTTCTCAACCTTTTTGGGCTCACCGCCCCCTTTTACAATTTTTTTCCGCTCACCGCCCCCCTCAACTATCTTTTAGCGCCCCCACCCCCCCTTCCGCCCATCTGTACTATAGTTTCCGCAATTTTTTTAGGCGGACTAGACTTTTTGTGTGATTAATAATTATTTTTTAAAAAACTGAAAAGGAAACATATTGTAAGAATTAATAGATCTAAAAATTGCCTAAACAAAAGGTTTAAATAAATCTATATTAATGTGAATCGTTTGCCTGGTGTGTTGCTAGCAATTTGTCCATTTTTGTTTCAATTTTGGTTGCTAAAGCCTTAAGTCTAATAATCAGTAATATTTGTTATATTACAAAACAAAACTTGTTCGGTATCACTATTGAAACAAAGGTGGAAACATTGTTTTTTTTTTTGCTACAGGGAGATAATTAGCCTGTTTTATTTGAGCTAATTTTTTTTTCTTTTATAAAAAATAAATGGATTACAATTTATAACTTTGAAATGATCCAACTGTAAAAAGTATTTGAAAGTTATATAAATATTATATGACTAAAGAATATATATGTATATTTTCCAACATTACAATAACTACCCAGCTTGTACAATTACTACTTATCTCTACCGCTTGACAACATTTAATGTTTGCTTTCGATAATGTAAAACACAATAAGGACATCTCGGTTAAACTGAGATCAAAATATCATTAATATTAGCAGATGTAAGGGGGACAACCACAGGACCAGCTGGCCGCACACCATATTTGCCAAATAGAGACCCCTATTTCATCGAAAAGTCACTGCGATTCATATTTCTTATTAATATAATAAGCACTTGCACTAGCGTTTACATCATATTTCTTCCTCCAAAAACTAATCGATTCAAATAGCTGATGTGTTCAAATATATCTGGTACGTTTGTACCGCCCACTGGCCCTTCACCGCCCCCCAATCGCCCCCCGGGAATATCAGCGCCCCCCTAAAGCTTCCCACCGCCCCCTGGGGGGCGATATCGCCCCCGTTGAGAACCTATGGTCTAGAGTGGTAAAATTTGTGTAAATAGATATTTGTGACTGTCACAGACATGTGTTCTTGAAGAATCAGTTCTCTAAGAAAAGCTGGACAATTTCTTCACATCATTTGTTTATAACTTTAACATGTTTCTTCTTTTCTTAGCTTTAAACCTTTTAGTGATACCTTTGAATAATCCCATGTTATAATTCTTTTCTTGAACAGAAGCTGTGGTAAAATATTTTGTGCCAGCTGTTCCAGCTACACGTGTTCCGTACCTGATCAACAGCTACACAAACCTGAACGTGTGTGTCGGAGATGTTATTCTTGTATATCACAGCTTAGTCCCGGAGCTTCTTCTGATGGACGAATTCCTGCACTGGTAGCTGACGGATGAGTGGACAGTGACAAGCCCATGAATGTCTCCAATAATTTATTAAGTCTGCACTTTAAGTTTCTCATGATAGTTGTAGATTATCATCTCATTGTGAGAGATTCTATTTGATTGTTTCAATAGCATGAAAACATATTCCATTTTACTGAGATAATCATCAATGATGGGGACTGTGTTGTTTGGCCATTTGTTATTATTATGAAAATCTGTTTGTATATTCCATGAGCTGAATATGTGTACTTTTGTAGTAGTACTGTGTCATGTTTATCTACTGTTGAAACATTTCAATCATTCTACTAAGAAGCTAAGAAGACACTAAATGTTTTTTAAACTATAACTGGTCTTTCATCAATTGTTGTGCTGTATTGGTAACTCAATTCTAGAAGACAATTTTATTGAATGAATTGTGTTAAAATTGACTTGCTAGTTTGTTCTTTTTTATTTGAGTTTTTATCCGCAGACAAATTTTCTACCTTAACGCTTTGCTACAATAACAAATGTACCAGTAATTTAGTTAGTCTGTTTTTGATTTGCATGAGTTTATGACAGACAGTTGCATCCATTAAAAGAAAATGACTAAAGCCATATTCTGGCACTGAAATAATCTGTATGAACAAGACAAAAAGAACATTAACACTCAAGTACGGTATATTGAAAGCATTAACAAGTATAAAATAATGTTTTGTTTACTCAAGTTTTATGAAATATTTAAAACTTGTATTTAGTTTCAACGGCTATATAGAAGTTTTGTTTGCTAAATGCTAGTAAGCTAATGTTAGAAGATGGCTGTAATTTAAAACTGATGAAAAGAATGACACAGTAAGCCTACATTTATATTCCAAGCTGTACTAGTACTACATAGTCTTTATTCTAGTACTACATAGTCTTTATTCTAGTACTACATAGTCTTTATTGCTTCAAGTTGTGGGTTTATAGAAAAGATGAGCTCTTGAAATGATTCATTTGTTATACAAGTGTCTTGTGATGAGAATAAAGAAATGTGATGTGTAGAGAACTACTTGAACTCGAAGTTGATTGCATGGGGACCAGCTTCTCATGATGTTCAACAACTCTACAGTTAGTTGTTTCTCAATACCCACATTGATTAAGATAAAGATTGTTTTGTTCTTTGTGTAAGATATGGTAGATGATCAACATATTATAACTACCTGGTGGCTGTGATAGATTTCATACATTTAACTATTTATACATTCATCTTTATCATTCTTCCACCCTCTCATCTCCACCAATTGATAGTTTCTGTATGCATGACATGTTTTCATTTTCTTTGGCTGATAGTCTAAAATACATGAGAACACCTTTGATAAGAAATGCCTTCTTGTACTTGTTTGTATTATAGAAGAAACCTAACTTCATATTGAATACAAAATAGTGACATTTTAAAAAATCATCATATACACCTTAGAGCCCTGGAAACTAGAGCTATCATATTTTACATCCAGATTGGCCAAATCTATATTTTAAAAACATACAGGTCTAAAAATGAATGATGGTTCAGAAATATAGAACCTACATTTTGGAGGCTACCATAAAGTAGATATTTCTAAGACCTCTTTGGTCCAGGTAATATTAGAATAAATATAATAGCATTCCATTATCTTGAATGCATTAAAATGATTAGGCTGTAGGCCAAGTTCAAACTAAGTTTGAATTGTTCTTAATAAGTTTATTCTGTGGTAGTGATTTTGGTCAGTTCACTATTTACTTTGGTAAAGAGAGACAGTGTTTTGTGTGAAAGTGGAATTCTGAGTGACTTTGTTGATTGTTTAGATAGAATGTACAGTTTCTTTATAACAATTACTTCCATGTCTGTAGAGAAGCTGAAACATTACATAGTCAACAATAAGACCAATGAAAGATTTTTATAACCATGATTTGTGCAACTTACCAAATGAGGTCAGTGAAAGTAGATAGGAATTATGTCCCTTTAATTACTCCTTGTACTTGCTTGGAATTATGTCCCTTTAATTACTCCTTGTACTTGCTTGGAATTATGTCCCTTTAATTACTCCTTGTACTTGCTTGGAATTATGTCCCTTTAATTACTCCCTTTACTTGCTTGGAATTATGTCCCTTTAATTACTCCCTGTACTTGCTTGGAATTATGTCCCTTTAATTACTCCCTGTACTTGCTTGGAATTATGTCCCTTTAATTACTCCCTGTACTTGCTTGGAATTATGTCCCTTTAATTACTACTTGTACTTGCTTGGAATTATGTCCTTTTAATTACTACTTGTACTTGCTTGGAATTATGTCCTTTTAATTACTACTTGTACTTGCTTGGAATTATGTCCCTTTAATTACTCCTTGTATTTGCTTGAACTTGAAATAGTATCATTGTGGAGAGTTCTCAAGATTGTTTCACTGACCTTATAATTAGTTTGAAATTTCAAAGCATCAACTTGTATTTGAATCTGTTTCAATAATTCTTCAGGGAATATTACATTTCCTGTTAATTTAATTGATAATAGTTTTGTTATAAAATTAAACCTAATCTTTTGTTTTCTTATTCACTGTTAAAACATTACCTTGGTCTAATCATACAGTTTTCACCAGCTAGCTGTTTTTGTTAAATGTGTGTTCGGGATAGAATGTTTTGTAAAAGTTGTTTATCTTGACTAGATTCTTCGTAACACTGAAGTGATTTGTTCAATTGTTTCTAGGAGTGGACTTTTCTATTTATAGAGATTCCTGTGTCCTTGTTAAATATATTATGTTCATTTTACATGAACAATGTGGTTGAGGCAGTAAGAAACTATTTGTCTATATCTCTTCTTTAGTTTTGTTTTGTTTAATATGCAAAGATTATTTCATTAAATTGATTGTTTCTAGTAGATCAGCATAAAAGGGATTGTATTCAAATAATTGGGTTTAATTGATTGAAAGGTATTAATTGATTGAAAGGGTTTAATTTAATTCATTTAATATATATATCATATATATATATATATATATATACATTAGGGGAAATTCTTTTAATTGTGGTTTCATTATGCCCTGTTATTGTAGAAATGCTAAAACCTAAGTTAATTACTTCCCAATGGCTTGAGATTCTATGAGCCAACAATAACAGATCAATTCATTATGAAACATTAAAATTGAATAAAACAATGCATGTGGTTTTGGGTTCAATTGATTTAGTTCTATGTCCTAGTTGTTTGGTTTTATTTTATATATTTATCTATATATCTTTAACTCTGTCATCTCTTTCTTTATCATCTTTATTTTTATCTCTTTCTCTATCATCTTTATCTCTATTATCTCTATCATCTATTTCTCTATTAATTTTTTCTGTCTCCTCTATATCTTCACTATAACTATAATGATAAAAAGCAGGTTAATATTAATGTCTTTAGTTCGACAAGATCTCCACTGGCTCCCCGTGAAGCGCATTAATCATAAAATTATGTCCCTTACCTAAAATTGAATTAATGACTACACCTTCCTACTTTTAAGAACTCGTATCTAAGCACGGACCATCAAAGGTACTGTGCTCCTGATCACTGACAACACAGTCACTTCTTAGAATTCTCAGTGCAGATGGACACAAAAAGAAGTCATTTGAAGTGCGCTCATTTGAATTAAAATAAATCTTTGGTGCCTTCTACATGGAACAGCTTGACACAGACACCGAGGGATTCTGAAACAAAAGAGTCTTTTAAAAAATAGTTAAAAGATCAATTATGGCTTCTAGAAAAGTACAATCATGGCCTCTTAGAAAAGTATAATCATGGCCTTTTAGAAAAGAACAATCATGGCCTCTTATAAAAGTACAATCATGGCCTCTAGAAAAGTACAATCATGGCCTTTTAGAAAAGAACAATCATGGCCTCTTATAAAAGTATAATCATGGCCTTTTAGAAAAGAACAATCATGGCCTCTTATAAAAGTACAATCATGGCCTCTAGAAAAGTACAATCATGGCCTCTTAGAAAAGTACAATCATGGCCTCTAGAAAAAAACAATCATGGCCTCTTAGTAAAGTACAATCATGGCCTCTTAGTAAAGTACAATCATGGCCTCTTAGAAAAGTATAATCATGGCCTCTTAGAAAAGTACAATCATGGCCTTTTAGAAAAGAACAATCATGGCCTCTTATAAAAGTACAATCATGGCCTCTTATAAAAGTACAATCATGGCCTCTAGAAAAGTACAATCATGGCCTCTTAGAAAAGTACAATCATGGCCTCTATAAAAAAACAATCATGGCCTCTTAGTAAAGTACAATCATGGCCTCTTAGTAAAGTACAATCATGGCCTCTTAGTAAAGTACAATCATGGCCTCTTAGTAAAGTACAATCATGGCCTCTTAGAAAAGTATAATCATGGCCTCTAGAAAATTACAACTATGGCCTCTAGAAAGGTAAAATAATGGCCTTAAGAAATGTACCATCATAGCCTTTAGCCTTTTTCTTGACTCTCCCTTCCTCTTGTCAACAATTCCACTTACTTTTTTGTTGACATAATTAATGGTCGACCCCTAATCTTTACTGCTAATAAGCCGCAAATTTGACCAAAATATGAAGGAAAAAACACACTTAAAAACCACATGTATGCCTACACATCTTTATAAACTTGTTTGTAATGTGCTATTAGTAGTATTAGGGCCTACACTTTGGTTTTTAGGAAATGTAATTCATAAAAAACTTTTTTTAGGGTGATATAATATTTTGTCACGATTAGGGGCCTACTTATAATAAATTGAAACAAAGAAGATATTATACCAAACTATATTTATATAGGCCTACCGGTACTTTGTTTTTTTCTTTAACATTGTTTGTGAAAAACACGTTCAACATAATTAACAAATAGATCTTTTATTGTACAAGATATTTGTTTACATATAATTAGCAAAATGCACATAGCCTATAATTTAAATATATGTAGGAAATATTGAAGAATGTTTGAACAAAATCCTTGTTAGGCCTATATATTAATAAGAACATAGGCCTAAAACTAATTTTAAAAAAGAACTGAAATAAATGGTTATTTCAAGTGAAAATTGACAACGGCAAAAACCATGAGTTTAATCATAGAAACACTATAGGAATTAGGAATGGTAAAAAGAAATTTAGTAGGCCTAATAATACAAATAGCCTACATTAAGAATACAATAATATATAACAATGCCCAGAGAGACGTAGGGATAAAAAACAATTTTCTTATCCCACCTGCAGAAACAAAGGCATACATTTTATTTCTTCCCGAGTGGCATTTGGGAATGAATGGGTTGCCTGAACAAACCAGAAATTTAAAGCCGGATGAAAGACTAGGCTTAATCTAAACCTTAAACTACGAGTATCAGGACAACTCTTCTATAAACTTGTCTACGACATTTCGTCTACCTACAGTCTACCTACATTAGGCATATGTCTACCACGACAATTCCTCTAACGACACTACGTCTAACGATACTGTGTCTAATGCGACAGTTCGTCTACCAGACAATTCGTCGACCGCGACAGTTTGTCTACATAACAATTCGTCTAACGCGAGAGTTCGCCTACCAGACTTTAAACCTCACTTCACTGGAGTGATCGAACCGAGACTAATATCTTAAAGTTCGGAGGACAAACACACTTGTGCTACGTAGCACAGCTAAATCACCTTAAAGGTTCGGCGCAAACCGTTGACCGTTCCAATCCACTCTTTCCTCCTGCAAGGCAGGGCAGTCTAAAAGTAAAAGCAAATGCTCGACCGTCTCTTCTGCTTCAAAACAATGTCGACACCGCGAATCAAAATTGGGCCTAAATCGTCCGATATAGTCACCAATGGGTCAGTGCAAACTAGAAATAGCAATATAATCTAACTACAAACTGGAAATAACAATATAATCTAACTACAAACTGGAAATAACAATATAATCTAACTACAAACTGGAAATAACAATATAATCTAACTACAAACTGGAAAGAGCAATATAATCTAACTACAAACTGGAAATAGCAATATAATCTAACTACAAACTGGAAATAACAATATAATCTAACTACAAACTGGAAATAACAATATAATCTAACTACAAACTGGAAATAACAATATAATCTAACTATATATACAAACTGGAAAGAGCAATATAATCTAACTATATATACAAACTGGAAATAACAATATAATCTACAAACTGGAAATAACAATATAATCTAACTACACACTAGAAATACCAATATAATCTAACTACAAACTGGAAATACCAATATAATCTAACTACAAACTGGAAATAACAATATAATCTAACTACAAACTGGAAATACCAATATAATCTAACAACAAACTGGAAATACCAATATAATCTAACTACAAACTGGAAAAACAATATAATCTAACTATATATACCAACTGGAAATAACAATATAATCTAACTACAAACTGGAAATAACAATATAAACTAACTATATATACAAACTGGAAATAACAATATAATCTAACTACAAACTGGAAATAACAATATAATCTAACTATATATACAAACTGGAAATAACAATATAATCTAACTACAAACTGGAAATACCAATATAATCTAACTACAAACTGGAAATAACAATATAATCTAACTATATATACAAACTGGAAATAAAAATATAATCTAACTACAAACTGGAAATAACAATATAATCTAACTACAAACTGGAAAAAACAATATAATCTAACTATATATACAAACTGGAAATAACAATATAATCTAACTACAAACTGGAAATAACAATATAATCTAACTACAAACTGGAAATAACAATATAATCTAACTATATATACAAACTGGAAATAACAATATAATCTAACTACAAACTGGAAATGACAATATAATCTAACTACAAACTGGAAATAACAATATAATCTAACTATATATACAAACTGGAAATAACAATATAATCTAACTACAAACTGGAAAGAGCAATATAATCTAACTACAAACTGGAAATAACTATATAATCTAACTATATATACCAACTGGAAAGAACAATATAATCTAACTACAAACTGGAAATAACTATATAATCTAACTATATATACAAACTGGAAATAACAATATAATCTAACTACAAACTGGAAATAACAATATAATCTAACTATATATACCAACTGGAAAGAACAATATAATCTAACTACAAACTGGAAATAACTATATAATCTAACTATATATACAAACTGGAAATAACAATATAATCTAACTACAAACTGGAAATAACAATATAATCTAACTATATATACAAACTGGAAATAACAATATAATCTAACTACAAACTGGAAATAACAATATAATCTAACTATATATACAAACTGGAAATAACAATATAATCTAACTACAAACTGGAAATAACAATATAAATTAAATACAAACTGGAAATAACAATATAATTTAACTACAAACTGGAAATAAAAATAAAATCTAACTACAAACTGGAAATAACAATATAATTTAACTACAAACTGGAAATAACAATATAATTTAACTACAAACTGGAAATAACAATATAATCTAACTACAAACTGGAAAGAGCAATATAATCTAACTACAAACTGGAAATAAAAATATAATCTATCTACAAACTGGAAAGAGCAATATAATCTATCTACAAACTGGAAAGAGCAATACAATCTATCTACAAACTGGAAATAACAATATAATCTAACTACAAACTGGAAATAACAATATAATCTAACTACAAACTGGAAATAACAATATAATCTAACTACAAACGGGAAAGAGCAATATAATCTAACTACAAACTGGAAAGAGCAATATAATCTAACTACAAACTGGAAAGAGCAATATAATCTAACTACAAACTGGAAATAACAATATAATCTAACTACAAACTGGAAATAACAATATAATCTAACTACAAACTAGAAATAACAATATAATCTAACTACAAACTGGAAATAACAATATAATCTAACTACAAACTGGAAAGAGCAATATAATCTAACTACAAACTGGAAATAACAATATAATCTAACTACAAACTGGAAATAACAATATAATCTAACTACAAACTGGAAATAACAATATAATCTAACTACAAACTGGAAAGAGCAATATAATCTAACTACAAACTGGAAATAACAATATAATCTAACTACAAACTGGAAATAACAATATAATCTAACTACAAACTGGAAATAAAAATATAATCTAACTACAAACTGGAAAGAGCAATATAATCTAACTACAAACTGGAAATAGCAATATAATCTAACTACAAACTGGAAATAGCAATATAATCTAACTACAAACTGGAAATAACAATATAATCTAACTACAAACTGGAAATAAAAATATAATCTAACTACAAACTGGAAAGAGCAATATAATCTAACTACAAACTGGAAATAACAATATAATCTAACTACAAACTGGAAATAACAATATAATCTAACTACAAACTGGAAATAACAATATAATCTAACTACAAACTGGAAAGAGCAATATAATCTAACTACAAACTGGAAATAACAATATAATCTAACTACAAACTGGAAATAACAATATAATCTAACTACAAACTGGAAATAACAATATAATCTAACTACAAACTGGAAATAACAATATAATCTAACTACAAACTGGAAATAACAATATAAGTTATATACAAACTGGAAATAACAATATAATTTAACTACAAACTGGAAATAAAAATATAATCTAACTACAAACTGGAAAGAGCAATATAATCTAACTACAAACTGGAAATAAAAATATAATCTAACTACAAACTGGAAAGAGCAATATAATCTAACTACAAACTGGAAATAGCAATATAATCTAACTACAAACTGGAAAAAGCAATATAATCTAACTACAAACTGGAAATAACAATATAATCTAACTACAAACTGGAAATAAAAATATAATCTAACTACAAACTGGAAAGAGCAATATAATCTAACTACAAACTGGAAATAACAATATAATCTAACTACAAACTGGAAATAACAATATAATCTAACTACAAACTGGAAATAACAATATAATCTAACTACAAACTGGAAATAACAATATAATCTAACTACAAACTGGAAAGAGCAATATAATCTAACTACAAACTGGAAAGAGCAATATAATCTAACTACAAACTGGAAATAACAATATAATCTAACTACAAACTGGAAATAACAATATAATCTATATACAAACTGGAAATAACAATATAATCTAACTACAAACTGGAAATAACAATATAAGTTATATACAAACTGGAAATAACAATATAATTTAACTACAAACTGGAAATAAAAATATAATCTAACTACAAACTGGAAATAACAATATAATTTAACTACAAACTGGAAATAACAATATAATTTAACTACAAACTGGAAATAACAATATAATCTAACTACAAACTGGAAATAACAATATAATCTAACTACAAACTGGAAATAAAAATATAATCTATCTACAAACTGGAAAGAGCAATATAATCTATCTACAAACTGGAAATAACAATATAATCTAACTACAAACTGGAAATAAAAATATAATCTAACTACAAACTGGAAATAACAATATAATCTAACTACAAACTGGAAATAACAATATAATCTAACTACAAACTGGAAATAACAATATAATCTAACTACAAACTGGAAATAACAATATAATCTAACTACAAACTAGAAAGAGCAATATAATCTAACTACAAACTGGAAATAACAATATAATCTAACTATAAACGCGCGGGGCTATAAATAAGCTTAATAAAATAACTTAATTTTGTTCAATATTCAGAGTTTAAAGTGTTGCAATAAACATGGGCTTTTAATCATTTCATAGAAAATTCCGAAAATTGCGATAGGGACTACTTGTCTTCTTATCTTCTTATACATTACAGACGCTCGATCCTTATATAAAGAAGATTATTGCGTCCTACGCTCATCAGTGGTCCGAGTCTAGTCTTGCATTTTTATTAATGTTTTAAATGATGTTAAGTTACTGGTTTTCCTGGCTTGTCCAGGCAACCCATTCCATGCCCGAATGCCACTCCGGAAGAAAGAGCACTTATATGCATTTGTTCTCGCATAAGGGACAAGGAAAGTTTTTTTGTCTTTATGTTTATCTGAGCTTTGCAACAAGTTGTTATTGGGTTGTATTTCTAAATTAGAGTTTAATGCCTTGTGTATTATTACTACTTTACTCTTTGCCCTTCTGTCTTCTAGTGTTTCTAGGTTTAGTGATTTGACTAATGGTGTTACTCTTGTTAATTGGGAATAGTCAAGAGTAACACCATTAGTCAAATCACTAAACCTAGCTCTTTTTTGGATTTGTTCAAATTTTTTAATGTTTTCTTTAGTTGATGGGTCCCAAACAGGTGCTGCATATTCTAGTATAGGTCTAACTAATGAATTCTTATTACATTATATTATATTAAGTTCCTTTTTATGAATCCTAATGTTTTGTTAGATTTTTAATCACTTCATCAATATGAGGGTTCCAAGATAACTTGTCATTTATTATCACTCCTAGATACTTAGCATTGTTAGTTTGAGTTAGTTCTCTACCATGAATGAAGTAGTTTGCTATTATTTGTTTCTTTTTCTTTGATACCCTTATTAGTTGGCATTTTTCTGGGTGAAAAGACATACTCCAGTTGGATTCCCATTTTTGTAGTTCATCTAGGTCTTTTTGTAGAAGTTCACTATCTTTTCCTGTCTTTATTGTTCTATAAATTATGCAATCATCTGCAAATAATCTTACTTTTGTTCCTATGTTGATGCAATTTGGCAGATCATTAATATAAATTAGAAATAGTAGGGGTCCTAGAACAGTTCCTTGTGGAACTCCTGAGTTTACAGTTAATGGTGATGACTTAGAGCCATTTATTACCACAGTTTGTTCTCTGCCTATAAGAAAGTCCTGAATCCACTGATGTACGGGACCAGAGATGCCAAAATATTTAAGTTTTTTTAGTAGACTAGAATGATGAACTTTATCAAATGCTTTGGAAAAGTCTAGTAATATAGCATCAATTTGGTTGTTATTATCTAATCCTTTAGACAAGTCGTCTATTAGGCCTATTAATTGAGTCTCACATGATCTATTTTTTCCTAAAGCCATGTTGGTGTGGGCACAGTGCATTAAGTTTGTCTAGATAATTTACTATACTACTATATATTATATGTTCAAGCATTTTACATGTTATGCTTGTTAGGGAAACAGGTCTGTAATTTCCGGGGTCAGATTTATCTCCTTTTTTTAAAAGGGGGGTTACATTAGCTAATTTCCAATCTTTGGGCACTTTGCCCTGGTTTAGAGAGGCCTGAAAAAGTATTTTAAAGATTGGAGATATTTCATTAGTTAGTTCTTTAAGCAGTCTGCTGGTATTTCATCTGGACCAGAAGCTTTGTTTACTTTTAAGTTGGTTAGCAGTTGTTTAATGCCTTTTTCATCTACATTTATATTTCCTATCTCTTCTAGTTTGTTTAAATTTATGAGGATTTCTTTGTCACCTGGATTTGAAAAAGATTATGCAAAGTGTGTGTTTAGGATATTAGCTATAGTTTCATTATCATTATAAGTTTCATTGTTTTGAACTTTTAGTGAAGCTATGCCTGTAGTGTCAATTTTTCTTGATTTAATGTAGGACCATAAGTTTTTATTATTATCTTTAGAAATTACATTCTTTACATATTCATTCTACAGCTGTCTGCTTAGTTTCTGAGTTAAATGTTTAATTTTTAGGTATTTTTTATGTAGTCTAATTGAATTAGTTGCCTTAAACTTTTTGAATAGATTTTCTTTTTGTTTACACAGTTTCTTTAGTTTAGTGTTAAACCAACATTTGTTAATTTTATTTGATGTTTGTTTTGTTGGCACAGAATCAGCCATTATTGCTTTTAAGTTGGTTTTTATGAATTTCCAAATACCTTCAACTGGACTATTTATATTGTATTTAGTAAGAAAATTGATTTGGAATTTTATTGCTGCTTGATGTAGTTCTGTTGTGTTACATTTATTCCAGAGATAAATTATTCTTTTAGGTTTCTTGCTTATTTGGGTTTTTATTTTGTTATTTACTCTGACAATATCATGATCTGAAAGTCCAGGGATTATTTCATAATTTATTACTAGTCCTGGTCTGTTCGTTAAGAATAAATCTAGTATATTATGGTTTCTTGTTGGTTTTTTATTAATTTGATCTAAGTTTAGATTTTGGATGGTATTGATAAATATTTCATTTTTATTTCTTTTATGTTTTGGTGTTTTTCTATAGCGTAGCTATTCCAATTTATATCAGGGAGGTTGAAGTCCCCCATTATCCAAATTATAGCATTTTTATATTTAGTTTCAATACTTGTCAGCTGATTACACAGATCAGTCATGTACTCTGATGTTGAGTTTGGTTGTCTGTAGCAGGTTTGCAGCCTATAAGCAAGCCATTTCTTTTCCGACAGTGAGGCCCCTTCCAGATATAAGCTACCAAAGTGAACTTTTTGATCTATCGATAAAAACAAGCAGCTTTGGTGACAATTTAAAATATTTTTTATTGAAATCCAAGAGACTGAGTTGGCACAAAATCCACATTAAAAGAACTCATGATACTTATAAAAATCCGTTTAAAAGAGCTTTTTTATGCAAATTTTGGAACACAAAGTGGTTTCACCAGTTCTCGTTGTAGGCTACATGCCTTCGTTTTTGACTTTACACATGTTTAAACTCAACAGTTTATTGGCGTCTGTTCTTTATGCGCGGTCGATGCAGTTTCAATTTAATGTTTTACTTCCATGCTGATTATGTCAATCACAATTAAAAATTAATGTTGTTTGAGAGAAGATTTTGAATCCGGATGCATGAAGAAAAATATATTGGCGTTGCGGTGGTGGTGGTGGTGGTGGGGAGGGGGGGGGGGTAAAAAAGGCCTTTAACTAGGGATGTTAAACGAAAACCGGAATACCGGATTCCGGTTTTGAAACTGAAAACCGGTTTTGAAAATCAAAACCGGATTTTGGTTTGTTGGTGGCAACCCTTTTCTTTTTGTTCTGATGGAAATATTTAAAATAAATAATGTTGGATTCGCACAAAACAATTCTTGAAATAGCTTGCTAACACTATTTTGTCTTAGATATTGTGTTTCTTTTTTTCCAAACACCAACTATGGTTTGCGATAAAAATAACATCAAACCAAATGTTAAGTTACAGTTACAATTAACATGACTCTTTTTACTTTTTGGCTCATCTTTGAAAAAACTTCTTTAACGATGGCTCTGTGTAAACTATGTTCCCAACAGATAAGCCTGAGCGGTGGCAGTACCACTGGATTGCGTATACGCACCTACATACGAAGCATCCTGGATTAATATCGTCATCCTCTTCACGTGCATGCTTCTTAATATTATGGTCAACGATAATCGGAAATAAGATTATCACTATTGAAAACTATTATCGGTTTTAATAAATTAGCCAAATTGTTTTAGTTCTAAGGAATTTTATGGTAAAGTGTACAAAATTATATTGTATTCACACAAATCAACCCATTGAATGCCCTGCAAGCAATAATTAAGTTTGAACTATATTCAAATATACCTACAAAACTACGCACATTTGGCTTTTCTGGCCTTGGGGTCGGAGGGGGGGGGGAATCAAAATCCGGTTTTAACCGGTTTTATAGAACCGAAAACCGGTTTTGAAAAAAATCGGGTTTTAACATCCCTACCTTTAACGGATAGAGTTTTAATGAGTTCAAAAAAGTAATATTAAAGCTACAAATCTTACAAAATCTGCAACAAAAAAGAAAAATACAAATGCATTTTTATGTCTCTAATGACGTATTGTTGTTATTGATGCACCGTTTTAATGTCATATTATATTAAACATGCACTTAACGCCTTCTCCTTATCACCGAGCGAAGACTTCTGGTACTACATGTAATAGAAACATTTTGGTAGCAAGCTGAAAGTCTATGTCCCTGTTGATTTTAGAAACAAGCAACATTGTTTTTGGAGTTTACAAAGACCAAAGGTTAGTACTTGACCTTGATTTTGTATACAGACGGTGTTGTTCGGGACACACTGGGACTTACTGTTATACTCTTCACAAGCTGTTGGAGATAAACCAAATAAAAATTAATGAGCTAACGAATTTTAGATTAAAAAAACTTTTTCAAAAATTGCATGTAGGGAAAAGAATGCGAATGGGAAGGAGTGGGGGGGGGGCAAAATATAATCTAAACTAATATTTTATCGATTCGTTAATATTTGAATGTAGAATATTAAAAGTTACATCTTCTTCTTCTTCTTCTTCGTTCTCAATATTTGATTAATGGAGGGGTTCAAACTACAAGGCCTATAGCTATGGTGAATTGCACAGCGGTTTCCAGGTTTGTCTCTTGTCCATACAGTTTGGTGTTGGTGGAGGTCTTCTGCGGCCAGAACCTGTTGCGTGCTGTTTCATAAAGAGGGCAGGCTTGGAGCACATCTTCTGTGTTCTCAGGAGATATCCCACATGGGCAATCTTCACTGGTTCCAATGCCTAGCCTTCGGAACATATGTTGTCTTAGTCTGTTATGCCCGGTCCTACCAAGCGCGTCCCCAGGTGGCGGATAGGGGAATGACCATTAGATATAAGGGTTAGCCGTGAATACTGAATAAGCGGCCGCGGACCAACTGGTTTGCTGTCATGGAGGATGAGGTGGGGTATCCCGTGGTAAGGATACTCTTTAAAAAATGCCTCAAAAACCCAAGGAAATGACTGCAAAAAAGTGAACATAGAGCGCTCTAACTCTAAACCCGGACAGATGAGGTCGTTAGCTGAGATGAGGGATAGCAATCATCTAGGAGAGAAAACTCTGAAAATAAATCAACTGCTGCCTTGCAGATGGTCTTGGTTGATCAAAGGCTATGGAAGCACATCCAGACAAAACAGCAGGCTGAAGCCGGAGGCAGTGGGCCTTAATGGTGCAAAACATACTGCCATGCAATTCTCAATGAAAAAAAAAAGTTACATTAATTTCACAATTTTGAACTCGTGTATCTATACACAATTAGTATACTAATAGGCTCAATAATATTTATGGAAAGTCAAATTCATCATAATTAAGAACATCATAAAATTACTACAAAATATCCTAGTATGATAATACATAGGTCTAGATAAGTTAAAATTAAATATTTCTTTAAGGTATACAGATATGAATGCACATATATATACAAATCGGCAAACTCTGTATAACTGTCTAGATAGTTATAACCTCTTAAAAAAGATAAAGTCAATATTTATGTAGGCCCTATATATAGTCTATATATGTCTGTTCGCTATAGGCTCCTAGGCCGTTTGACCGATCGACCGATGGGTCTAGATCTAGTAGTGAAATTGTTTCATGGTGCACTGTATGGGTCTAGATCTAGTAGTGAAGTTGTTTCATGGTGCACTGTATGGGTCTAGATCTAGTAGTGAAGTTGTTTCATGGTGCACTGTATGGGTCTAGCTCTAGTAGTGAAGTTGTTTCATGGTACACTGTATGTGTCTAGATCTAGTAGTGAAATTGTCTCATGGTGCACTGTATGGGTCTAGCTCTAGTAGTTAAGTTGTTTCATGGTGCACTGTATTGGTCTAGATCTAGTAGTGAAATTGTTTCATGGTGCACTGTATGGGTCTAGATCTAGTAGTGAAGTTGTTTCATGGTGCACTGTATGGGTCTAGATCTAGTAGTGAAGTTGTTTCATGGTGCACTGTATGGGTCTAGCTCTAGTAGTGAAGTTGTTTCATGGTGCACTGTATGTGTCTAGATCTAGTAGTGAAGTTGTTTTATGGTGAACTGTATGGGTCTAGATCTAGTAGTGAAATTGTCTCATGGTGCACTGTATGGGTCTAGATCTAGTAGTGAAATTGTTTCATGGTGCACTGTATGGATATAGATCTAATAGTGAAATTGTTTCATGGTGATCTGTATGGGTCTAGATCTAGTAGTGAAATTGTCTCATGGATATAGATCTAATAGTGAAATTGTTTCATGGTGCACTGTATGGGTCTATATAATAAATTCGTGAAGTTTATTCTTATTCTTTCAATGTTTTTTTAGTCTTCATTTTAGATCAAAACAACAAATTAAAATATGTCAAACACACTATCTACTAATCAACAGTGAGAACATCCTTAAATCAACTAAAATATTGGAGTATATTTAGATGAAAATCTAACCCTCAAAGAGTAAATAAAAAACAAATGTAAATCTGCAATGTGGAATCTGCGGAGAATAAAAAGTGTTAAAACATTCTAACAAAAGAGGAATGTGAAACACTAATCGTAGGCCTGGCAATCTCTCATCTATACTACGTCAAATGTCTATACATTGGACTGCAAGAGTGTGATTTGGAAAAACTACAAAAGGTCCAAAACATGGCTGCGAAAATTGTTTTTGTCACGGTTCTGGACACAACCCTGACTTATTAGCACTAATGTAGATAGATAGTAGTGTAGAACGTAATATCATAGATTAGCGCAAGTTTAAGATAGAAAGGAGGAGAGTAGTCTGACGTCATAACACATCTCTCTCTCACGCAACTGTAACTCTCCAGCCACCCTTCAACACCTTTCCCCAATCTTCACTACATTCGATTATTTCCCAATTCAGAGATTACTAACTAAATGCGGCCGAAATGGTACTCAATTTTGGATGAATAAGAGTGTATGTGTCAGTTATGTGAAACCTACAATATATATATTTATATCATGTCTTCGATTATTAATTCATGTTGTTATTTTAATGTGTTTATACAGATATCCCGTCAGTAACTATTAATTCATATTGCTAATTCAACATACATGTATAAAGGCATTACGTCATTGACCCAAAAACTCGACTCCTCGCTTAACCCCCACCTTTGCCCCTTCCGTGCTCTCCCCTGCCACCCCTTATCTCCCCTTCACCTACCCAACTCACGGGGCAGTGGCATGTTAGTTAATCCCTTTGTTCCGCTGGCTCCTGGGAAACTGACCATAGAAGCCGTTTCACACACATATAACACTTCTCGGGGAAATCTGACCGCTGACCACTTGACATTGAGATATTAAGTCCCCTGTAGGAGAGATGAATCATTTCCCCCCTCCTTTGTTTCCCTACCACCCCGCTTGTTGGCTGTATTAATTGCTTTCATCTACACCCCCACCCCGCCTACACCCCCTTCTCCCTCTAGTGAGTCATCCCTTTATACAGAAATATCTTCGAACTAGCCAATCTGAATCATATCTAAATCTAAATTAAGGGAGTTAGCCAACCAAATTGAGATAAACCACGTGATTTGGACTTGCAAGGGCTAGCGCGAAAACTTAGAAGTTTAGTCTTGGTTTGGCTCTGGGCCTGTAAACTTAAACTGGAGCCTAGAAGTCCCTATCTGTACATTTCGACTCGCATATTAGACCTCCCCCCCCCCCCCGCAAGCTTAGACTCTAGTTTTCGAAGAGTAATAGAGTTTTCACAGTGTAGTTGTGTAACTTAATGATAGACTACATGACAATACCATACGCTTGTGCTAGCTGTTACTGTATCGATTCGTGTATATTTCCCCATCGGATTACTGAATGACAATAAACATTATAACTTTCACCAGAGATTTGCTTCTGTAAACCTTAGAACTGTCTGTGAGTGTATTTTATGTCATCTAACGAGCCAGGAGAGGACTAATCAATATTCCAGGTCGATTACAGTGTCGGCCTTACATACTCTTACGACAACAAGCCACAACAATCCCAATCACCCACATCCCGATCCTGACAACTTGGGACCTCGTCCGGTGATGTGAACTTCAAGCCGTTCAGCGCAATACCAACAGCACCAACCTGAGGACTACGCCGAAACTGAAACTGACCCTGGATGGGGGCTCATCTCTCCACCACACAAAGACTCTAAGTTACACCAGCAGATAACCAACGCATCCTTCAGAATCCAGACCCGGTGCTTGGAAACTTGTACCGGCACCCCAAGACACTCCATTACGTCAGATACGTCACCCCAAACACTCCATTTCGCCAGATCCGCCACTCTACGCAGCCTACGTCACCCCAGATACGCCAGCAACCAGATCCGTCACCCCAACGCCAACCAAGTCACCCCATTACGCCAGATTCGCCACCCCAACCGCCAGATCGTCACCCACCGAAACCGCATCAGTGTGCCTGCACCTGAGACGTCAGCCAGCGAGACCCACAACCACCGCATCGACGTGCCCGACAACTAGAAACCGCCGAAGAACCCGACATCCACCCTGTCAGCCTGCCGGAGGAACCCGCCGTAGATTTCCCGGTACCCAAACCCGGAAAATAGAGACACTAACATTAAACGCTATCCAGTCCCGGCCAAGGGAGAACAGAATCCCTAACTATTCCGAAGCTACCTGCACCAACAGAGCGCCAAGCGCCATATAAAAGATAACTTTACGATTGGAGATACGTGTGTATGTGTGTGTAAAATTCTAGGAATTGCGGATTGGTAAGTACCATTTTTGGTTAGTATTAAGTTAGATAAACTCTGAACCCCAACACCCCTCTTAAATTTTATATTTTTCTATCTGTTATATCTCTGTCCGTTCTTACTGTCTTACTCTCACCTTACCATTGTACTATGGCTGAAGGCGTACTATTGCGTAAGCAGATAAGAGAAGAAGCTATAGCCATAGGCTGCAGCGACGCAGACGTCACTAAATACGTAGTCGAGCAAGTAGCGGCCCATGAAGCCAAAACATAGAAACTTAGAGTAGAACAATTAGCCAGAGAAGATAACCTTAGAGTAGAAGCAGAGAAACTTAGAGTAGAACAATTAGCCAGAGAAGATAACCTTAAAGTAGAAGCAGAGGAACTCAGAGTAGAGCAACTAGCCAGAGAAGATAGACTTAGAGAAGAAAATAGGTTCGATGAGGAATCACGCAGGGCACACGAACTAAGATTAGCTGAATTAGCTGCAGGTATTAGGCCTCCCGACAACAATGATCACCCAAACTCCCCCTCATCGTGTAGTTCAGCCACCCCGAATAATCCCCTCCCCAGACATGCTTCTGTGTGAACTGATATACACGACACACGCTTAGAACCATTTGACATCTATCTCCGACGTTTTAGCGACTGCATGGAACTAAATGAGGTCCCCCCAGAAATGCACTGTAGGATCCTTATCTCCACGCTAAGAGGAGAAGACTACAACACCTACTGCAAACTGTCCCCAGAAGATAGGGAATCGTGCACGGCTCTGTAAAACGCGCTGTTGAATCGGCACAAATTGCATGCATCCCATTACCAAAAGAAATTCCGGTCGTCCACGTTACGACCGGGGGAAAACTACACTCAATTTGCAGAGCGAATTCGGTCCTACCTACTCAAGTGGGTAGAGCTAGGTAGCATTGAACAGTCATTTGACGGCATGATCACTCTCTTAATGATGGAGCAGGTGGAATCACAGATGACCACTAAACTTAAGGCCTTCCTCATCCAACAAGGAATCGAAGGTTTACCCTCCTCCCTGCAAGGCGCAGATAGGTTTCTACAGGCAAACAAAGTAGAGTCATCCTACCCCCGGGAAAGAATTCACTCACATCCCGCTCCCCGACGGGAAAATGGTAGACCGGGAAGGTCACCGGCCCCTTGCTCTCGCCCGGGACACCCACAGTCACACCGGCCTTATTGGGACAACCAACGCGCCACCCTCCCCCACTAATCAGCCACGCTTCCCCTCATCTCGACCGGGTCACTCCCAACCCAGACCCCTTCCGCCCCATCAAGACTCCCGACGTGCGGACCAGCCCTACCAAACGACCAGGGTATAAACGAGCACCACTCACCCTCAATCGACCCGCCATGGCAACTCCGCTGAGCAACAAACCAAGGCACACACAGGCCCTACCCCCTTTTTCCCCGCCGGTGTGTTTAGCGCCATGACACATCCCGTAGGGCCAGCGCAAGATTCTAATAACGATCTTGCAGCGCACGAGGTATAAACGCTCAGTTACCCGAGCTACTTAATAATAATAATAATAATAAATGAAGCTTATATAGCGCATATCCCACAATCAGTTCTATGCGCTTAACAATTACAGACGATGATAACAATAACAGGCAAATATTAAAAAATGTGAGTGGGCTAGGAGTCCATAAGAAACAGGTGCTTCTTGAGTCCGGTCTTGAAAATGTTAAAGTTCGAGCTTTGTCGCAGCTGGAGTGGCAGGGTGTTCCATGCGGAGCGGCCGGAGTAGGTGAATGCCCGCTGACCAGCTGTCACGAGTTCTGTCCGCGGGATCGTCAAATTGAGTTTGTGCGCAGCCGATCGAAGTGGGCGTGGTTTTGTATAGATTTCCAGACAGGAAATTAGGTAATCCGGGGCAGAGTCATTGAGGCATTTATAGCATAGAGATGCCAGTTTATATGAAATCCTATTTTGAATAGGGAGCCTGTGCAGAGAATAGAGCAGAGGTGAGATGTGGTCGGACTTCTTCTTCTTTAGGACTAGTCTGGCAGCGCAGTTTTGGACGCGTTGGAGCCCTTGAATGGAAGAGGCAGGAAGGCCGGCCAGGAGAGAGTTACAGTAGTCCAAACGAGAGAAAAGGAGAGTGATGACGAGCTTGGTACAAGCTTCCGGAGTGAGGTAGCGACGGATACTGGCAATACGTCACAGGTGAAAAAAACTTAGCACACGAACAGGAACCCACCGCTCAGGGGCGTAAGCAGTACTCAAGCAGTGACTGCGATAGAGTCCACCACGTGTTCTCTATTTCCTCGGCAGACAAGCATAACCGATTATATCGTAGCTACGTCGACGAGATAGTCCGAATCAATGGCCACCTGGCCTCATGTACCTATGATTCAGGGCTAAGCTATGAGGCACTAGTAACGAAGTCAATGATTGACCCCGTGACTACACGGCCGCTATGTTCGACTCCAAGGTCCATCTCATAACTCTCTGATTTAGCGGCTACCGACCGCATTCGTACATCTCAGCTCAGCGCTTTCGGAAGGTCCCATTGAAGCCGCCGTGATAGAAGGCCTGCAGGTAGACATCCTACTCGGCATACCAATTGTAGGTAAACAAACACATCGCCTGCCTACACCCGCAATCTACGGATTGCCCAGCCTCACTCCCAACCAGATCTCCCTCCCCCACCCCATGTCCATTAAAGACAAGCTCCGTTATGCCAAACTGCCCGAGACAAAAAGCGAACTAAGGCGTTATGAATAGCGCTATATAAATATGTAATTTTGTAATTTGTACAGACGCTCCTTCTTTAAAGAAGATTATTGCGTCCTACGTTCATTCGTGGTCCGAGTGTAGTCTTGCTTTTTTTGAATGTTTTAAATGATGTTAAGTTACTGGTTTTCCTGTTTTTTTTTCAGGCAACCCATTCCATTCCCGAATGCAACTCGGGAAGAAAGAGTATTTATATGCATTTTGTTCTCGCATATAGGATAAGAAAAGTGTTTCTGTCCTTATCTGAACATTGCAACAGATTATTATTGGGTTGTATTTCTAAATTAGAGTTTTATGCTTTATGAATTATTATTACTTTAGTCTTTGCTCTTCTGCCCTCTATTGTTTCTAGGCTTAGAGTTGTAATTATTGATGTTACTCTTGTCAGTTGTGAATATTCGCTAGTAATGAACCTTGCAGCTGTTTTCTGAATTTATTCTAAATTATAGTACACTAACTAATGTTAGCATTTAGTTTTATGCTATTGTTACATTTGTATAAGAACCTTTTTATGAAGCCTAATGTTTTGTTAGATTTTATAATTACTTCATCAATATGACGATTCCAAGAAAACTTATCATTTACTTTGCATTGTTAGTTTGGTTAAATCTTTGCCATGAATGAAGTAGTTTGAGATTATTTTGACTGTCAGCCGTATTTGACCAACAACTCTAGGCTATCCTTATACTAAGAACTGAAACCGGAAGTCGATGGTGCCCGTTATTTATTAATAAAAAGATAACGAATATTTAAGAAACAAACGGCAATGAAAATACAAAATAAATTGAAACATTTTTGAAAATTCTAGAATTCTTTTCATTTGCCGCACTGGTCACTTGCCTTTGCAATGTAAAATGTTTTCATAGGACAAAAAATTATTTTACAATTTCACCTCAATGTTTAAAATGCTGAACTCACGTTTATATGGACAATTTGCATCTGAATGTGTCATCTTGTTTAAAATACTGTAACATATCATTGTGGGTGGAGGATCACCGTCCACATGGATACATCCATTGGAGATAAAATCACATTTCAACTTTTCACATCGTTTGTAGAGCAGCCTCTCTTGGTAAGTGCCGTAGAAAATAACTGAACACTCCTTAGTGGCACTGAATGAAACAGACAAGTGTTTAGAGATTTTAAAAAAGGAGGTTTATTGAAGCCTGCTACATTTAGTTAACAAAGTATTATTATTGTTTTTGTATTTACTTAGAAAACAAAATGTGTCTGTATAAATGGTAATATCAAAGGTTATTTATCTGGGTAGCCTATAAAAGACCAGAACGTACCTCTCAGTATTGATGGAATTGTTTAAACATCTTTCTTTTGCTTCTACACTCCAAACAGCCGCATCAACACTACACCACCAGAGTAGCAGCAACAAATAGACAGGCTCAAACATTATCACCACACACTTTGTTAATTGTCTTTTATTCAAGGACACACTTCAAAAGAAGGCCTTATGATTTTAGACTAAAGCAATAGTTCAATCTAACACTACACTATAGCAATAGTTTACTATAACACTAGATTATAGCAATAGTTCACACTAACACGACACCATAGTAATAGTTCAATCTAACACTACACTATAGGCCTAGCAATAGTTTATAATAACACTTGACTATAGCAATAGTTCACTCTAACACAAGACTAGCAATAGTTCACTCTAAAACAAGAATATACCAAAACTTCACTCTAACCTGACTAAAGAATACTTCACTCTAACACTAGACTAAAGAATACTTCACTCTAATACTAGACTAAAGAATACTTCACTCTAACACTAGACTAAAGAATACTTCATTCTAACACTAGACTAAAGAATACTTCACTCTAACACTAGACTAAAGAATACTTCATTCTAACAGTAGACTATAGAATACTTCACTCTAATACTAGACTAAAGAATACTTCACTCTAACACTAGACTAAAGAATACTTCACTCTAACACTAGACTAAAGAATACTTCACTCTAACACTAGACTAAAGAATACTTCACTCTAACACTAGACTAAAGAATACTTCACTCTAACAGTAGACTATAGAATACTTCACTCTAATACTAGACTAAAGAATACTTCACTCTAACACTAGACTAAAGAATACTTCATTCTAACACTAGACTAAAGAATACTTCATTCTAACACTAGACTAAAGAATACTTCACTCTAACACTAGACTAAAGAATACTTCATTCTAACACTAGACTAAAGAATACTTCATTCTAACACTAGACTAAAGAATATTTCACTCTAATACTAGACTAAAGAATACTTCACTCTAACACTAGACTAAAGAATACTTCACTCTAACACTAGACTAAAGAATACTTCACTCTAACACTAGACTAAAGAATACTTCACTCTAACACTAGACTAAAGAATACTTCACTCTAACACTAGACTATAACGATACTTTACTTTAACACTAGACTAAAGAATACTTCATTCTAACACTAGACTAAAGAATACTTCACTCTAACACTAGACTAAAGAATACTTCACTCTAACACTAGACTATAACGATACTTTACTTTAACACTAGACTAAAGAATACTTCACTCTAACACTAGACTAAAGAATACGTCACTCTAACACTAGACTAAAGAATACTTCATTCTAACACTAGACTAAAGAATACTTCACTCTAACACTAGACTAAAGAATACTTCATTCTAACACTAGACTAAAGAATACTTCACTCTAACACTAGACTAAAGAATACTTCACTCTAACACTAGACTAAAGAATACTTCACTCTAACACTAGACTAAAGAATACTTCACTCTAACACTAGACTAAAGAATACTTCACTCTAACACTAGACTAAAGAATACTTCACTCTAACACTAGACTAAAGAATACTTCACTCTAACACTAGACTAAAGAATACTTCACTCTAACACTAGACTAAAGAATACTTCACTCTAACACTAGACTATAACGATACTTTACTTTAACACTAGACTAAAGAATACTTCATTCTAACACTAGACTAAAGAATACTTCACTCTAACACTAGACTAAAGAATACTTCACTCTAACACTAGACTATAACGATACTTTACTTTAACACTAGACTAAAGAATACTTCACTCTAACACTAGACTAAAGAATACGTCACTCTAACACTAGACTAAAGAATACTTCATTCTAACACTAGACTAAAGAATACTTCACTCTAACACTAGACTAAAGAATACTTCATTCTAACACTAGACTAAAGAATACTTCACTCTAACACTAGACTAAAGAATACTTCACTCTAACACTAGACTAAAGAATACTTCACTCTAACACTAGACTAAAGAATACTTCACTCTAACACTAGACTAAAGAATACTTCACTCTAACACTAGACTAAAGAATACTTCACTCTAACACTAGACTATAACGATACTTTACTTTAACACTAGACTAAAGAATACTTCACTCTAACACTAGACTAAAGAATACTTCACTCTAACACTAGACTAAAGAATACTTCACTCTAACACTAGACTAAAGAATACTTCACTCTAACACTAGACTAAAGAATACTTCACTCTAACACTAGACTAAAGAATACTTCACTCTAACACTAGACTAAAGAATACTTCACTCTAACACTAGACTAAAGAATACTTCACTCTAACACTAGACTAAAGAATACTTCACTCTAATACTAGACTAAAGAATACTTCACTCTAACACTAGACTAAAGAATACTTCACTCTAACATTAGACTAAAGAATACTTCACTCTAACACTAGACTAAAGAATACTTCATTCTAACACTAGACTAAAGAATACTTCATTCTAACACTAGACTAAAGAATACTTCACTCTAACACTAGACTAAAGAATACTTCACTCTAACACTAGACTAAAGAATACTTCACTCTAACATTAGACTAAAGAATACTTCACTCTAACACTAGACTAAAGAATACTTCACTCTAACACTAGACTAAAGAATACTTCACTCTAATACTAGACTAAAGAATACTTCATTCTAACACTAGACTAAAGAATACTTCACTCTAACACTAGACTAAAGAATACTTCACTCTAACACTAGACTAAAGAATACTTCATTCTAACACTAGACTAAAGAATACTTCATTCTAACACTAGACTAAAGAATACTTCACTCTAACACTAGACTAAAGAATACTTCACTCTAACACTAGACTAAAGAATACTTCACTCTAACATTAGACTAAAGAATACTTCACTCTAACACTAGACTAAAGAATACTTCACTCTAACACTAGACTAAAGAATACTTCACTCTAATACTAGACTAAAGAATACTTCATTCTAACACTAGACTAAAGAATACTTCACTCTAACACTAGACTAAAGAATACTTCACTCTAACACTAGACTAAAGAATACTTCACTCTAACACTAGACTAAAGAATACTTCACTCTAACACTAGACTAAAGAATACTTCACTCTAACACTAGACTAAAGAATACTTCACTCTAACACTAGACTAAAGAATACTTCACTCTAACACTAGACTAAAGAATACTTCACTCTAACACTAGACTAAAGAATACTTCACTCTAACACTAGACTAAAGAATACTTCACTCTAACACTAGACTAAAGAATACTTCACTCTAACACTAGACTAAAGAATACTTCATTCTAACACTAGACTAAAGAATACTTCATTCTAACACTAGACTAAAGAATACTTCACTCTAACACTAGACTAAAGAATACTTCATTCTAACACTAGACTAAAGAATACTTCACTCTAACACTAGACTAAAGAATACTTCACTCTAGCACTAGACTAAAGAATACTTCACTCTAACACTAGACTAAAGAATACTTCACTCTAACACTAGACTAAAGAATACTTCACTCTAACACTAGACTATAACGATACTTTACTTTAACACTAGACTAAAGAATACTTTACTCTAACACTAGACTAAAGAATACTTCACTCTAACACTAGACTATAACGATACTTTACTTTAACACTAGACTAAAGAATACTTTACTTTAACACTAGACTAAAGAATACTTCACTCTAACACTAGACTAAAGAATACTTCATTCTAACACTAGACTAAAGAATACTTCACTCTAACACTAGACTAAAGAATACTTCACTCTAACACTAGACTATAACGATACTTTACTTTAACACTAGACTAAAGAATACTTTACTCTAACACTAGACTAAAGAATACTTCATTCTAACAGTAGACTAAAGAATACTTCACTCTAGCACTAGACTAAAGAATACTTCACTCTAACACTAGACTAAAGAATACTTCATTCTAACAGTAGACTAAAGAATACTTCACTCTAGCACTAGACTAAAGAATACTTCACTCTAACAGTATACTAAAGAATACTTCACTCTAACACTAGACTAAAGAATACTTCACTCTAACACTAGACTAAAGAATACTTCACTCTAACACTAGACTAAAGAATACTTCACTCTAACACTAGACTAAAGAATACTTCATTCTAACAGTAGACTAAAGAATACTTCACTCTAACAGTAGACTAAAGAATACTTCACTCTAACAGTAGACTAAAGAATACTTCACTCTAACACTAGACTAAAGAATACTTCACTCTAACACTAGACTAAAGAATACTTCACTCTAACACTAGACTAAAGAATACTTCACTCTAACACTAGACTAAAGAATACTTCACTCTAACACTAGACTAAAGAATACTTCACTCTAACACTAGACTAAAGAATACTTCACTCTAACAGTAGACTAAAGAATACTTCACTCTAACACTAGACTAAAGAATACTTCACTCTAACACTAGACTAAAGAATACTTCACTCTAACACTAGACTAAAGAATACTTCACTCTAACACTAGACTAAAGAATACTTCACTCTAACAGTAGACTAAAGAATACTTCACTCTAGCACTAGACTAAAGAATACTTCACTCTAACAGTAGACTAAAGAATACTTCACTCTAACAGTAGACTAAAGAATACTTCACTCTAACACTAAACTAAAGAATACTTCACTCTAACACTAGACTAAAGAATACTTCACTCTAACACTAGACTAAAGAATACTTCACTCTAACACTAGACTAAAGAATACTTCACTCTAACACTAGACTAAAGAATACTTCACTCTAACACTAGACTAAAGAATACTTCACTCTAACACTAGACTAAAGAATACTTCACTCTAACAGTAGACTAAAGAATACTTCACTCTAACACTAGACTAAAGAATACTTCATTCTAACACTAGACTAAAGAATACTTCATTCTAACACTAGACTAAAGAATACTTCATTCTAACACTAGACTAAAGAATACTTCATTCTAACACTAGACTAAAGAATACTTCATTCTAACACTAGACTAAAGAATACTTCACTCTAACACTAGACTAAAGAATACTTCATTCTAACACTAGACTAAAGAATACTTCATTCTAACACTAGACTAAAGAATACTTCATTCTAACACTAGACTAAAGAATACTTCACTCTAACACTAGACTAAAGAATACTTCATTCTAACACTAGACTAAAGAATACTTCATTCTAACACTAGACTAAAGAATACTTCATTCTAACACTAGACTAAAGAATACTTCACTCTAACACTAGACTAAAGAATACTTCATTCTAACACTAGACTAAAGAATACTTCATTCTAACACTAGACTAAAGAATACTTCACTCTAACAGTAGACTAAAGAATACTTCATTCTAACACTAGACTAAAGAATACTTCACTCTAACACTAGACTAAAGAATACTTCACTCTAACACTAGACTAAAGAATACTTCACTCTAACACTAGACTAAAGAATACTTCACTCTAACACTAGACTAAAGAATACTTCACTCTAACACTAGACTAAAGAATACTTCACTCTAACACTAGACTAAAGAATACTTCACTCTAACACTAGACTAAAGAATACTTCACTCTAACACTAGACTAAAGAATACTTTACTTTAACACTAGACTAAAGAATACTTCACTCTAACACTAGACTAAAGAATACTTCATTCTAACAGTAGACTAAAGAATACTTCACTCTAGCAATAGACTAAAGAATACTTCACTCTAACAGTAGACTAAAGAATACTTCACTCTAACAGTAGACTAAAGAATACTTCACTCTAACACTAGACTAAAGAATACTTCACTCTAACACTAGACTAAAGAATACTTCACTCTAACACTAGACTAAAGAATACTTCACTCTAACACTAGACTAAAGAATACTTCACTCTAACAGTAGACTAAAGAATACTTCACTCTAACAGTAGACTAAAGAATACTTCACTCTAACAGTAGACTAAAGAATACTTCACTCTAACACTAGACTAAAGAATACTTCACTCTAACAGTAGACTAAAGAATACTTCACTCTAACACTAGACTAAAGAATACTTCACTCTAACACTAGACTAAAGAATACTTCACTCTAACAGTAGACTAAAGAATACTTCACTCTAACAGTAGACTAAAGAATACTTCACTCTAACACTAGACTAAAGAATACTTCACTCTAACACTAGACTAAAGAATACTTCACTCTAACAGTAGACTAAAGAATACTTCACTCTAACACTAGACTAAAGAATACTTCACTCTAACAGTAGACTAAAGAATACTTCACTCTAACACTAGACTAAAGAATACTTCATTCTAACACTAGACTAAAGAATACTTCATTCTAACACTAGACTAAAGAATACTTCATTCTAACACTAGACTAAAGAATACTTCATTCTAACACTAGACTAAAGAATACTTCACTCTAACACTAGACTAAAGAATACTTCATTCTAACACTAGACTAAAGAATACTTCATTCTAACACTAGACTAAAGAATACTTCATTCTAACACTAGACTAAAGAATACTTCACTCTAACACTAGACTAAAGAATACTTCATTCTAACACTAGACTAAAGAATATTTCATTCATACACTAGACTAAAGAATACTTCATTCTAACACTAGACTAAAGAATACTTCACTCTAACACTAGACTAAAGAATACTTCATTCTAACACTAGACTAAAGAATACTTCATTCTAACACTAGACTAAAGAATACTTCACTCTAACACTAGACTAAAGAATACTTCACTCTAACAGTAGACTAAAGAATACTTCACTCTAACACTAGACTAAAGAATACTTCACTCTAACACTAGACTAAAGAATACTTCACTCTAACACTAGACTAAAGAATACTTCACTCTAACACTAGACTAAAGAATACTTCACTCTAACACTAGACTAAAGAATACTTCACTCTAACACTAGACTAAAGAATACTTCACTCTAACACTAGACTAAAGAATACTTCACTCTAACACTAGACTAAAGAATACTTCACTCTAACACTAGACTAAAGAATACTTCACTCTAACACTAGACTAAAGAATACTTCACTCTAACACTAGACTAAAGAATACTTCATTCTAACACTAGACTAAAGAATACTTCACTCTAACACTAGACTAAAGAATACTTCACTCTAACACTAGACTAAAGAATACTTCACTCTAACACTAGACTAAAGAATACTTCACTCTAACACTAGACTAAAGAATACTTCACTCTAACACTAGACTAAAGAATACTTCACTCTAACACTAGACTAAAGAATACTTCACTCTAACACTAGACTAAAGAATACTTCACTCTAACACTAGACTAAAGAATACTTCATTCTAACACTAGACTAAAGAATACTTCATTCTAACACTAGACTAAAGAATACTTCACTCTAACACTAGACTAAAGAATACTTTACTCTAACACTAGACTAAAGAATACTTCATTCTAACACTAGACTAAAGAATACTTCACTCTAACACTAGACTAAAGAATACTTCACTCTAACACTAGACTAAAGAATACTTCACTCTAACACTAGACTAAAGAATACTTCACTCTAACACTAGACTAAAGAATACTTCACTCTAACACTAGACTAAAGAATACTTCACTCTAGCACTAGACTAAAGAATACTTCACTCTAACACTAGACTATAACGATACTTTACTTTAACACTAGACTAAAGAATACTTCACTCTAACACTAGACTAAAGAATACTTTACTCTAACACTAGACTAAAGAATACTTCACTCTAACACTAGACTAAAGAATACTTCACTCTAACACTAGACTAAAGAATACTTCACTCTAACAGTAGACTATAGAATACTTCACTCTAACACTAGACTAAAGAATACTTCACTCTAACAGTAGACTAAAGAATACTTCACTCTAACACTAGACTAAAGAATACTTCACTCTAACACTAGACTAAAGAATACTTCATTCTAACACTAGACTAAAGAATACTTCACTCTAACAGTAGACTAAAGAATACTTCACTCTAACACTAGACTAAAGAATACTTCACTCTAACAGTAGACTATAGAATACTTCACTCTAACACTAGACTAAAGAATACTTCACTCTAACACTAGACTAAAGAATACTTCACTCTAACAGTAGACTAAAGAATACTTCACTCTAACACTAGACTAAAGAATACTTCACTCTAACACTAGACTAAAGAATACTTCACTCTAACAGTAGACTATAGAATACTTCACTCTAACACTAGACTAAAGAATACTTCACTCTAACAGTAGACTAAAGAATACTTCACTCTAACACTAGACTAAAGAATACTTCACTCTAACACTAGACTAAAGAATACTTCACTCTAACAGTAGACTAAAGAATACTTTACTCTAACACTAGACTAAAGAATACTTCACTCTAACACTAGACTAAAGAATACTTCACTCTAACACTAGACTAAAGAATACTTCACTCTAACACTAGACTAAAGAATACTTCACTCTAACACTAGACTAAAGAATACTTCATTCTAACACTAGACTAAAGAATACTTCACTCTAACAGTAGACTAAAGAATACTTCACTCTAACACTAGACTAAAGAATACTTCACTCTAACACTAGACTAAAGAATACTTCACTCTAACAGTAGACTATAGAATACTTCACTCTAACACTAGACTAAAGAATACTTCACTCTAACAGTAGACTAAAGAATACTTCACTCTAACACTAGACTAAAGAATACTTCACTCTAACACTAGACTAAAGAATACTTCACTCTAACAGTAGACTAAAGAATACTTTACTCTAACACTAGACTAAAGAATACTTCACTCTAACACTAGACTAAAGAATACTTCACTCTAACACTAGACTAAAGAATACTTCACTCTAACACTAGACTAAAGAATACTTCACTCTAACACTAGACTAAAGAATACTACACTCTAACACTAGACTATAACGATTCTTTACTTTAACACTAGACTGCCTTCAATAATTGTGACTTTAAATTCGAATGAACTAAACACAAACTAGGAAATAACCAACTTGCTAACTAGGACTAGTATGCAATAAAGGTGAATACATATAATTTGTTTCACGTTTTCCTTCCCCTTAACAAAATAAAACCATTTAAAACGTGACTCAATGTAAAAAATGGAAGAAAAAAATCTTTTATAAATGAGTAGTTCTCAGGTTAGAATTGTTGTTCATTATAGATGCATGAAAACAAATAAATGTTTTTTTAGATGTGTATGCGCTTTCAGCGGGTATGTGTAGGTAGATATGTAATTGTATTGTGTATGTAGATTTGTATTTTTATTGTGAAGTTAGATGTGAATGTGTATTGTGGGAGGTAGATATGTGTGTATATTGTGTATTTGTATTGTGTAGGTAGATCTGTATTTGTATGGTGTAGGTTGATGTGTATGTGTATTTTGTAGGTAGTGGTGTATTAATTTTGTTTTGCGTTGTTATACGTGCATCTGTATTGTGTTGGTATATGTGTTTTTGTATTAAAGGCACTCTATACTCATTACGGTATTGAAACTGAGACAGGATAGTGTAAAGGCCTTTGAGCTAGAGTATAGGACACTGAGACAGGACAGTGTGAGGTACACTGAGCTAGAGTATAGGACACTGAGAGAAGACAGTCTAAGGTCCACTGAGCTTAAGTTTAGGACACTGAGACAGGACAGTGTGAGGTCCACTGAGCTAGAGTATAGGACACTGAGGGAGGACAGTCTAAGGTCCACTGAGCTTAAGTTTAGGACGCTGAGACAGGACAGTGTGAGGTCCACTGAGCTTGAGTATAGGACACTAAGAGAGGAGTCTAAGGTCCACTGAGCTTAAGTTTAGGACACTGAGACAGGACAGTGTGAGATCTACTGGGTTAGAGAGCATACGTCACTGGGACAAGTAATAAATTTTGTCCTGTTTTGCTAAATGTGACGTATTAAAATTATTTTTATTTTACTTTTTGACTTGAATATTTAAAATATTTCAAACATGTTTACTTTGATGATTCATTTAATACGTTCATATATAGCTTCATAATAAGTGTCATGTGATCTGTGTCATGTGACATCAGACATTAATTCTATTCCCATTGCTCAATTTATAGTCAGACGTATTTCTTAAAATAGTATATTCATTTCTTACATTAATAGGTCTTTTGTTAAATACAAACACTTACCTAAACACATACATACTATTGCACTCACAAACACCCAAACACCCAAACACATAATTACTATTGCACTCACAAACACTTACATAAACACATACTTACTATTGCACTCACAAACACTTACCTAAACACATACTTACTATTGCACTCAAAAACACTTACCCAAACACATACTTACTATTGCATTCACAGACACTTACCTAAACACATACTTACTATTGCACTCACAAACACTAACCTAAACACATACTTACTACTGCACTCACAAACACTTACCTAAACACATACTTACTACTGCACTCACAAACACTTACCTAAACACATACTAACTATTGCCCTCACAAACACTTACCTAAACACATACTTACTATTGCACTCACAAAGACTTACCTAAACACATACTTAGTATTGCACAAACAAACACATACTTACTTTTGCACTCACAAACACATACTTACTATTGCACTCACAAACACTTACCTAAACACATACTTAGTATTGTACAAATAAACACCCAAACACATACTTACTATTGCACTCACAAACACCCAAACACATACTTACTATTGCACTCACAAACACCCAAACACATACTTACTATTACACTCACAAACACCCAAACACATACTTACTTTTGCACTCACAAACACTTACCTAAACACATACTTAGTATTGCACAAACAAACACCCAAACACATACTTACTATTACACTCACAAACACCCAAACACATACTTACTATTTCACTCACAAACACTTACTTAAACACATACTTACTATTGCACTCACAAACACTTACCTAAACACATACTTACTATTGCACAAACAAACACCCAAACACATACTTACTATTGCACTCACAAACACCCAAACACTTACTTACTATTGCACTCACAAACACCCAAACACATACTTACTTTTGCACTCACAAACACTTACATAAACACATACTTAGTATTGCACAAACAAACACCCAAACACCTACTTACTATTGCACAAACAAACACTTACCTAAACACATAATTAGTATTGCACACACTAAAGCACACGAAAGTACGGAAACAATATATATACACACATTATCATGTACACAAACACAGAAACAGACACAAACACACAGGCATAGTACCACTCAGACAGGCAAACGTACTCGCACACAAGCTCACAGTGATAACATAAAAGTACCCACAAGCACATAAATAATAATATGCAGACAACCAAAAACGCAGAAGTACATAACTGTATACTTTATTTCTACTTGTATTTTTGATGGTATTTCTACGTGAATTTATACTTGTATTTCTACTTGTATATCCAATTGTATATCTAATTGTATTTCTACTTGTATCTCTACTTGTATTTTTAACCGGTTCTTATAAGCTTATTTCTACTTGTACTTCTACTTGTATATCTTCATGTATTTGCACATGTAGGCCTATTTGTACTTGTTTATCTACTAGTAGGCTATTTCTTCTTGTATCTTTACTATATTTAACCGGTACCTATATTTCTATTTCTACTTGTATTTCTTCTTGTATTTTTACTTGTATTTCAACTTGTACATCTAGTTGTAGGAATACTTCTACTGGTATTCCTACTTGTAGATCTAGTTGTAGGAATATTTCTACTAGTATTTCCACTTGTAGATCTAGTTGTAGGAATATTTCTACTGGTATTTCTACTTGAAGATCTAGTTGTAGGAATATTTCTACTGGTATTTTTACTTGTAGATCTAGTTGTAGGAATATTTCTACTGGTATTTCTTTTTGTAGATCTAGTTGTAGGAATATTTCTACTGGTATTTCTACTTGTATTTCCACTTGTAGGTCTAGTTGTAGGAATTTTTCTACTGGTATTTCTACTTGTATTTCCACTTGTAGATTTAGTTGTAGGAATATTTCTACTGGTATTTCTACTTGTATTTCCACTTGTAGATCTAGTTGTAGGAATATTTCATTTCTACTGGTATTTCTACTGGTATTTCTACTTGTAGATCTAGTTGTAGGAATATTTCTACTGGTATTTCTACTTGTATTTCCACTTGTAGATCTAGTTGTAGGAATATTTCTACTGGTATTTCTATTGGTATTTCCACTTGTAGATCTAGTTGTAGGAATATTTCATTTCTACTGGTATTTCTACTGGTATTTCCACTTGTAGATCTAGTTGTAGGAATATTTCTACTGGTATTTCTATTGGTATTTCCACTTGTAGATCTAGTTGTAGGAATATTTCATTTCTACTGGTATTTTTACTTGTATTTCCACTTGTAGGTCTAGTTGTAGGAATATTTCTACTGGTATTTCTACTTGTATTTCCACTTGTAGATCTAGTTGTAGGAATATTTCTACTGGTATTTCTACTGGTATTTCCACTTGTAGATCTAGTTGTAGGAATATTTCTACTGGTATTTCTACTTGTATTTCCACTTGTAGATCTAGTTGTTGGAATATTTCATTTCTACTGGTATTTCTACTGGTATTTCCACTTGTAGATCTAGTTGTAAGAATATTTCTACTGGTATTTCTACTGGTATTTCCACTTGTAGATCTTGTTGTAGGAATATTTCATTTCTACTGGTATTTCTACTGGTATTTCCACTTGTAGATCTAGTCGTAGGAATATTTCTACTGGTATTTCTACTGGTATTTCCACTTGTAGATCTAGTTGTAGGAATATTTCTACTGGTATTTCTACTGGTATTTCTACTTGTAGATCTAGTTTTAGGAATATTTCTACTGGTATTTCTATTGGTATTTCCACTTGTAGATCTAGTTGTAGGAATATTTCATTTCTACTGGTATTTCTACTTGTATTTCCACTTGTAGATCTAGTTGTAGGAATATTTCTACTGGTATTTCTATTGGTATTTCCACTTGTAGATCTAGTTGTAGGAATATTTCTACTGGTATTTCTACTGGTATTTCCACTTGTAGATGTAGTTGTAGGAATATTTCTACTGGTATTTCTACTTGTATTTCCACTTGTAGATCTAGTTGTAGGAATATTTCATTTCTACTGGTATTTCTACTGGTATTTCCACTTGTAGATCTAGTTGTAAGAATATTTCTACTGGTATTTCTACTGGTATTTCCACTTGTAGATCTAGTTGTAAGAATATTTCTACTGGTATTTCTACTGGTATTTCCACTTGTAGATCTTGTTGTAGGAATATTTCATTTCTACTGGTATTTCTACTGGTATTTCCACTTGTAGATCTAGTCGTAGGAATATTTCTACTGGTATTTCTACTGGTATTTCCACTTGTTGATCTAGTTGTAGGAATATTTCATTTCTACTGGTATTTCTACTAATATTTCCACTTGTAGATCTAGTTGTAGGAATATTTCTACTGGTATTTCTACTTGTATTACTTCTTGTATTTAATTTGTATTTCTACTGGTATTTCTACTAGTGTATAAACATATAAATCTACAAGTGTATTAGTATAAACATAAAACACTTGCTTAAAAAAATTCTTTGACTTAATAATTTTGTAAAAAGAAATTTTATTTTAAAAATCTTGATTTTAATGTTGTCATAACGAGTTCTCTTTCCCGCCTGGCATTAAGCAGAATAGACTTATTTTCTTGTGCTCGTCTAGCTAAATAAGGCAAGGTATCTGCTAAAGATCCATAGGGAATGGACTTGTACACTCGATATCCCATGTCACCTGTTGAGAAATTACAAGAATCCTAAATGATAGGCATTCTGTATTCATATGTTGTTGAAATCTATGCTAATAGTTATCGGGCTTACTGATTGTTTCAATACCTACCTAGTACATAAGAAACATGATCTGCCATGCCATACAGTTGTGCGAAAAATATTGTAGAGCTATCTCTGTCAAGTCCAAATTTGGTCATGCTTTTTCAAGAAGAAGAAAAAATTTAATTTAGAAAATACATCATATTATGTTGAAAGCTTTAGAATATGTCATAAACGATTAATTTTTTTTGCATTTATTTACTATTTACAATTAAGCTTAGTGAAATTTGCTAAGCTTTTGCTGGCAGACGCAACAATCAATAAAATATTAAAACAATTTTTACTTTCGTATATTTATCTTTTTAATAGTACCATTTGTTATTTCTAACTATTCATAAAACTGTAACTTCATATTCATTAAGAAATTTGCGAGGTTAAAAATAATCAATGATTTAGATTAACAAATATTTTCTGATAATTTATCCAATCAGAACCGTCCGATATATTTGGTCCGTATGTTGCAAATATTGAAATGGCTTCTCTGAAAAGCCTTAAAGTGTATTTAGATTTTGCTGCTATGTCCCCTCCACTTTCGGCTCTCTGTATCACAGCACAGCATGGTCCTGTATCAAGGAATATCAAGTTGTTGCTTCATCAAAATCTTTATCTTGATTTTGTCTAATTCAGTTGTGACAGATTTTTCATATATTATAATTATATATTCAAGAATGGTATGCAATTTTGAAGCTATGCCATTTAGGGGACGTCCATTAATTACGTCAACAAAATAGGGGGGAGGGGGGGTCTGAAAAAGTTTGACAATTGTTGACAAGGGGGAGGGGGGGAGGTCAAGAAAAGTTGACGTCAACAATGTTACTTTTTTAAAATAAATAATGATACAAATTTATTACAAAATTCTAGGCTACATTTGTCATGTGCCACTTACATAGCAGACATTTATAAACATGGTTTTACGTTAATACAAATATATTAATTAAAATTACGGACGCTACATTTGACATGTCCTTTTTGTGTTCATCTTGTTAGTTTGTAGATCTATGTATGAGTGGAAAGTGGAAACTAATGCAATTGTTAGCACGGCAAAGTGACCGACCAATTGTAAAAAAACGTCACCTTCGCTGTAGTCTAGCGAGCCATGGTGACTGGAATAACAAAAGAACATAAACACACCAACAAACATTCTGCAGAGTGCGTTCAGAAACAGAAACCCATTTTTTTGCCGCTCAGTAGGCCTACATCTAAATTAGGCGCCGTTCTGTTAGGCCTATTGAGTCCTGAAAGGACTATGAACACCGTCCGAGAGTCGACTGCTTTAATTCAACATGGTTGAATACATGGTTGAGTCTTTTCCAAGTTCCAACCCTTGAAACCATGTTTGGATCAGCGTTAGCAGGCCATGCACTCCGACATGGAAAGATATGAGTTGGCAGGCTTTGTCCTACAGGGCGGACGCTTGTTGGGTCGGCTTGCTCTGTTCGGATTCCCCATTTACGAACGTGCATTTGCTCGAGCCTTCCATGGCCGCCTCGTATTCTTGTAATGTGGGCTGACGGTGTGTTGGCCGAGTGGATTTTGTCTGACACGGGGATGTCATCCCCTCAAGGCCACCTTTGAAAGCAGCCGTTTTTACAGGACGTTTTGTATACCTTTCCGTACGTCGCATCAGCCCCCACCCCGGAGACGCCAGAAATCGGACAGTGTGGTACCTCACAGGCCCCTCAAATGGACAGAACAATCCGATTAATCTCCAGACTTGCAGCTCGGGATACCACGCCTCTCTCCGTCACTTACAGAGATGGGAGTGGAAGTATCTCGGCAACCGCTTGTCCCATGCATTAGCTCACTGGTCAGACTCGGGGAACCAAGTTAAAAGGTCTAAAAAAAATAAAACCGGACGAGCCCGTCTTGTGTCCAGGGTGTAACGTTTAGGGTTGAGCTCAGCTCTGTCCGGACCCGCTGCGGGAGCTCTCCCCCATGCGCCCGCTGGTGTATTCTTAATGGGAACGTATCGGCGGTTTACACACTTCGCCAGCTTTGGGGCTCATAGGTACAGAAGTGAAATTAGGCGCCAGAGACTGGCGTTCGTTATATATACCATGTAAGCGATAGCGGGGCTTGGCAATAGAACTAAAAACAACAATAGGCCCTCTCTGAGACTATGTTTGAATTGCATTGAATGAAGTGTATTGTGTGAATCCAACATGGTTATTTTAAAATATTTTCTTCAGAAAAATAATTCGTGGCCCATGAAGTCCAAAATACTTAGCCTACCATTCCTTTTAACATCCCTAATTCTGATATATAAACTAATATATTTTTTGCTGACTACGTTATAATAGGTGAAACATTAAAATTTGGTGATTAAGCTAAATATAGTAATTTTTTAGTTTTAATTTCTAATTTTCTGGAAAAAAATGTATGACATAAAAATGTATTAGTAGGCCTATAGTGGCATAGCTAGCCAGATTGCAAGGTGTGGGTGGCGAATAGTGCAAGGTAGGAGCGGTAGGGGCAAGGAAGCCAACTACCGTGTGTATAATGTATGTGTGGGGAGAGGGGGGGGGGCAATAATGCAAGAAAGAATAGTGAGCATTTGGTTAAAATAGCAGGTTAATTTACAACTGGTGCAAAATTTTCCCCTAAGCTATTTAACAATTAACATTGTACCAAAAGCTCATTAGTGAAACGTACAATCAGAAAGTATTCAATATTTCTATATGAAATAAAAAGGAAAGAAATATTGTTAAAATCCTCGGATTGGAAACAAAAAATAGGAGGGGCGATGGGGGGTAGTAAGCATGTTACGCCCCTTTCGTGGCTAACGTCTATAATAGTTCTATCTAGTCAATATGAAATCTTTAAAACAAGTTTTAAAATGTATTACAATTAATTATAGTAAAGACCTTTCCGTTTCAAATCTATTTTAAACATAAAAGCCAGCGTTTAATTTTTTTTTTACTTGTTATAGGGGGGGGGGTAACGAATTGTTGACGTAATTATATAGGGGGGGTCTCTGAAAGTTTGACAGTTGTTGACAAGGGGGAGGGGGGGGAGGTAAAAATCGACAAAAAATTGTTGACGTAATTAATGGACGTCCCCTTATATTGAACATCATAGTCGAGAAATTACATAAAATATGAATTCTATTTCAAAGGCTTATTATAACATTAAAATTCTTTTACAGTCATTTGATCCTTGTTCAACAGAGTAATCTCTATGTTAATAGTAGGCCTACCTTGATTCAAATTTTATTCACAATAATACTGTTTGGATTTGTCTTTACAATAATCAGATTTCAAGTAGTTGGCCCCCTAGTACATATTTACTTGGGAAATGTATTGTTGGATTCAGATTGAATGCATCTCATTAATAATGACCAACACATTAACCATAAATAGAATGCGGCAATGGGACCAATGAAAATGTATGAACAGAATTAAATTTAACACAAATAGTTTGTGTCAATGTAAATGACAATTGTTTAGCGTTAATTTGATTGGGTACATTTTTGAATAAGTGTTTGGTCGTGGTCAATTAATTTAAAATGACGTAAAATTTCCCAATCCAAATGTTTAAATCTACCTGTTTAGTGCGTAGCAAATGGTTTCTTCATTGTGCGAGGCAATGATCAGTTTTATTCTTGAAGATTTCTTACAATGTTCAAATAACATATTCAGACATTTATTATAACATGTAGTTGTCTGATCAAAAGATTCATGCACAGGGTCTTTGTATTTGTTCATAACTGCAAGAGACTTTTCTTTCACCATGTAAGCGCCTCGAACAAGTTTTAAACCAAAGAAAAATCCATTTATTTCTGCAAAGTTTAAGTCATTTTTCAATGCATTCGGTGTTGCCTGTAACAAAGTTAACGTTAGACAAAACTGGTGTAACAACAACTTAAACTAAGCCAAACAAATTAAAATGTTAAACTTCATTGAAATCAGTGCCAATAGTGTACTTTAAACAGTACATTTAACGTCTATAGTCTATAAGGTAGGGCCTAACCGAGTGCTACTAGTGTACTTTATACAGTACATTGAACGTCTATAAGGTAGGGCCTAATCGAGTGCCACTAGTGTACTTTATACAGAACATTGAACGTCTATAAGGTAGGACCTAACCGAGTGCTACTAGTGTACTTTATACAGTACATTGAACGTCTATAAGGTAGGGCCTAACCGAGTGCACAAGTGTACTTTATACAGTACATTGAACGTCTATAAGGTAGGGCCTAATCGAGTGCCGCTAGTGTACTTTATACAGAACATTGAACGTCTATAAGGTAGGACCTAACCGAGTGCTACTAGTGTACTTTATACAGTACATTGAACGTCTATAAGGTAGGGCCTAACCGAGTGCACAAGTGTACTTTATACAGTACATTGAACGTCTATAAGTAAGTGCCTAACCGAGTGCTACTAGTGTACTTTATACAGTACATTAAACGTCTATAAGGTAGGGCCTAACCGAGTGCACAAGTGTACTTTATACAGTACATTGAACGTCTATAAGGTAGGGTCTAACCGAGTGCCACTAGTGTACTTTATACAGTACATTGAACGTCTATAAGGTAGGGCCTAACCGAGTGCTACTAGTGTACTTTATACAATACATTGAACGTCAATAAGGTAAGACCTAACCGAGTGCTACTAGTGTACTTTATACAGTACATTGAACGTCTATAAGTTAGGGCCTAACCGAGTGCCACAAGTGTACTTTATACAGTACATTGAACGTCTATAAGGTAGGGTCTAACCGAGTGCCACTAGTGTACTTTATACAGTACATTGAACGTCTATAAGGTAGGGCCTAACCGAGTGCCACTAGTGTACTTTATACAGTACATTGAACGTCTATAAGGTAGGGCCTAACCGAGTGCCACTAGTGTACTTTATACAGTACATTGAACGTCTATAAGGTAGGACCTAACCGAGTGCTACTAGTGTACTTTATAGAGTACATTGAACGTCTATGAGGTAGGACCTAACCGAGTGCTACTAGTGTACTTTATACAGTACATTGAACGTCTATAAGGTAGGGCCTAACCGAGTGCCACTAGTGTACTTTATACAGTACATTGAACGTCTATAAGTTAGGGTCTAACCGAGTGCCACTAGTGTACTTTATACAGTACATTGAACGTCTATAAGGTAGGACCTAACCGAGTGCTACTAGTGTACTTTATACAGTACATTGAACGTCTATAAGGTAGGGCCTAACCGAGTGCTACTAGTGTACTTTATACAGTACATTGAACGTCTATAAGTTAGGGCCTAACCGAGTGCTACTAGTGTACTTTATACAGTACATTGAACGTCTATAAGGTAGGGCCTAACCGAGTGCTACTAGTGTACTTTATACAGTACATTGAACGTCTATAAGTAAGGGCCTAACCGAGTGCTACTAGTGTACTTTATACAGTACATTGAACGTCTATAAGGTAGGGCCTAACCGAGTGCCACAAGTGTACTTTATACAGTACATTGAACGTCTATAAGATAGGGCCTAACCGAGTGCCACTAGTGTACTTTATACAGTACATTGAACGTCTATAAGTTAGGGCCTAACCGAGTGCCACTAGTGTACTTTATACAGTACATTGAACGTCTATAAGGTAGGGCCTAACCGAGTGCCACTAGTGTACTTTATACAGTACATTGAACGTCTATAAGGTAGGGCCTAACCGAGTGCCACTAGTGTACCTTATACAGTACATTGAACGTCTATAAGGTAGGGCCTAACCGAGTGCCACTAGTGTACTTTATACAGTACATTGAACGTCTATAAGGTAGGACTTCATTTAAAAAATGTAAGCTGAGGTCACTTTGTTTTAGCTGAGAACTAAGTGGGAATATGAACAAAATGTAAGCTGAGGTCACTTTGTTTTAGCTGAGAACTAAGTGGGAATATGAACAAAATGTAAGCTGAGGTCACTTTGTTTTAGCAGAGAACTAAGTGGGAATATGAACAAAATGTAAGCTGAGGTCACTTTGTTTTAGCAGAGAACTAAGTGGGAATATGAACAAAATGTAAGCTGAGGTCACTTTGTTTTAGCTGAGAACTAAGTGGGAATATGAACAAAATCCAACAACAACATAATTAAAATACATATATTTTCAATGCCAATAAAAGTTTCCTACCTGTAAATAAGCCTGATATGTATACAATATTTTTGCTTCCGTCGAATTGCATTCTTTCATCAAAGCTAAAGCTATCATTCGTATGGCTGGATTAATGTAAGTGTACTCTGCATCAATCAACCCGAAAACTTGATGTTGTTGTATTGTCTACATTAATTAATGAACATTAAAAATACAATTTCATTCATTATACAAATACTTGATGCTGTTGCATAATGAATGAACATGAAAAATACAATTTCATTCATTATACAAATACTCAGGGCCGGCTCTACCATATAGGCGAACTAGGCGGCTGCCTAGGGCGCAAATTTTTTGGGGGCGCAAAATTGAGGTTGTTTTTTTTATTTGGGTATTTAAAAATATAAACTATATTAAAGTTTAGTGCTTCTGCGCGCTACTAGCATAGGTAAATGAATGAAACGGTAATGAAAGGTGAAGGGTATTTTATTTAAATTGTCTTAGAAAATAGGAAAGCTTGCCTAACAGTAGCCTACTTAGTTTGGCAACCACGCTGTACGTAGCGGAGTGCAAAAAGTCAACCCCTCACTTCCCCCGGCCACGCCCTGGATGCGATGCGGCGGCGGAATATCATAGTGAAGTGAGTGAAGTGACGTGACGGTGACCTTCAAGTCAGTTCGTGAATCGTAAGTCATGAGGGCGCTGAGTTGTTTGCATTGGCAGTGCAGTTGTTGTTTTTCAGACTGTTAATTACGAACACGAGTACCGGTACATTAAATCCCCTAAGTGACCCTAAGTGGCACAAGATGGTCCAGTCGAATTGATGCACTAACACCTCTGCTCTACCAGTTATCTCATGCTTGTGATGCTTTGGAAGAAATTTCTAAAGACACTAATTGGATCTAGTAGCAATATTGCGAAGATTACTTAAAAATCTCTCAGACTTAAAGTTTATTGTTGCACTTGTCACATAGCACAACATTTTGTTTCATGTACACATAACTATTAAGACACTGCAACAAAGGACTTAAGTCCCCAGAGAGCAGATAGTCACCTGGTGTCTTTGAATTTGTACAACATTCCTGACCTTAAAAACAAGACTAGACCAGAGTTTAAGTCGATGTGCAAAAACTTGGAAAAAAAAACACATTAACAATTGAAAAAGATGAAGGTTTGAATGAATCTGACATTGCTGCTGTACGACAGTGATCTGAACTTAGAGCAATTTCCCATCATCTCCATGACTCAGTATCAAACCATGAAGAAATCCTAAACTACATTTACCTGCAGAATCTTGAAAATGGATTTCTTATCATTTGTGTAGCCCTTCGTATTTTGCTTACGTTGCCACTTTCCGTAGCTAGTGCTGAACGAAGTTTTTCAATTTTAAGCAAATTAAAACCTATCTGCGTAGTACAATGTGTCAGGAGAGACTTGCGGGTCTTGCGACAATTTCTATTGAAAGTGAGATAGCAAGACAATTAGACTCAAAAGCCCTCATTCAAGAATTTGCTCAGCAGAAAGCAAGAAAAGTACCTCTAGGGTTTTAGTCTTGAGTATAAATACTGGTAATAAGTATTTAAAAGTGACTTTTGGACCGTAGTTAAGAAAACAATAATCCAATATCAAGCAATGTCAAGTATTCTTTGTGCATTTTTTTAAGTGTTATAAAACAGACAAAAATATCTATAATATAACTGTGAGTTTCGGTTTGTTATTAAGAGGTACAGTTATAAAACCTATAAACCCATATATCTATTGTAAAACTGTGTGTTATGTAAATTTTCTAATAATAATTTAGATGTCTAATTATTAATTTATAATGCAAAACGATTGTTACTTTTCATTCAACTGTTTTATTTCCATTTCACAGTCATCAATCAAAGGTTAGGCTATAAAATAAAATTCTTTGTTGGGCTATAAAAATTATTAACAAAAACACATTTTCGAAGTTGCATACGTGGCAGACCTCGCCGAAGGCACTTTTATGAGGGTGCAGAATTTGTTTTCGCCTAGGGAGCCAAAAACCCTAGAGCCGGCCCTGCAAATACTTGATGCTGTTGTATATTTAATGAACAGGAAGAATACAATTTCATTCATTATACAAATACTTGATGCTGTTGTATTGTTTACATTAATTAATGAACATGAAGAATAAATACAATTTCATTCATTCATAATGCACGCTTCTTTTCCTAAATACTAGATAATTACAAAATGGCGTGCCTAGATGGTTGTTGGCAAAGGGGTAGAACCGTCATGCGCTAGTGTTTGGATAGGTGTTAAACTGACATTGTCTTAATCTCTACCTACTTTACTAATAAATGAAAACTAACATTCTAAATTGGCGCCGATTTCGACCCAAGCTACAGGCGCCATTTTCCCTTGTTACGCAACTGATTACAAAATTATTTAAATTTATTTTATAGGTTAAAATATAAAAAGTAAAATTATTTAAATACATTTTATACCTTCATTATTTTTCCAAGTCTTTGTAGAGCCAGACTAAATTCTGTGGATTTATCTTGTGGGAATTTCTCCCATCCTGGTAACTAGAACGTTGGGAAAATATTTTAGTTTCGACAGAAATAGAATTTTGTATAAACCGTATTCTGTAATGGTAACCCATAGTCATGCATGATTTCTGTAAACATTGTTTACCATTTCATCATTATTGAAAGGTCTCCCTGAACATATTCTTTATGTAAAAGTATAAAGTCTCATTTAACGGTAGAATTTTGTTTGCTTTTGAGTTGTTTCCAATGTTTATTTATTTCATCTAACTCACATACTTTTGAGTTGTTTCCAATGTTTATTTATTTCATCTAACTCACATACTTTTGTAAAAAATAAATGAAACTGAGAGCGAAAGTATAAAATAATTGTTAACATTTAAATACATCAATATATATTTTTTTAGATATAAAAAATAAATCCATTAAACTTTAAACATTTTAATAGATCAATTGGGCCTATAGTTTTTACATTTAATTAATAAATCAATTTAATTTTAAACATTTGAATAGATTAATATAGTTTTTACATTTAATTTATAAATCTATTTAATTTTAAACATTTGAATAGATCAATATAGTTGAACACTTGATTAGATTATTATAGATTTATATATTTGAAAAAAAAATTGTTTTATTATTTCTCATTCAATGATTTTAATGTTAATACATAGGCCCTATTTGATTACACTTATCTGGACGTTTGTGTATGGATGTTTTTTTCATTTGATTTAGCATGTTATATCTAAACATGGGTTACATGGGTATCCACGCTGGATAGCGATTGTCAAAACGGCGATTGTCAGTTGAGCGACTACAAGGGCGACGTAATCAGGTTGGCGACTTTCAAAACGGCTATTGTCTGAATGGCGACCGCATTATAACATCGACTGTTAGCCTATATTGTTTCTTTTGCTTGTGATAACGCGTGCGTATTTACCAGTTTGTGTTTGCTTTTTGAAAAGTTCACTACGGTTCACTATAAGTTTATGGGTCGGTCGTTGCTGAAGGCAGTCGTGATTCTCGTGATAAGTGAAATTCACCAAGTAGGAAACACCATATTTACAGCATTTATTTAACGTGAATTTCGACTTTTAAGACCCTCCCTTTTCGTACTGTTATGCTATGACAACCACTCTTTTATTACAATCACTATCACGTGGTCGTTGTTGTGACAGTTGCTATTTTTAAACCATCGTTATTGTGTAGTCGTTCAACTGACAGTTGCTTTTTTAAGTTAAGTTTTAACAGTCGCTATAAAAATTTCGAGCCCTAAACATGGACTACATCTACATGTACATCTTATGTATATTAGAATCCGCCATATTTAGTGACTTTAGTATTATATTGAAATATTTATCACTGCAAAGACCAATATATGCCTATAATGCATTAATTTTTACCATTTCAAAAGATTAATATAGTTTTAAACATTTCAAAAGATCGATATAAATTCAAACATTTAATCGATTTAATTATTTGAGCAGATTAATAGGTTGAAGTAAAGTCAAATTAAGAGTAGTGTTATTGAATAATCCTATTTGTAATATTCTATCAATAGATTTACTTTGACACAATTACTTGCTATCATACGAAACTAAACTGGTCCCAATAATTCATTATAAACTCCATGTAATGATCTCAGAATCAAATAGAAAAATACTTATTTGCAAGAGGGCAACTGTTGTTATAGGACTCAAAAAAATATAGGATTACACTGGTTTTGTAATAGGACTTTAAAACTTAATGTAAATTAATGTAATAGGACATTAGTTGTTAATGTAACAGGACAATAGTTGTTAATATAATATGACATTAGTTGTAAAAGTAATGAAATAAACGCACCTTTTCAAATGCCAAAAAAGATCCTTTCATTGCGTCTATCAGGGCATTTATTACATCCAGTGTGTGACTTGACATTGTACAGAACTGAGATACTGTTTTCTAAGTAAAATATTGTAATACATTTTAATAATTACTTACATTAGTTGTATACATATAGAAACATAAATCTATGTAATACATTATAGTATCATTGTATTATAATATTTTTTTAAAGATAGCTGTTAAATTGAACTTATTATTTAAAGTTATTTATCTGTGCATATTAATAAACACAATTATCAGTAATAATTTATGGGCTTTGTGACACGCTTTATTTTCAATATGGGTAAAACAAATGGTGCCCCCCCCCCCCGGTAAGCCCTCCCCCCTTAAAGCCAGTTAAATGTGCAAATTATGGCGACGCTAATACATATAATAGATAAGGGGTGTAACTCTTCTCTTATCAAAACTTTTTGTGATATTTTATCTCTATTGGCTTATTCGTAAAAGATTCATCTATAAATAAGCATACATCCTCAGAATATAGGCCTACAGACTTCATTATGCAGTTACAAAAAGTTTGCAATCACAAGATTTTTTGCCTTCTACGCATATTAGTTTATTAGTGTTTGGAGTTTAGTCTATCACTTTAATATGGCATTAAGTCATATTAAAGATTAGTTTTCCTGGTTTATTCTGGTAACCCATTTCATATAAGAAAACAACTCGAGAAGAAATGTTATGTATAAATAAATCACTCAGAGCGAGAGAAGTGTACAATTTGATGCTAAAAGATGCTCATAAAATGAATGATGTTTTACATTATTTCTTTGAAATTCCTCCAATAGGCGATATTTTTGTCAATCGTAGCCAACCTTAAAGAATATATTAGTTTAGCTATTCCGCAGTCGCTGGACATTGTGCTGGTCACAAAATCTCTCTTAATGTCGTGACCACAAAAACTGGTAAACAAAACTTCATTAGCTGTTTGGATCAACATGCTTTGAAAAGGTTACTTTACATTTTTTTAAAGATTTTTAGCGTTATATTCATTTTTCTCCCTTACAAAATAATTATGACATTATATTTCCTATTTTACAAAAACATATTACTTTCAATTAGCTCATTTTACAAACACATATTACTTTCAATTAGCTCATTTTACAAACACATTACTTTCAATTAGCTCATTTTACAAAAACATATTACTTTCAATTAGCTCATTTTACATAAACATATTACTTTCAATTATCTCATTTTACAAAAACATATTACTTTCATTTAGCTCATTTTACAAAAACATATTACTTTCAATTAGCTCATTTTACAAAAACATATTACTTTCAATTAGCTCATTTTACAAAAACATATTACTATCAATTAGCTCATTTTACAAAAAGATATTACTTTCATTTAGCTCATTTTACAAAAACATATTACTTTCAATTAACTCATTTTACAAAAACATTACTTTCAATTAGCTCATTTTACAAAAACATATTACTTTCAATTAGCTCATTTTACAAAAACATATTACTTTCATTTAACTCATTTTACAAAAAGATATTACTTTCAATTAGCTCATTTTACAAAAAGATATTACTTTCATTTAGCTCATTTTACAAAAACATATTACTTTCAATTAGCTCATTTTACAAAAACATTACTTTCAATTAGCTCATTTTACAAAAACATATTACTTTCAATTAGCTCATTTTACAAAAACATATTACTTTCAATTAGCTCATTTTACAAAAACATTACTTTCAATTAGCTCATTTTACAAAAACATATTACTTTCAATTAGCTCATTTTACAAAAACATATTACTTTCAATTATCTCATTTTACAAAAACATATTACTTTCATTTAGCTCATTTTACAAAAACATATTACTTTCAATTAGCTCATTTTACAAAAACATATTACTTTCAATTAGCTCATTTTACAAAAACATATTACTATCAATTAGCTCATTTTACAAAAAGATATTACTTTCATTTAGCTCATTTTACAAAAACATATTACTTTCAATTAACTCATTTTACAAAAACATATTACTTTCAATTAGCTCATTTTACACAAACATATTACTTTCATTTAGCTCATTTTACAAAAACATATTACTTTCAATTAGCTCATTTTACAAAAACATATTACTATCAATTAGCTCATTTTACAAAAAGATATTACTTTCATTTAGCTCATTTTACAAAAACATATTACTTTCAATTAACTCATTTTACAAAAACATATTACTTTCAATTAGCTCATTTTACAAAAACATATTACTTTCAATTTGCTCATTTTACAAAAAGATATTACTTTCAATTAGCTCATTTTACAAAAAGATATTACTTCCAATTAGCTCATTTTACAAAAAGATATTACTTTCATTTAGCTCATTTTACAAAAAGATATTACTTTCAATTAGCTCATTTTACAAAAAGATATTACTTTCAATTAGCTCATTTTACAAAAAGATATTACTTTCAATTAGCTCATTTTACAAAAACATATTACTTTCATTTAGCTCATTTCACAAAAACATATTACTTTCATTTAGCTCATTTTACAAAAAGATATTACTTTCAATTAGCTCATTTTACAAAAACATATTACTTTCATTTAGCTCATTTTACAAAAAACATATTACTTTCATTTAGCTTATTTTACAATATGATATTACTTTCATTTAGCTCATTTTACAAAAATGTATTTGTATGTCTTCAGGTGTATTGTGATGTCTTCAGATGTTATAGATTTATTTAGATGTCTTCAGATATCTTCAAATGTATTTAGATGTTTTAGATGTATTTAGATGTCTTCAGATGTAGTTGGACGTCTGATGATGAACTAGATGTTTTTAGGTGTCTTCATATGTATTTAGATGTCTTTAGATGTCTTTAAATGTCTTCAGTTGCCTCAAAAGGTTTTCATATATTTTTGGTGGCTTTTTGGGAGAGATACATCCCTATTTCCATCATGCTAACTGTTGCATTCTGTATCTGCAGCTAATCTATGTTTCTGAGGCAGTACTTGTTAAAATTTGGTCCATATTTTCCAGGCTTCTGAGGCGGCAATTAACATATATAGAGATAGATAGATAGATACTAGTAGTTATGCCCGTCAACATGACGGAGAAACGAATGACTACTATGCGTTTTGTTAAAAGAGAACTAAAAAAAAAAAAAAGTACAAACTGTAGAGAGAACGTTTTTTTCGGTATTTAGTTTTTTTCTTTTTTTTATTGTATTTTATTTATGGTATCCCTGGCCCTGGCACATGCATAAGAATATAATTGTTGCTGTCAAGCTTCTGATATTAAACTAGAATAACAATAATACTATCAAAAGGAAAAAAAACCCACAAATACCAAACAATATAAAAAAGTAATTAATAAAATAGTAGGCCTACATAGATATAGTCTAATCATAGACTATAATATACATGGACCGCTTGCTTTAGTATTTCTGCTACATGATGACTTGAAACACTGCTGTTCGGAAATTCCGATTCTAAATAACGTAATTGCTATACAGGAAATAAAGTTATTGATATACAACTTCCGCTTTATTTAATCGCTATGATTTTCTCAACGAAAAATTAAAATCGAAAGTTGTACAGAGCGGAAAGATTTATAGATCAGTGTTGTGTGCGCACGGAAAAAGATCATAAGCTCTAAAAATAAAGCAGGCGGTCCATCTTATTATAGTCAACAAGCTACATTGCCCGGCGTTGCCCGGGTGAAAAAAAACAGGTGCAGATAACAAATTTATAAACTACACTTAAAAGAAAGCTATAAATCTTATATTTAAATTATTTTTTTTTTACTGAAGACTTTTAGGAAATTAAATAAATATTGTAATCGGGTAAAATAATAGGCAAGTATTTTTATTTAACAAAATCTAAATTTTCTGTAGATTTGCAATGTCTTTTGTTTTAAAAAGTTTGAAAACAAAATTGTCGAAAAGAAAAGTATAGTCTAACTGGAGAATCGAACCCGGGTCGCCCGTATAGCAGTCCTCTACGTTTTCCACTGAGCTATCGAAGACACCTGTCAAATGTGAAAAAGTATTAGACAGTATAGATAGGTCAGTGATATCACGTGATTTCAAATTGACCAATGGGGATCCGTATGGGGCCAAACAGTCTCATTATATATATATAGATGATAATAGGATTAATAGGCCTACAAGTATTCATTTAAAGTCGACAAAAATGCGATTTAATAAAACGGAACTTGTATAACAATTACTTCATTTAGAATCGGGAATTGCAACAAAAAAAAAAGAAGATAATAGAATAAAATACTAAAGCAAGCGGTCCATGTATATTATAGTCTATGGTCTAATAGTATTTCACAGTAGGCCTACAGGAAAACCCAGTCCCGAAAACACATAATTCGAAATTATTTTTAAAGGGACATCACTCTGAATATTTTGTAAATGGCGCTCAGCTTATAATCTTAACATAATTAGTAGATCTAATAGGGCGTTTGCAATCACGTGACAAAAAGCACGTGATTTCTGTTTACTTTGTGTAGTAGTGGTGTACAAGTACAAGGCCGCTGTATTAATAAAGTTTCATATAGGCTCGAGCTTTATTAAAATGATGTTTTGTGTTTTAAGTCTTATTAAGATTTAAGCTGTATTATTTCTGTTAAATAAAATAGGCTTTTTTATTATTATCATAGACATAGATCATAGACGATGTGAGCTTATTAGTGACTTGACTAGATAGCCTATTCACCAACACTATCACTTGGCATCCCTACTTAGCCATTAGCCTAGCCTAAGAAACATTAAAAGTGTAGGCCTATAAAGTGAAATCGAAAGTGTAAATAGGTCTAGCCGGCCCTAGCCTAATCACATTAATCAATTAATCTACAGTACTACTATTTACCTCCTTATTTTTTAGTAGGATAGCCAATATTCAGATGTGAATTTGGCATGATAAAGAAGTACTTCACCATTTTTGTACACCAATAGTGGCTTCTATTTACACAAATACGTCACTAAAAAAACCTAAGCCACGCCCATTGAGAACGCCCCAGGGCCCTCGAGAGAAAAAAAAGATGCCGGTACGAGATTTTTTCTGGGCCCCCCTCACTTTTTTTCTAACACTAGTCATATCTAGATGATTTATTTCCTTTATATACGTTTGAAAAATAAGGAATATTTTTAAAAGGTCTGTGAAACATTTTGTGAAACTGTCATAAGTGTTACCATTTACCATTAGAGTGTAATCATTTCAATCACAGCCTTACAGGTTTATTACAAAAATACTTTCATCAAGTACATAATAGTTAAAATTATTGTAATTGTTCCTCCGCTTCAGTATTGATCTTGCAAATAATATTATTAAGATGTGTAAAATGGGAAAAGTGACTCTCACTGATGTTTGATGATTAATTTGGTTGAAAATAATTCCTTGATAGAGAGCACACCGTTACCCCAGATAGGTAGGCTACATCCTAAATAGTACAGGTCTACACACGATCGAAGCTTAAAAAAACAGTAGTCATTAGTGGTCAAAAGGGGATAAATTGTATACATCAGGACACGCGTGCCAAACTTGGCACCCAGAGCGATTTTCAATGGCACCCTCCAAGATTTTTTTTTCATTGTTGAAAAAAAACTACAACAGTTTCTGCTACTGATTGAAGAAAACTGACTTTTGAAGCCGATGTTTTTAAGTAACATAGAGACACATTTCAGTGGGTTGAACTTGCATTTACAAGGGCCACTGGAATGGATTTGCATTAAAACTGGACATATAATCTTGCCGTGAAATCAATTTCATTCATTTAACTACATGTACATTTCTATATTAAGGCAATATTTAGATAGATAGTAAAGGCTTTTTCAAAAATACATCGAGGTACTCAAAGCGGAGTTTTCTAACCAAAGGTATGATTTTCAAAAGTTAAAAAAAATGGGATTCCAAATGTGCGCACATGCGAAAAAAAATCTGAAAGGAAGCTTCTTAGTTCAGGAAAGTCATTTGCTATTCTCAACAGATAGGCATTCGCTCTTCTAATTTCAGCTTTTGGTTCAACTTACACTTATAAAGAAATACAAATAAGTCAGTAATACTTTTTATTACAAAACATAAATGGTTTAGCATCACTATTGAATCAAATGTGGCAACGACTTTTTTTTAAATAAAGGGAGATAATTAAACCATTTTATTTGTTCTAATAATTTTAGTATGTTTCTTTATATATATATATATATAGACAGCTTACAAATTATAGTTTGAATACTTTGAAATGAACAAACTTTAAAAAATATTTGAAAATTGTTCAAATATTTTATGACTAAAAATTTCTATGTATAATTTCAAACAGTACAGTGACTACCCAGTTTGTCTGATTACTAAGTATCTACACTGCTTAAAGGTGATTTTTGTTCACTCCCAATTGACATCAAAAACATTAAAGGACATCTCAGTAAACTGAGATTACAGTATAATTAATAAATAATATTAGTGTTAGATTTACATCTTGAGTAGGGATGTTAAACGAAAAACCGGAATACCAGATGCCGGTTTTGAAACCGAAAACCGGTTTTGATATACAAAACCTAATTTCAGTTTGTTAGATGGAAGGTTATCATTAGTTAATTAAAAATACTTGCGTAATTGCCAATTAAATTTTATTTTAAATGTTAATAGGCCTTTTCATGGGCCCCCTAAACTGTTATATGGGCCCCGGTACGGCGTACCGGCTGTACCCCCCTCTCGTGGGGCCTGGAACGCCCTATACGTTTATTTAAAAAATAAATAAACAAATTATGCAATATTATGGATAATTTAAAAAAATGTTCTTTTTGAGGACGTTTCCAATATATACATTTAACTTTTGGGCCGATCGGTCAAAGGAGCCTTTAGCAAACAAACATATTTATAATTATATAGGCCTAGATATATAAATATATATATATATAATATATATATATATATATATATATATATATATATATAATATATATATATATATATATATATATATATATATATATATATATAAATATATATAGATCTATAAACAAACATATGTATCAACAAACTTCAATTGATGATGATATATATATATATATTATTATTACGGCACATATATACCGGAATAGATACTGTTATTATTTCACTGGTCAAGTCGCTTGATATGCCTTTTAAGTACTAATTCAAGAACAATGTTAAATGACAAGGCAGCTTTTATTACCTTTCGTAGATAATTATTATGTAGTAGATGACTGTAGAATAATGAGTACCGAATTGTAGACTGTACTATTTATTTGGCTAGAGCCCCCATTCAGTTTATGAAATATTTATTTATTATGTTGTCTTGTAGTTATTACAATTACTGCTTCAATTGGTATGATTCATTATTAGTTCATTTTGATATTAGTTTAGTGTAGTTTAGGTTGGTCCTGATTCAAAGTATCCCCTGGTAATCTTTGAGTAATAATTTGAGTTTTATTTGATTTCTTCAGGTGTATATTTATATTGGCTCAATATACATAATAAGTATCCTGTTGCTATTGTGTAGTGTTGGCAATTACTATTATAGTATAAATAAAAACACACACAATACTGGAATGTGAATAACTGATATAAATCGAGTTTTGTAAAACAAACAAGTTATTGGTTTAATCACAGAATCATCATTTAAATACCAAATAGAATGGTAGTATTTACACAAGGTGTTAAGAACAGCACATATTCCATAAAACGTATTTAAAATATCCAATAGGTTATGAATAGCATTGAAAACTAATGGTAAAATATTAGTTAATCCGTTATAGTATAAATTGGTAGGAATTTTATTTCAGAGCATATTTAAAACAGGTCCGTCCTTGTCAAGAGACGCCAAAAGAACTGATGCAACTTTCTACTGATTCGCGTGGGTTCATGATATGGGTCGATGCGATACCATATCGAATACAAGAGAGTACATTACAATATATAACAAAATTACTAGCGTGTAATGTAATGTCCGAAAACTACCACTTGTTACACTGTCGGCCATCTTGTCCGAGAAAAAGGCTTTTGTGAAAAAAAAAACAACCTGATTACTTCGGTAAAACCGTCGACCTTGTTAGCTGGGAAAAACCAACGACCTTGGCCTATGAAATAATTCGTCAATATTATTTAGTTTGGAAAAACCAACGATCTAATTAAATTAGGAAAAACCGACGTCCTTGGTTTACTTTCTATCGCTTTTACGGCAATTCGGTTAAATGATTATTATCTGTTTAATAACAATGCGATGTATGCGTTTTACGTTTCGTAACAGTATATATATATATATATATATATACATATACATACTTACTTACATACATACATACATGCATAATATAAATACAGAGAGAGATAGATAGATGGATAGTCCTATCGGTAATGTTCTGGTAAAGTGTTTGGGTTGGAGGTGTGACATTTACAATTTCCTATACACTTCTTTTGTATAAAAACATATTGCGTATAGTAGCCATTTTCCATTTTTTTAAATTTTGCTCAATGATTTTCAAAAGTTATCATCTTTATAACATTTGCTATTCTCTTACATTAGAATTTCGAAATACGTTTTTATTTCCTGCATTAATATTTTATAATGAATAGACTTCTGATAAAAATTAGTAATCATTAATGACATACCAAAATATCAGCGGACATCAACGCACTTAGGCGAAATTGAAACATAGGGTAAGAATTCTGAAGCTGTACAGCTAAGTGAAGACTTTCCAAAATTTTGTCCAGGTTGGCATCAAAAGAATGACAGCTTTGTGAACTGTACATGATGAAAATATCAATTCATGTAAACTTAGCTCAATGTAGTATTGGCTTGCCAGCAAAACGTGAGAATACTTAAAAAAAAATATTATATGGACAATAAAAAGATAGGCGAAAGAAAGGTAAAAGATTAATAAATATAATATTATCTATGAATGCATCTATAAATTACTTTGTCTCTCTATAAATACATAAAACAGATCTTTTAAGCCATCAATCTTTATAATAATATAATATGTTAATTAATCAATCAACCAATCAATCTTTCCATGTTATATTTATAATATATTTTATATTGAGTATAGACTAAACGTTTCAATTAATTATGGTTTACTATATAGACCAGAGGTGGACCAATGCGGCTTCAAGAAAATTGATACATTAAACAATTTAGGCTACAGTGTAACATCTGCACAGGGCCTAAGTCCTTAACCAGTTTCATGAAGTGATTAACTAATTAGCCTGAGATTAATTAGGCACTAAGCTATTAGTCCCTTAGCCCTCTCGAATAGTTTCCCCAGTTTAATAAAAAAAGTGACCTTTTAGTTTAGGTTCGTCATGAAAAACACTCAAACGGAGCGTGTTATCGTTGGCCTCCCCCCGCCCCTTGCGGCCACACAAGTTTTCGGTGCGTCTTGTACACGCCCATTGTTGACAGAGCGTCATCTGGATAAGTGTTCGCAGACGGCACTCCTCTTTGTCTTGAAAAAGCGATATGTTCGTAGCTTTCTTCAAGGAAATGAGGAAAGGCAGATGACCGATGAACCCTAATGCTATAATGTATATGCCTTTATTGTACTTATGTACTAAGTGCCTAATAAATATTGTTCATTGTCTACGGGTTGAAAATTGACAAGACTTCTTTAATATGACCTGATCAAAATATCTGCCTTCTTGATCTGATCAAAATATCTGCCTTCTTGATCTGATCAAAATATCTGCCTTCCTGATCTGATCAAAATATCTGCCTTCTTGATCTGATCAAAATATCTGCCTTCTTGATCTGATCAAAATATCTGCCTTCTTGATCTGATCAAAATATCTGCCTTCTTGATCAGATCAAAATATCTGCCTTCTTGATCTGATCAAAATATCTGCCTTCTTGATCTGATCAAAATATCTGCCTTCTTGATCAGATCAAAATATCTGCCTTCTTGACCTGATCAAAATATCTGCCATCTTGAGGCTATCCCTCGTTTCTTTTGTAGTCGACTGTTTCGGGTGCTATCTAGATGACAAACTGAGAAGACACAATTTTTCCATTGAAAAAGACCCTACTATATTCTAAGGACGATCGTAATAGGTTTAAACCAGGCGTCGACAACCTATGGCTCGCGTGCCAGACTTGGCACGCAGAGCGATATCCAATGGCACGCGGAACACACCTAAACATGGAATTCAAGTCTCTTCTACATGAAAAGAGCCGGATGACTTTTAGGCATATGTTGGCACACTTAGACTTTTAGGCCCATGTTGGCACACTTAGACTTTTAGGCCCATGTTGGCACACTTAGACTTTTAGGCCCATTTTGGCACACTTAGACTTAGATCAATAGATTGGCGACCCCTGGTCTAAACGACCGATAGACAAATCATTCCAACTATTCCCCTCTCCCAAGTCTATATACACACGCAATAGTGATTTTACTTTTACTTCTGCTTTAAACTTCTTTTACTTACATTTCAAATACTTCTTTTACTTACATTTCGAATACTTCTTTTACTTACATTTCGAATACTTCATTTACTTACATTTCGAATACTTCTTTTACTTACATTTCGAATACTTCATTTACTTACATTTCGAATACTTCTTTTACTTACAATTCGAATACTTCTTTTACTTACATTTCGAATACTTCTTTTACTTACATTTCGAATACTTCTTTTACTTACATTTCGAATACTTCATTTACTTACATTTCGAATACTTCTTTTACTTACAATTCGAATACTTCTTTTACTTACATTTCGAATACTTCTTTTACTTACATTTCGAATACTTCTTTTACTTACATTTCGAATACTTCTTTTACTTACATTTCGAATACTTCTTTTACTTACATTTCGAATACTTCTTTTACTTACATTTCGAATACTTCTTTTACTTACATTTCGAATACTTCTTTTACTTACATTTCGAATGCTTCTTTTACTTACATTTCGAATGCTTCTTTTACTTACATTTCGAATACTTCTTTTACTTACATTTCGAATACTTCTTTTACTTACATTTCGAATACTTCTTTTACTTACATTTCGAATACTTATTTTACTTACATTTCGAATACTTCTTTTACTTACATTTCGAATACTTCTTTTACTTACATTTCGAATACTTCTTTTACTTACATTTCGAATACTTCTTTTACTTACATTTCGAATACTTCTTTTACTTACATTGCGAATACTTCTTTTACTTACATTTCAAATACTTCTTTTACTTACATTTCGAATACTTTTTTTACTTACATTTCGAATACTTCTTTTACTTACATTTCAAATACTTCTTTTTCTACTTCGATACCGACCCCAGTGACGCACACTTCTATTTTACACATTACACTTCTACATTACAAGAAGTCCATGCCACTGTGATTAGGAATTATGTGACTAGATTCTTAATATCGGACTAACTTACTAACTAAACGTATATTATTGGATGTTGGTTGAATTTAAAAGAACACACTAAGTCACCGTGAGAGAACCGACAGTACGATCACATTGCCGAAAGGCCTAGATGTCTCGGTGGGGAGGAAGCAATGGACGCAGCACGAGCCACCCGCGTGCCTAGATGCGTGTAGCCTACCTATAGTATAAGATTTGTGTTACCGGGTGACATTGCAGGTCATTGCATTGCAGCCACCACGATGATGATCCTAGGCAGTGGAGTATTTAGGCATGTTCCACACGTTCCATTGGAACAGGGGCCACCCACACAAAAGGGGCCCCACACATCCCAATCTTTCGTTGTAAATGTAAAATAAAATATTCCCCTACAATTTTAAGCGCTCCAGTCCAACCAGGCTAAACGCAACCTACAATTTATGATTTTACAGAATGCAACACTAACGACATTTTTCTGAGGTATGTGGAAGGCAGGGCGAGGCCACGAGGGGCCCCCACATACATTTGGGAACAGGGCCCCCACAATGCTAAATACGGCCCTGATTTTAGAATCCTAGGGGAACCGAACAATCTCTGTTGTATGGAAACCTTCCATGTTACAAGCCACGCCTTCAGCGTCTCTTCCATGTTACAAGCCACGCCTTCAGCGTCTCTTCCATGTTACAAGCCACGCCTTCAGCGTCTCGTGCGGTGGCTGGAGCTTGGACAGAGCTTTGGTCTGCCCCTCCCCCCTCCCATGTATCACTCCTAACACGTTACGCCCTAGGCCCTAGACTATAGAGCCTTTGTCTCGTCTGTAGTTTTAAGAGACTTTATAATTCGGTGTAAACTATATACTATGTAAATAGAAGATCGAGACTAACCCTCCCGTGTCACTCTCTAGAGGTGTACACAATATTGGTCCTATTCCGTACTGTCCAAGTTTTCTTGTTACATCTTTTAGTTCCTGCACTGTACTTCCAGCTACAAACTGATTGTACATTGTATTTCTTATCAGAAAATCAGCGATTCTTTTCCCAAGTACTTTGTAGCTGATTGTCATGACCTAAAATATGATGATATGAATTCATTATATAGAATAAATAAAAACAGCCAATCAACAAATTTGTAACATTCAAAAAATACAATAACAAAACATGCCAAAGTGAAATATATTATATATTTCTTAACAAATGTCTAACCAAACACACTTCTATAGAAATAAAGTAGTGGTGCTAACAATTATTTGTGCGGCCTTACTTACACGAACTGCATTGTCTGTAATGAATGTAAATTTACAGATAAACAGCACTGCGAGTGTCCGCCAAAGTTCCAATGAGGACTTGTTGCCGTAAGCTATGTCATTGTTTCCAAACATTGCAGGGGTGTTGTTTTTTCCAAACAGTTCACTTGATTTAGAATACAATTGATACGCCACAGAAAGTCTGGGCTTAGTCATAAGTATAAGTCCTCTGGTTTCATTTAATAAACGCATTCTACAAATAGCGTGCAAAGGTCTCACAAATTTTTCTCTGTGTTTATTATTTAACAATTTCGTTACACTTAATAAACAACGATTGGATGGAAAAAGAGCTTGCTTCCAAAAATAGATTGACCGTAAAAAATATTTGGCATTTGAATAAGAACACATTTCTTTATTATGGATACACTTCGATGTATTGATCTGATGAAACACAAAGAAAAAAATAATTATTATGTGTGTGTTATAAAATACATTAATAGTTAACACATTATATGGAACAGAAACCACACACAGAAAAAGATCACAGGAAGGTGGTACAAAATATAGTCTGTATCTACTGCATCAGTTCTAATTACCGAACAAGGCTTGGCTCTTAGCTCCAATACATTTCAAACTAATGACAAACATCGCAAACCTATAAGTGAGTCTATCATTGCAATACACAGGTTGTTGTTATATTTACATTACAATGGCGTAGTTAGCCTTTATCCGCCACCCCATATGTAGCATAATTATTTAACTCCATATGACAGCTGAAAAAATATGACTGACTTAGCTTAATTTTAGCAAAGGGTCCTTAATTCTGTGTCAGTAATTGCCAAAAAAACAACAAAAAACAAACAAACTATCAATAGACGACCTTTGCATTTTCAAACTATTAAGATAATACAAATATTAGGCTAAACCAATCTAAGCTTATAATGGTACTAGTCTAGCATTGATTGCATTAATAAACAATTAAGACGACGAATCTTAAATCACATACTAGTATAATAGGATACGGAATACTAAAATAAAATACTTACCTGTTTGAAAACAAACGCAAAGCTTGCACATGAAATTGATAAGAATAGTAAGTTATAACAAATGAATGATATGATTATTGTAGTAACAAAAGTGACGCAAACTTTCCCTGAGGTAATGAAAAAGATAAGAAAGACAAAATGTGCTGAACCTTCTATTAACAATTTCAGTTATGATACGCATTAAAGTTTATTGCAATGCTCGTGACTAGAAATGAAGTTAGACTACAGGTAAATGTAAATGTATCTTTCATGTCTGTTTAAAGATATGCATAAAATTAGCCAGGTGTCTATCTGATTATTTTAGGTGACAGAAAACTTAGCCACGGTCAAAATCAAGAGTGCTATGGACAAAAGAAAAGAATAAAATGTATTTTTTTTTATGAGCTAGATTTAGTTGTATATAAGTTACAATTTTAATTTAAAAACGAAATGTACAACTTCAATTAGTAGGGCCATTGAATGCCAACTTTCTACCCATTACAGTACTAGTACACTGGGCACCACTATGGAGTATAATATGTTCAGTTAATTATTGCTTGCCCTGTTAATATTCTCGTAATGGACCCACTACCTGCTACGTTATGTATTTGAAGTTGCAGTTAGCACGACTATGGTGTAAGTAGTAAAACTGTGATGGTAGAAGCTTGTGTGGCCGGTTTAAAAATGTCTCAATAAAAACTGTGATGGTAGGGGATTGTGTGGCCGGTTTAAAAATGTCTCAATAAAAACCGGACGAGCCTTCCGACTTTATGTCCAGGGGCGTAACGATGGACTAGAGGAAGGGGGGCACACACCAAGTTTCTGTCCAAGACTAGCAGCCCCGTGACACGCCGATATACATAGGGTACGGTTTCCACAGCCACATGCACTAAACTACTTTTCCCCAACTGTAGAATTACGGTTTCCACAGCCACATGCACTAAACTACTTTTCCCCAACTGTAGAATTACGGTTTCCACAGCCACATGCACTAAACTACTTTTCCCCAACTGTAGAATTACGGTTTCCACAGCCACACGCACTAAACTACTTTTCCCCAACTGTAGAATTACGGTTTCCACAGCCACATGCACTAAACTACTTTTCCCCAACTGTAGAATTACAATCGGATCAATATCCTGATAGCTCAGTGGCTCGCTCGTATACATTCACTGTCACCCGATAGTAAAAATCCATATACTATAGGTATGAGTATCTAGGCACCAGGCGGGTTTGAGACGGACTGCTGCGCACATTGCTTCCTCACAACCGAGACTCGGAGCTTCTGTCCAAGTACCAACCACCCCACGACACGCTTGAAGGCGTGGCGTGACTTATAACGGGGAAGGTTGCCGTACACCAGTGATTGTTCACTGCGGTTCCCCTAGGATTATCATCATCATAAAATGAGACCTTCGTTTGCGCCGCTGGGGCTGTCCCCCCCTTGCGTTTGTCCGCCCGTGTATTCTAAAAATGAATGTATCGGCGGTTTACACACTGCGCATGTTTTTTGAGGCTCATAGGTACAGAAGTGGATTGTCTGGCCAGCAGGGTACAGATGTTTGCTGCGCCTCCATTCGAAGTGTGAATTCACCGGAATGTGGCACTATTCATTTGGACACTCTAAGCCCACCAAACAATATCTTGTTTATATAGAGACTATGATGGCAGTCCTTTTACGTTGGCCTTAATTACACTTTGTCAGACTTAGTACACGATATTTATAATTGTGGATGCAGTTGGTTTCATTCACTTACTCAGGATACACACACAGAAAATCAACCACAAGGGTGCACTGTGAATTTAAAGTGGATGATTTTGTTTATTGGCACGAAACAAAGTTCTTTTAGTGGTACAGTTACTCGAAGTAGGCCTATCTTGTTTTAATTCTCACTATTCACACTGACATACATTTACACCTGTAATGGTCTTATGATGATTATTACTTTTGGCTCAACATTAATGAAGGTCCACTAATAGCAGGAAATCATTAAAATCTAGACCAGGGGTCGGCAACCTTTTGCTAATGGTGTGCTAAACTAGGATTTCTAAATCATTCAGCGTGCTAATAGCCAATAAGTCAAACTGCTCTATTATACTTGTTTTATTATATTTTTATAAGACAATTTATTTAACTCTATGACAATACCAAGGCCAAAAGCAAACGAAATCTATAGAGAAAATCATTAAAGCTGTTTAATATTTAAAAAATTAACGTGTTAGTGATTATCATCCGTTTTATTTGCATCTATACCAAATACAATCTTTAATTGTTAAACTTTCACAGTTATGGTAATTATTTTGTAAACATTATTATTTGAATGTCAAGATGAGGATCTAGCAACTGCTTGTATTGATATTTTGCTCTCAGTTTAACTGAGATTTTATTAATTTTTTTTTAACATACGAAGAGACTACATGTTATATCTTTAAGAGGAATTGATGCGTAGTTATCATAGAAACTGGGTAGCTAATGTAATGTTTAAAAAATTTGCATATAATTCTTCAGTAACATAATATTTATATCATTTTCAAATACTTTTTACAGTTTGGTCATTATAAATTTATAATTTGTAGGCTCTATAATCTTTTATAAAAGAAAAATTAGAAAGATATTTTTAGGGATATTAGCGCAAATAAAACGGGCAAATTATTTCCCTTTAATTAAAATACAGTTTCTAAATTTCATTCAATAGTGATGCCAAACAAGTTATGTTTTTTAATATAACAAATATTACTGACTATTACTGACTAATTTTTTTTTAAATATAATTCCACCATTATAGTATTCATTATAAGATTTAATTAGAGAGATACAATTAATTTACGTTAAACAGTTGTAAAAAACATTTCATGCATTATTTGTTTGTCCATTTAACCATAGGCTAAGGCGTTTATCTTTTAAACATTAGTAATGACAACACCTCCATAATATAATGCTATTAAAAAGTCTCAATATTTATTAAATTAATACAAAAAATTTTGTTTTTGAATAACTTATATTTATGTTTAATTATAGAAGAGGGGCATAAAAATTCTAAAATGAGCGCCTTGTCTTAAATACTCTTCACTAATTTATAATGGCAGATACATATTTAGTCATTTCTTCGTAGTGAAGGGTAAGTGACCTCTTTGAATGCTTAACACAGCTTTTACGTGCAATAAATACAGTTCACAAATAAATGTAAGTTGAACCAAAAGCTGAAAGTTAAAGACTGAATGACTGGCAGTTGAGAATAGAAGATGACTTTCCTAAGCATCTTCCTTCAAGATTTTCCCGCCAATTGGCTTTTCGGTGCCCATTGTTTTTGGATGTTTAAAATTCAACTGGCAGTGTTTTAAAATTGACAATATCCCCCCCCCTCCACTTAAAATTCATCTACATCTAAGGAGGTTGTAGTAAGATCACCCAATTAGGCTTGATGAGGTATGAAAAAAGTCCATGAATTTGAAAGTGTTGCCTTTGTTTAGAAAACTCCGTTTTGAGTGCTTCAAACTATTTACTAAAAAGCCCAACTATATATCTTAATATATGCCTTAATAAAGGGAAGTACATAAAGTTAAATGTTTTAAATTGATTTAGGAATAAAAATGGGCACTTCTTAAAGCACTTCTATCCATGCTATTAAATTATCATGCTCAGTTCGCTCTTGGTGTGACTTGCAATGGCAGATTTATTAGCCAAAAAGAAAGGTCTTTAAGTTCTTTTTAAAAGATTCTCTTGTCCCAGACTCTCTCAGTGTCTGAGATAAATTCTTCCAAAAAGAAGACGCAACTGATTCAAATGAACGCACTTCCAGGTACTTCTTTTTGTGTCCATCCAAACTGGGAGTTTTGAGGAGTGACTGTGTTGAAGATCGCAGTTCCCTAGATGGTTCATGCCTTGAGATAAGCTCTCGAAGATAAGAAGGAGCAATGCCCTTTATGCATCCGTGCGTAATAGACATAATTGTGTGCCCTATTCGCTTTATCACCGGGAGCCAGTAGAGATCGCTTAGAATTGGGGAGATATGATCTTGCCTCCTCACCCCCGAAACAATGCGCGCCGCGGTGTTCTGCACTATCTGTAATCTCTGCAGCTGGTTCTGTGGGAAACCCCACAGGCAACTATTGCAGTAATCCGACATTGAATAGATAAGAAAGATTTCACTCAAGATGTAAGGAAATCCGTCCTTGTCAATGCGCTCAACTCACTGAAATGTATCGCTATATAATTCGGAAACATCGACTTCAACAGTCAGTTTTCCTCATTCAGAACCGGGTAATCAATTAATAAAAAACACTTGTGGAGGTCTCTCGCGTGCCATTAAAAATCGCTTTGCGTGCCAAGCTTGGCACGCGTGGCTTAGTTTGCCGACCCCTGGTCTAGACTATTCCTCTTTTCATTCTTTAAACCTTAAAAATAAGGCTTTTCAAATATTGTAATACCATTATATACATAGGTATGGACTTACTATTAAAAGAAGTAAATGCGTACTGATGAAAACAAGTTAGTAGCTAAAAAGGTGTTTTAGAAATGACATTTATAATGTAAAATATAAATTAATTAATTGATTGTTCATTTTACGTATTTTTATCAATTTGAGTATCGGTACTGGTATACACATATACAATATTTTTTTTTCTCAAATGCAAATTGTGGTGTAAAAAAATGTTTAATAAAATCATTGCCCCAGAGACTTAAGACAAGAACTATTATCTTCCTTGATTAGAATGATTAAGCATTTGTTAAATTTTTTTTTTAGTATGGAGTTCGCTTACGTTGAATTTTAAAAAAAAGAAATTAAAATAATATGCCAACATTATATGTTAAATTTTAATAGGGGTCAAAGCACCATTTCATGGGGGTCGCCTAAGACCACCGGAAAATACATATTTTATCAGTCTACATGCGGGCCCACCCACATGCAGATACATCCACACATCCACATACGAACACAGAACAAGTATATTTCTATTCTGTACATACGAGTACCCGGCATTATGACATCAGCGCACCAACCCCACCACATACCTACTTTAAACAGTTGCGAAAACAGTCTGATGCGCCGAACTACTATTTCACACTGAAGTCAGAGGGCTGTCGAGAGGAAAAATGTAAAAAAGTGTTTTCAATTTTCAGAACAATTTAACTTTAAAATAATAATAATAATGGTAATTTCTTATAGAAAGCAAGACCGCAGTTCAAAGCACTTTATGGCGATAAAAGTGAACTGCAGAAAATAACTTACTTTGTTGACTTCTTTGAAATCTTTAATGAGTAAAATTTATCACTGTAAGGACCAGTTATTTTTTGTAAAAAAACTTAATTTGTCTGAAAATATCATTCCTAATAAAAACTTTAGCTTTGGCATAAAAAATTGGATGTAAATAAGATGTATATGTAGCTTAACTTATCTTCTTTCTTTGAGCAATATGACATTGAACCAGATACAAGGATTACGGTAATGATTTTTGTGAAAGAACACTTGCACATACTGGCAGACGAAATTTCATCGTACCTTTCAAATTTATCTGACACTTCATTTGCACTTGAAAGAAAGTCATGCACTGTCAAATTTCAAGATGTTTCTGATACAACACAAGAAAAGTTTTTTCATTAACAACTAATTTCTCTACAATGCCAATTACAAAATTCAGGATCAAGTGTATGCAGTATTATACTATTCTGTATAGACTGTGTTGCGCCTTCTTCTTCCTTCTCTAACAACATATCTTTGTGAAAGGGCTTTCCAGTTTGTCGATTATTAAATCTAAATACAGAAGTAGACTTGTTGTGAAAGATGATCTTCGTAGTGTAATTACAGCAGATGAGAAAGACGCTATCTCAAACTTAGCACTGACTTTGAGTTGTAATTAGAAATGAATATTTCACAATATATAATTTTAAATGGATTCTTGTGCTTTAATTATGTTCAATTTGTAACACTGAAAATAAATCCTGCATATGAGATTACATTACATTTTATAACAGTAGCACATTACAGTTATAATAGATATTTATATTAAATTTTATAACAGTAACACATTACAGTTATATGAGCTATTTACATTACATTTTATAACAGTAACACATTACAGTTATAATAGATATTTATATTAAATTTTATAACAGTAACACATTACAGTTATAAGGTAGCGACGAAAAAAAGTTTATGGTTGGGGGTCGGCATAACGTGAAAATCTGTATAAAAGGGTCGCGGCATTAAAAAGGTTGGGAACCACTGTTCTAGCCCAAGACTCGACCGCATACTAGGCAATGGGGAGATAAACGCTAATGGCTTCCTAATGTTGATGCCCCCTGCAATTCCCTTAATGGTTTAGTATAATTAATAATCTTATAATGAAAGTAATGTAATGTTAAAAGCTGCTAGAAAAGTGCGAGTGATTTCTTAATCTCTCATATTCTCATAATCAATTATATTTCTTAATCTCTCATATTGTCATAATCAATTATATTTCTTAATCTCTCATATTCTCATAATCAATTATATTTCTTAAACTCTCATATTCTCATAATCAATTATATTTCTTAATCTCTCATATTCTCATAATCAATTATATTTCTTAATCTCTCATATTCTCATAATCAATTATATTTCTTAATTTCTCATATTCTCATAATCAATTATATTTCTTAATCTCTCATATTCTCATAATCAATTATATTTCTTAATGTCTCATATTCTCAGAATCAATAATATTTCTTAATTTCTCATATTCTCATAATCAATTATATTTCTTAATTTCTCATATTCTCATCATCAATTATATTTCTTAATTTCTCATATTATCATAATCAATTATATGTCTTAATCTCTCATATTCTCATAATCAATTATATTTCTTAATCTCTCATATTCTCATAATCAATTATATTTCTTAATTTCTCATATTCTCAGAATCAATAATATTTCTTAATCTCTCATATTCTCATAATCAATTATATTTCTTAATCTCTCATATTCTCATCATCAATTATATTTCTTTTTTTCCTTCAGTTTCCTTTTTTATTATGATTTATTTATATTTACTTCTACTGTGTTGATATTGATGATGATGATGAATGCTATAATGTAATATGACTTTATTGTACTTATGTACTAAGTGGCCAATAAATATTGTTCATTGTTGTTCATTGTTCATTGTTCATTGCTCTGCTAACAGAAAGGGGAGGTAAACGATTCTTAATATGTTTCCATAACATACCTTAAAACGAGGTTACTCTATCTCAAATTGGCGAATCGCTTACATCGCCAACTAATTAATATTCTGCTAATTAGTAGGTCACTGGGTCACAAAAACATGTGGGTCCATCTTTCGTTGTAGTCTACACTTTGGTCTAGTGCAGGGGTCGGAAAACAACAGCACGCATGACAGACTTGACACGCAAAGCAATTTTCATTGCCACGCCATAAAAGTAGATTTTTTCAATACAATTCAAAAACAATTTTCAGCATAATTAATGTCTGCTACGTGCAAATTGTGGCCTTATCAGTTTTTTTGTTTTTTTGTTGTTGTCATTTTCAACAATTGTTGTAACTGGGGGTACTACTTCAATGGTTAGCAACATGAAAAGATAATCCATTTTTTATACAACTACGATAGGTGTCGATGTTTCAACATTCATTTCATTATATTACAGGGTTGTTGATTTGCAAATATTTCATCATTTGACTTGTGTTCTTTGATGGAAACTGTTCTTTAAATGACCAGCTTTATAGCTTGCAATTACTCATTGACTCACAAGCAATTTTACAAAAAATTGAGAGTAAATATGATGATCGCATTTACATACCAATGTTCCCTTGGTTAAATCAAGATAAAAGGTTAATTGAATAGATCTCATTCTTGTGTGGAAGCTATTTAGGTGATTCTTGATTTTAAAAAAATACAGTTTTCGTAATTTAATGATGACAATTGACCGATTGCTGGTGTTTCCAACAGATACAAAGGCACATTTTTAAAAAATCAAAGTTGAGCTCACATCTACTAGACCATTATTAAAGTACAACTGTTTGACTACAGGAGAGTATTAATGTTGAAACTTGAAACTGGAATATTTTGTTGTGCTGTCAACAAGAAAACATTCATGTACTTTTCTAAAGTTAAGGTGCGTTCAAACCGATATACTTTAAAGATAGACCTAAATGACATTCAGAAGTACATTGAAAGGACTCGAAGCGGAGTTTTCAAGGTGGTACTCTACAAATCACATGGACCTGATTATCACCCTAGCTAGTCAGAAGTCTTTGTTTCTGTTCATTAAAAGAAAAAAGTTATATGCCGTGACCACTGCCGTTCATGTGGTAATTTGAATAAACAGGGGCATGGTGAATAATTTGAATAAACAGGGGCATGGTGAATAATTTGAATAAACAGGGGCATGGTGAATAATTTGAATAAACAGGGGCATGGTGAATAATTTGAATAAACAGGGGCATGGTGAATAATTTGAATAAACAGGGGCATGGTGAATAATTTGAATAAACAGGGGCATGGTGAATAATTTGAATAAACAGGGGCATGGTGAATAATTGACCTGGTAATTTGAATAAACAGGGGCATGGTGAATAATTTGAATAAACAGGGGCATGGTGAATAATTTGAATAAACAGGGGCATGGTGAATAATTTGAATAAACAGGGGCATGGTGAATAATTTGAATAAACAGGGGCATGGTGAATAATTTGAATAAACAGGGGCATGGTGAATAATTTGAATAAACAGGGGCATGGTGAATAATTTGAATAAACAGGGGCATGGTGAATAATTTGAATAAACAGGGGCATGGTGAATAATTTGAATATACAGGGGCATGGTGAATAATTTGAATATACAGGGGCATGGTGAATAATTTGAATAAACAGGGGCATGGTGAATAATTTGAATAAACAGGGGCATGGTGAATAATTTGAATAAACAGGGGCATGGTGAATAATTTGAATAAACAGGGGCATGGTGAATAATTTGAATAAACAGGGGCATGGTGAATAATTTGAATAAACAGGGGCATGGTGAATAGTTTGAATAAACAGGGGCATGGTGAATAATTGACCTGGTAATTTGAATAAACAGGGGCATGGTGAATAATTTGAATAAACAGGGGCATGGGGAATAATTGACTTGGTAATTTGAATCAACAGGGACAAGGTGAATAATTTGAATAAACAGGGGCATGGTGAATAATTTACCTGGTAATTTGAATAAACAGGGGCATGGTGAATAATTTGAATAAACAGGGGCATGGTGAATAATTTGAATAAACAGGGGCATGGTGAATAACTTGAATAAACAGGGGCATGGTGAATATTTGAATAAACAGGGGCATGGTGAATAATTTGAATAAACAGGGGCATGGTGAATAATTTGAATAAACAGGGGCATGGTGAATAATTTGAATAAACAGGGGCATGGTGAATAATGTGAATAAACAGGGGCATGGTAAATATTTGAATAAACAGGGGCATGGTGAATAATTTGAATAAACAGGGGCATGGTGAATAATTTGAATAAACAGGGGCATGTCGAATAATTTGAATAAACAGGGGCATGGTGAATAATTTGAATAAACAGGGGCATTGTAAATAATTTGAATAAACAGGGGCATGGTGAATAATTTGAATAAACAGGGGCATGGTGAATGATTTGAATAAACAGGGGCATGGTGAATAATTTGAATAAACAGGGGCATGGTGAATAATTTACCTGGTAATTTGAATAAACAGGGGCATGGTAAATAATTTGTATAAACAGGGGCATGGTGAATAATTTGAATAAACAGGGGCATGGTGAATAATTTGAATAAACAGGGGCATGGTGAATAATTTGAATAAACAGGGGCATGGTAAATAATTGACCTGGTAATTTGAATAAACAGGGGCATGGTGAATAATTTGAATAAACAGGGGCATGGTGAATAATTTGAATAAACAGGGGCATGGTGAATAATTTGAATAAACAGGGGCATGGTGAATAATTTGAATAAACAGGGGCATGGTGAATAATTGACCTGGTAATTTGAATAAACAGGGGCATGGTGAATAATTTGAATAAACAGGGGCATGGTGAATAATTTGAATAAACAGGGGAATTGTGAATAATTTGAATAAACAGGGGCATGGTGAATATTTGAATAAACAGGGGCATGGTGAATAATTTGAATAAACAGGGGCATGGTTAATAATTTGAATAAACAGGGGCATGTCAAATAATTTGAATAAACAGGGGCATGGTGAATAATTTGAATAAACAGGGGCATTGTGAATAATTTGAATAAACAGGGGCATGGTGAATAATTTGAATAAACAGGGGCATGATGAATAATTGACCTATAAATTTGAATAAACAGGGGCATGGTGAATAATTTACCTGGTAATTTGAATAAACAGGGGCATGGGGAATAATTTGTATAAACAGGGGCATGGTGAATAATTTGAATAAACAGGGGCATGGTGAATAATTTGAATAAACAGGGGCATGGTGAATTATTTGAATAAACAGGGGCATGGTGAATAATTGACCTGGTAATTTGAATAAACAGGGGCATGGTGAATAATTTGAATAAACAGGGGCATGGTGAATAATTTGAATAAACAGGGGCATGGTGAATAATTTGAATAAACAGGGGCATGGTGAATAATTTGAATAAACAGGGGCATGGTAAATAATTTGAATAAACAGGGGCATGGTGAATAATTTGAATAAACAGGGGCATGGTGAATAATTTGAATAAACAGGGGCATGGTGAATAATTGACCTGGTAATTTGAATAAACAGGGGCATGGTGAATAATTTACCTGGTAATTTGAATAAACAGGGGCATGGTGAATAATTTGAATAAACAGGGGCATGGTGAATAATTTGAATAAACAGGGGCATGGTGAATAATTTGAATAAACAGGGGCATGGTGAATAATTTAAATAAACAGGGGCATGGTGAATAATTGACCTGGTAATTTGAATAAACAGGGGCATGGTGAATAATTTGAATAAACAGGGGCATGGTGAATAATTTGAATAAACAGGGGCATGGTGAATAATTTGAATAAACAGGGGCATGGTGAATAATTTGAATAAACAGGGGCATGGTGAATAATTGACCTGGTAATTTGAATAAACAGGGGCATGGTGAATAATTTACCTGGTAATTTGAATAAACAGGGGCATGGTGAATAATTTGAATAAACAGGGGCATGGTGAATAATTGACCTGGTAATTTGAATAAACAGGGGCATGGTGAATAATTTGAATAAACAGGGGCATGGGGAATAATTGACCTGGTAATTTGAATCAACAGGGACAAGGTGAATAATTTGAATAAACAGGGGCATGGTGAATAATTTGAATAAACAGGGGCATGGTGAATAATTTGAATAAACAGGGGCATGGTGAATATTTTGAATAAACAGGGGCATGGTGAATAATTTGAATAAACAGGGGCATGGTGAATAATTTAAATAAACAGGGGCATGGTGAATAATTTGAATAAACAGGGGCATGGTGAATAATTTGAATAAACAGGGGCATGGTGAATAATTTGAATAAACAGGGGCATGGTGAATAATTTGAATAAACAGGGGCATGGTGAATAATTTGAATAAACAGGGGCATGGTGAATAATTTGAATAAACAGGGGCATGGTGAATAATTTGAATAAACAGGGGCATGGTGAATAATTTGAATAAACAGGGGCATGGTGAATAATTTGAATAAACAGGGGCATGGTGAATAATTTGAATAAACAGGGGCATGGTGAATAATTTACCTAGCAATTTTAATAATCCTACATTTAATCACTTTATTAGGCCTAGTCTTATTAACTTAGACGTATAAATAGGCTTTTTTATATGATGGCTTCTTTTATAGACAAGCGATATTTAATCGATTGCATTTATTCATTAAGTGATAATGAAGGTATATATAGATCTAATATTTGACATATTAATATCATATTATATGCGTTTTTTCCGTGAGATTTTTGTTACATAGAATGAAGGCCTACATTATGGGACCCATACAAACAATACATTTTATTTATACGTTGAGCATATTCGCTTTTGTTTTTATATTCGTGAAAATGCCTCTTGCCTCTACCTGTATCAAACTTAGATTATCAAAAATTATATTTGCATTTTTTATCAATTAAGACAAGCGATAGTTAGGCGTTCTTAACGACGCAACCGCCAGTAAGCCAAGCCTTAGACTCTATATGGGCTTAATAATATATTTTGACTTTGATACAAAACTAGTTCTAAACGTTTAAGAGGGGACGTCCATTAATTACGTCAACAATTTTTTGGCGATTTTTACCTCCCCCCCTCCCCCTTGTCAACAACTGTCAAACTTTCAGAGACCCCCCCCCCCTATATAATTACGTCAACAATTCGTTACCCCCCCCCCTTCCCCCTATAACAAGTAAAAAAAAAATAATTCAACGCTGACTTATATGTTTAAAATAGATTTGAAACGGAAAGGTCTAGATCTTTACTATAATAAATTGAAATACATTTTAAATCTTGTTTTAAAGATTTCATATTGACTAGATAGAACTCTCATAGGCGTTTGCCACGAAAGGGGTGTAACATGCTTACTACCCCCCATCGCCCCTCCCAATTTTTTTTTCCAATCCGAGGATTTTAACAATATTTCTTTCCTTTTTATTTACTATTGTTCTTTTCATATAGAAATATTGAATACTTTCTGATTGTACGTTTCACTAATGAGCTTTTGGTACAATGTTAATTGTTAAATAGCTTAGGGGGAAATTGTGCACCAGTTGTAAATTAACCTTCTATTTTAACCATATGCTCACTATTCCTTCTTGCATTATTGCCCCCCCCCCCCCCCCCCCACACACACGTACATTATATGATTATACACACGGTAGTTGGCTTCCTTGCCCCTACCGCTCCTACCTTGCACTATTTGCCACCCACACCTTGCAATCTGGCCACTATAGGCCTACTAATACATTTTTATCTCATAATTATTTTTTTTACAAAATTAGAAATTAAAACTAAAAAATTACTATATTTTGCCTAATCACCAAATTTTAATGTTTCACCTATTATAACGAAGTCAGTAAAAATATATTAGTTTATACATCAGAATTAGGGATGTTAAAAGGAAAGGTAGGCTAAGTATTTCGGACTTCATGGGCCTCGAATTATTTTTCTGAAGGATATATTTTAAAATAACCTTGTTGGATTCACACAATACACTTCATTCAATGCAATTCAAACATTTTAGTCTCAGAGAGGGCCTACTGTTGTTTTTAGTTCTATTGCCAATCCCAGCTATCGCTTACATGGTATATATAACGACCGCCAGTCTCTGGCGCCTAATTTCACTTCTGTACCTATGACTATGAGCCCCAAAGCTAGCGAAGTGTGTAAGCCGCCGATACGTTCCCATTAAGAATACACCAGCGGGCGCACGCATGGGGGAGAGCTCCCGCAGCGGGTCCGGACAGAGCTGAGCTCAACCCTAAACGTTACACCCTGGACACAAGACGGGCTCGTCCGGTTTTATTTTTTTAGACCTTTTAACTTGGTTCCCCGAGTCTGACCAGTGAGCTAATGCATGGGACAAGCGGTCACCTAGATACTTCCACTCCCATCTCTGTAAGTGACGGAGAGAGGCGTGGTATCCCGAGCTGCAAGTCTGGAGATTAATCGGCTTGTTCTGTTCTTCCATTAGAGGGGGCCTGTGAGGTACCCCACTGTCCGATTTCTGGCGTTTCCCGGGTGGGAGCTGATGCGACCTACGGAAAGGTATACAAAACGTCCTGTAAAAATGGCTGCTTTCAAAAGGTGGCCTTGAGGGGATGACATCCCGTGTCAGAGAAAATCCGCTCGGCCAACACACCGTCAGGCCAAATTACAGGAATACGAGGCAAGCCATGGATGGCTCGAGCAAATGTACGTTCGTAAAAGGGGAATCCGAACAGAGCAAGCCGACCCAACAAAGCGACCGCCTTGTAGGACAAAGCCTGCCTACTCATATCTTTCCATGTCGGAGTGCATGACCTGCTAACGCTAATCCAAACATGGTTTCAAGGGTTGGAACTTGGAAAAGACTCAACCATGGGCGTTGAATTAAAGCAGTCGACTCTCGGACGGTGTTCATAGTCCTTTCAGGACTCAATTACAGATTTGGATGTAGGCCTATTGAGCGGCAAAAAACTGGGTTTCTGTTTCTGAACGTACTCTGCAGAATGTTGGTGTGTTTATGTTCTTTTATTATTCCAGTCACAATGGCTCGCTAGACTACAACGAAGGTGAAGTTTTTTTACAATTGGTCGGTCACTTTGCCGTGCTAACAATTGCATTAGTTTCCACTTTCCACTCATACATAGAGCTACAAACTAACAAGATGAACACAAAAAGGACATGTCAAATGTAGCGTCCGTAATTTTAATTAATATATTTGTGTTAACGTAAAACCATGTTTATATATTATGTCTGCTATGTAAATGGCACATGACAAATGTAGCCTAAAATTTTGTAACAAATTTGTATTATTTTAAAAAAGTAACATTGTTGACGTCAACTTTTCTTGACCCCCCCCCCTCCCCCTTGTCAACAATTGTAAAAAATGTTCAGACCCCCCCTCCCCCCTATTTTGTTGACGTAATTAATGGACGTCCCCTTACAATATTCAAACAAATCGCTCCTCGGCTGATTAAAATTTTTCATGTAGTCTAAAATAAAAAAAAAACCACAGCAACTATAATTACATTACAAGAACACGTTGCCTTCCGTAAATACTAAGTGGAAAGTAGACTTTATTATCAAGTATCTGGTCTCAAACGGACTGTGTATGTCAGGAGGCATCTTCCTGGACAACTGGGGTCGGAGTAAAAAGGTCCATAAACATAAATCTTTTTTAAACATTTACTGTTTACCACTAAAGAAAATATAAAAAAATAAATAGCTGTTAAATACAATTTTATTATTTTGTATGATAAAAACTATAAATTGTTCCATTTTATAACAGTATAAAACAAAACATGCATCTAAATGACACTTTTCATTATACAATGAAATAAATTACAAAAACAAATTAATATATTATATTTATACATTATTATTATATAGATATAGTGTGTGTAATAAATATAATTTAATTTAGCATAATTAAATTATAATATTATTAATAAATATATAAACTGTTTATTGCAACTTGGATATTGGAAATATTTAAAAAAACAGAACAATTAAATCTAAATCTATTTAATTAGTACAGTGTGGTATAATTACGCCACTTAAAAAAAAGACAATAGTTCAATCATGGTTAACCTAGTTGTCTATAATATTAGGATTAGAAGTAGTTTACGTTAAACAAGTAGTTCATGGAGAAAGTATATTTTATAATACAGTGGTGTTATTTCGTCTTGTGGCACCGCATGATAAGCAGCTTGACCGTAAAACGCCATTATTTTGAACTGTAGGTGTATTTTAAGATTATTTTCTCCAATATGCTGCTGTCTTTATTTTCTACCTTTTTGTTGTGTGAGTTATTGCTCTGTTGAATTCTCTTGTCTTACACGTTACACAGTCTGATGGTGAATAATTCAGTCTGTCAATAGAGATTCTCTACATTTATGAATATTCTTTTCGTCTGCTCGTTGTATGCATTTTTGGATTTTATGGCTTTATCTCTCATTTCCATTTTCTAAAACTGTGTGTAAATGTTTTATAATTTAGCATGTATCAGGTCATTCACAAAGTCCGTCCAGATGACCAGAAGGATTCTACATCTATATTGCAGAAGGAATATATTCAACCTGTGATCCTACTAAGATGTTACACCTATATCGCTGAAGGAATATATTCAACAAATATATCCTATATATATCCTACAAAGGTGTTACATTTATATCCTTGATACCACATACAGTGTAACTTTACAATAATCTTGAAGAGGTCTCCCTTACATCCAGACTCATTATTACTGACATGTGAATGACATCTCCCTTACATCCCGGCTCTTTAATACTGACATGTGAATGACATCTCCCTTACATCCTGGCTCATTATTACTGACATGTGAATGACATCTCCCTTACATCCCGGCTCTTTAATACTGACATGTGAATGACATCTCCCTTACATCCAGACTCATTATTACTGACATGTGAATGACATCTCCCTTACATCCCGGCTCTTTAATACTGACATGTGAATGACATCTCCCTTACATCCTGACTCATTAGTACTGACATGTGAATGACATCTCCCTTACATCCCGGCTCTTTAATACTGACATGTGAATGACATCTCCCTTACATCCTGGCTCTTTATTACTGACATGTGAATGACATCTCCCTTACATCCTGGCTCTTTATTACTGACATGTGAATGACATCTCCCTTACATCCTGACTCATTAGTACTGACATGTGAATGACATCTCCGATACATCCTGGCTCTTTATTACTGACATGTGAATGACATCTCCCTTACATACTGGCTCTTGAAGAGGTCTCCCTTACATCCTGGCTCTTTATAACTGACATGTGAATGACATCTCCCTTATATCCTGACTCATTAGTACTGACATGTAAATGACATCTCCGATACATCCTGGCTCTTTATTACTGACATGTGAATGACATCTCCCTTACATCCTGGCTCTTTATTACTGACATGTGAATGACATCTCCCTTACATCCTGGCTCTTTATTACTGACATATGAAGGACATCTTCCTTACATCCCGGCTCATTATTACTGACATGTGAAGGACATCTCCCTTACATCCTGGCTCATTATTACTGACATGTGAAGGACATCTCCCTTACATCCTGGCTCATTATTACTGACATGTGAATGACATCTCCCTTACATCCTGGCTCATTAGTACTGACATGTGAATGACATCTCCCTTACATCCTGGCTCATTATTACTGACATGTGAAGGACATCTCCCTTACATCCCGGCTCTTTAATACTGACATGTGAATGACATCTCCCTTACATCCTGGCTCATTATTACTGACATGTGAAGGACATCTTCCTTACATCCTGGCTCTTTATTACTGACATGTGAAGGACATCTCCCTTACATCCTGGCTCATTATTACTGACATGTGAAGGACATCTCCCTTACATCCTGGCTCATTATTACTGACATGTGAATGACATCTCCCTTACATCCTGGCTCATTATTACTGACATGTGAAGGACATCTTCCTTACATCCTGGATCTTTATTACTGACATGTGAATGACATCTCCCTTACATCCTGGCTCATTAGTACTGACATGTGACAAAATAAAAAATTTAACATTTCCAGGGGCGGCAACCCAAATTCTTGGTATTTTATTCTAACGTAAAAGAAATGTAATAACACTATTTTCTCTGATAAATGGAATTCTATTTTAGCTAGGGAATAATATAGATGAAAGCCCTGAAACCTGAGTTGAAATGCACAATCAATGCATTGAAAGGACAAAAAACAAACAAATGACATATAGGATAATCCCATTCATTATTATTAAAATATAGTTTCATGTTTAAAAAGTGAAAGTAAAGCAACATATTATTAAAATTGACATCTGAAATAATATACAATAATTATGTGGAGTGTTTGTGGGCAAAGAGTGGAATGGGGTGGGGGGGGGGGGGTTGTTTTCAGTGATGATATTTCACATTAACATCCCATGAAAATAATGATGATAAGTTTGGCCGTCCTATTAAACGAACATGTTTTGTTGAATAGTTACAATAAAAATTGTTATAACAATAGTAACTAGAGTGTGCTGCACGTGGACAGTCGAACTAACTGAAAAAGGAAAAGTAGTTGTAATGACTCGCTTGTTGATTGGTTGAATAGGTCTGTAGTTGTCCACAAGGGGAACGAACACGTGGCTTTCAGATTCGGTAAAGATGGAGCGAAACCTCATCAGCTGTAACAAATGCAATAATCAATTAGCAGAGGTAATAGCATTCTGGATTTAAAACAGTAGGCCTATAGGCAAAATAAATATTAAAAAAAAGGATAGTTTTCATTAAATGATTTTTTTTGTATAAATCTGAATCGGGTTAATTAATGTTTAAAAATGTATGTTTCTTTCTTTATTTCAATTTTCCTATCTTAGACCTAAATTGTTGGCTTCCATTATTTTAAAAAAAAGTTGAATCACACTTTATATAGTTATATAGGATTGTTATATATATATATATTTATATTTAAATGAACTGTGTTTTTTAAATTTATATTTACTTTTATTTCTTACAGTTAAAGTTTTCTCTAGATCAGAGTTTAATATAGGCCTACATCAAGCATTTTAAAGTGAAAGAGGCTTACATACTGTTAATAAAAGTTGTTTAATTTAATTTTTATTGTTTAAATATAATTTTGTAAAGTTAAAAAATGATTTCTATATCATTTTAAAAACATTTATTTAGATTTTCCTTTATAAATATTATAAATATTACAGCACAGTTAATAAAAAAAAATAGGCCCACTACTTTAAAAGTGTATGAAAAAAAAAACACTTAAAAAAAAGAATATAATTCATTTGACAGAACATTAAACTTTTATTTAAAATTTAAAACATTTATTAAGCGAAATTTAAATAAAAGGATTGTCGGGCGTCATGACAAATTTGATAAAATATTTGTGTTATTTACCTAAAGAAATGCAAAAATGAATCACCTGTTTTTCGGATATTTTTAAAGTTTCCTTGAATACTGTCCACGTGACTGTCTCGTGACATTCTGGAGTTGTTAAACTACCTTCATATCTATAAAAATCCTTTAAATTGTTTGGAAGCATTTGACGAAGTTCTATTGAGTCGAGAAAAACCCTTGAATCTGAAAATTAAAATCGATAAAACATAATACTAAATGTTTAAGGATTGAAGGTAAAAATTGAAGAAATCAAAACAATATAAAGTGTATAAATATATTGTATGCATGTGAATCTAAACTTATAGTCTAGTAAGTAAGATGTAAAGATATCTAGACTAATGATGTAAATGTAGAAATCAAGATTAGGGTGTATGGTGACAGCGAAGCTACTTGTCACTTATTCACCTTGCTCTGTAATATCCTTTAACCATGCTTTCCAATAAATTTCAGTAGACCTAAATGCTACCTACATTTGAAACCCCCAATATCTAAACATATATATAACTAGTCAAGTTGGCTAAGACTTTTTAAAAAGATTTTAAATGTGTGTAAATAACTGTACCGTAACATGTCTGTTTGGTACATTATCAGTAAACCCAGCCATTAGTAAATGAAACCTACATAAATCATTAGATAGATTGTTAGATCCACACCAATGAAAACAATTAAAAAAACTGACCCCTTCTAATACTAAAACTCTTAAAAAAAGACAATTATAAGCCTAAATCAGCATAAGCATAAAACACTAATAATTCGTTTTCAAAGCATTGAAAATAAAACTGCTGATTTAGGAGCAAATGTAACCTCCTTTTTTTTTAAAAAAAAGGAGGTTACATTTGCTAGTTTCCAGTCTTTTGGACATTTTCCCTGGTTTAAATGAACAAAAGTAATGTTATTTGCAGATGATTTTATAATTTATAGAACAATAAAGGCAGAAAAATATATTGAACTCTTGCAAAAAGACCTAGATGAACTACAAAAATGGGAATCTAACTGGAGTATGTCTTCCAACCAAGAAAAGTGCCAACTGTTAAAAGTATCAAAGAAAAAGAAATAAATAATTATAAACTAATTTATTTATGGAAAAGACCTAACCCAAACGAAAAATGCTAAGTACTTAATGAATTATAAAATTATCTTAGAGCCTACATATTCATGAAGTAATAAAAAAAATCTCCCAAAACATTAGGCTTTGTAAAATAAAAGTTAAAACCTTTACTAGAATATGCATATTTTGCATAGAACCCATCAACTAAAGAAAACATTCAAAATTCAGAAAAGAGCTGTAAGATTCATTACTAGTGTATAGTCACAACTGACAAGAATAACATCAATAGTTAAATCACTAAACCTAAAATCACTAGCGGACAGAAGGGCACAAAACACTTTTCTTATCCCATATGCAGAACAAATGCATATTAGTATTCTTACTTCCCGAATGGCATCCAGGCATGTTACCTGAACAAACCAGGAAAATAAGTAATGTAGCATCATTCAAAGGGCACTAATCAAAATGCAGGACTAGACTCAAGCCACGTATAAGCGTAGGAGCAATGATCTTCTTTATAGAAGAATCGTCTGTAAGATGTAAGATAATATAAGATAATACATACAAGGATGTTGAATATTCTCTAGTGCATCAATGATTTTTTCATAGCCTTTGTTTTCAGCTTCAGAAATCTACAGAAAGAAAAAGTTACATATTATTTTAATACTAGCTTTATATATATATATATATATATATATATATATATATATATATATATATATATTTAATACATTATATTTTACAGTTTGACTCTTGTGTTGTCAAAGTTACAAAATAGAATGTTGTTGAAGTGACAGTAAAAATTTTTGTAACAATTCCTTTAAATTTTATTTTACCTCAAATAATATTCCTAGAACTGCTAAACCTTCTTTTTCAGTTGATGCTTTGATTATATCTGGTTGATCAGTATTGTAGTGGACAAGGTGAACCTATTAGCAAAGAAAATTAAAAGTAAAAATTGAGGGGTAATGAGAGAAGATTAAAAGTAAAAATCGAGAGGTAATGAGAGAAGATTAAAAGTAAAAATTGAGGGGTAATGAGAGAAGATTAAAAGTAAAAATTGAGGGGTAATGAGAGAAGATTAAAAGTAAAAATCGAGAGGTAATGAGAGAAGATTAAAAGTAAACATTGAGGGGTAATGAGAGAAGATTAAAAGTAAAAATCGAGAGGTAATGAGAGAAGATTAAAAGTAAAAATTGAGGGGTAATGAGAGAAGATTTAAAGTAAAAATCGAGAGGTAATGAGAGAAGATTAAAAGTAAAAATTGAGGGGTAATGAGAGAAGATTAAAAGTAAAAATTGAGGGGTAATGAGAGAAGATTAAAAGTAAAAATCGAGAGGTAATGAGAGAAAATTAAAAGTAAAAATTGAGGGGTAATGAGAGAAAATTAAAAGTAAAAATTGAGGGGTAATGAGAGAAAATTAAAAGTAAAAATTGAGGGGTAATGAGAGAAGATTAAAAGTAAAAATTGAGAGGTAATGAAAGAAGATTAAAAGTAAAAATTGAGGGGTAATGAGAGAAGATTACAAATGAAAAATTGAGAGATAATGAGAGAAGATTACAAAGGACAAATTGAGGGGTAAAAAAAGAAGATTACAAAGTAAAAATTGAGAGGTAATGAGAGAAGATTACAAAGTAAAAATTGAGAAGTACTGAGAGAAGATTACAAAGTAAAAATTGAGAGGTAATGAGAGAAGATTACAATGTAACAAAAAGTGAGGTGTAATGAGAGAACATTACAATGTAACAAAAAGTGAGGTGTAATGAGAGAAGATCATCTTAACTTTTACTTAATCATTAGTCATTCTGCTGACTTCGCTAAATTTCTTATAGCAGTTGCTCAGGATCTTATCCGTCTATTCTAAAATAAAAATGAATGTATATTCAACTTCGCTAAATTTCTTATAGCAGTTGCTCAGGAATATATCCGTCTATTCTAAAATAAACATGAATGTATATTCAACTTCGCTAAATTTCTTATAGCAGTTGCTCAGGAATATATCCGTCTATTCTAAAATAAAAATGAATGTATATTCAACTTCGCTAAATTTCTTATAGCAGTTGCTCAGGAATATATCCGTCTATTCTAAAATAAACATGAATGTATATTCAACTTCGCTAAATTTCTTATAGCTGTTGCTCAGGATCTTATCCGTCTATTCTAAAATAAACATGAATGTATATTCAACCGTGAAATTAAAGTCAGACCATAACATTCATTTCAACCATAAAAGTAAAGTCAGACCACGACATTCAGTTAACCGTGAAAGTCAAATTTTGACATTCAGTTCAACCGTAAACTTTAGACAATATTTTAAAGTCTTAAAGTGAAAGGCGAGGAAACAATTATCTTGTCCGTTATTGTGAAGGCTAATTATAAAGAAAACAATCCATTCATAATTAAATAATAGACCTGTAGAAACAAACTTAATCGTTTTATTCCTTAATATATAGGTATCACCCACAGACAGTAAATAAAAACATACAGAAGCGAAGTCAATATAAAAGGCACATATAAAAGCTTGAAAAAAAAAAATATTTAAAAAAAATTAAGTAGATTTTATAATGAGAGAATACTGCTAAGTACCCTTCCGACAAAATTGATCATATGGCCGGTGGGGCAGCGTACACCAGTTTTTTTGTGGTTACGGCATAATAGGGGATTGTGTGGCCAGCACAATGCCCAGCCGCCTTTAATTTACCCCAATTAATGTCAGTTACCCAAGTGGGGTCACCCTCTAATATACCGCAATTTTAAGACGTATACTAAAGTTAGCACTGAAAATACTACTCAAATTTTTTTATGCTCTTCTGCACTATAATACATTTCCTGCGGTATGGAGTAAGGCAATATTTATTATTACAATACAAAAAGAAACAAAAGAGATCAAGAAAAAACAATAAATAAAAGACCAAAAGCAATAACAACGTGTTTCTCCAATAGCAATAACAACGTGTTTCTCCAATAGCAATAACAACGTGTTTCTCCAATAGCAATAACAACGTGTTTCTCCAATAGGAATAACGTGTTTCTCCAATAGCAATAACAACGTGTTTCTCCAATAGCAATAACAACGGGTTTCTCCAATAGCAATAACAACGTGTTTCTCCAATAGCAATAACAACGTGTTTCTCTAAAAGCAATAACAACGTGTTTCTCCAATAGCAATAACAACGTGTTTCTCCAATAGCAATAACGTGTTTCTCCAATAGCAATAACAACGTGTTTCTCCAATAGCAATAACAAGGTGTTTCTCCAATAGCAATAACAACGTGTTTCTCCAATAGCAATAACAACGTGTTTCTCCAATAGCAATAACAACGTGTTTCTCCAATAGCAATAACAACGTGTTTCTCCAATAGCAATAACAACGTGTTTCTCCAATAGCAATAACGTGTTTCTCCAATAGTAACAACGTGTTTCTCCAATAGCAATAACAACGTGTTTCTCCAATAGCAATAACAACGTGTTTCTCCAATAGCAAAAACGTGTTTCTCCAATAGCAACAACGTGTTTCTCCAATAGCAATAACAACGTGTTTCTCCAATAGCAATAACAACGTGTTTCTCCAATAGCAACAACGTGTTTCTCCAATAGCAATAACAACGTGTTTCTCCAATAGCAATAACAACGTGTTTCTCCAATAGCAATAACAACGTGTTTCTCCAATAGCAATAACAACGTGTTTCTCCAATAGGAATAACGTGTTTCTCCAATAGCAATAACAACGTGTTTCTCCAATAGCAATAACAACGGGTTTCTCCAATAGCAATAACAACGTGTTTCTCCAATAGCAATAACAACGTGTTTCTCTAATAGCAATAACAACGTGTTTCTCCAATAGCAATAACAACGTGTTTCTCCAATAGCAATAACGTGTTTCTCCAATAGCAATAACAACGTGTTTCTCCAATAGCAATAACAAGGTGTTTCTCCAATAGCAATAACAACGTGTTTCTCCAATAGCAATAACAACGTGTTTCTCCAATAGCAATAACAACGTGTTTCTCCAATAGCAATAACGTGTTTCTCCAATAGCAACAACGTGTTTCTCCAATAGCAATAACAACGTGTTTCTCCAATAGCAATAACAACGTGTTTCTCCAATAGTAATAACAACGTGTTTCTCCAATAGCAATAACAACGTGTTTCTCCAATAGCAATAATAACGTGTTTCTCCAATAGCAATATAAACGTGTTTCTCCTATAGCAATAACAACGTGTTTCTCCAATAGCAATAACAACGTGTTTCTCCAATAGCAAAAACGTGTTTCTCCAATAGCAATAACAACGTGTTTCTCCAATAGCAATAACAACGTGTTTCTCCAATAGCAATAACGTGTTTCTCCAATAGCAATAACAACGTGTTTCTCCAATAGCAATAACAACGTGTTTCTCCAATAGCAATAACAACGTGTTTCTCCAATAGCAATAACAACGTGTTTCTCCAATAGCAATAACAACGTGTTTCTCCAATAGCAATAACAACGTGTTTCTCCAATAGCAATAACGTGTTTCTCCAATAGCAACAACGTGTTTCTCCAATAGCAATAACAACGTGTTTCTCCAATAGCAATAACAACGTGTTTCTCCAATAGCAATAACAACGTGTTTCTCCAATAGCAATAACAACGTGTTTCTCCAATAGCAATAATAACGTGTTTCTCCAATAGCAATAACAACGTGTTTCTCCAATAGAAATAACAACGTGTTTTTCCAATAGCAAAAACGTGTTTATCCAATAGCAAAAACGTGTTTCTCCAATAGCAACAACGTGTTTCTCCAATAGCAATAACAACGTGTTTCTCCAATAGCAATAACAACGTGTTTCTCCAATAGCAAAAAAAGTGTTTCTCCAATAGCAACAACGTGTTTCTCCAATAGCAATAACAACGTGTTTCTCCAATAGCAACAACGTGTTTCTCCAATAGCAATAACAACGTGTTTCTCCAATAGCAATAACAACGTGTTTCTCCAATAGCAATAACAACGTGTTTCTCCAATAGCAATAACAACGTGTTTCTCCAATAGCAATAACAACGTGTTTCTCCAATAGCAATATAAACGTGTTTCTCCTATAGCAATAACAACGTGTTTCTCCAATAGCAATAACAACGTGTTTCTCCAATAGCAAAAACGTGTTTCTCCAATAGCAATAATAACGTGTTTCTCCAATAGCAATAACAACGTGTTTCTCCAATAGCAATAACAACGTGTTTCTCCAATAGCAAAAACGTGTTTCTCCAATAGCAAAAACGTGTTTCTCCAATAGCAAAAACGTGTTTCTCCAATAGCAATAATAACGTGTTTCTCCAATAGCAATAACAACGTGTTTCTCCAATAGCAATAACAACGTGTTTCTCCAATAGCAAAAACTTGTTTCTCCAATAGCAACAACGTGTTTCTCCAATAGCAATAACAACGTGTTTCTCCAATAGCAACAACGTGTTTCTCCAATAGCAATAACAACGCGTTTCTCCAATAGCAATAACAACGTGTTTCTCCAATAGCAAAAACGTGTTTTTTCAATAGCAACAACGTGTTTCTCCAATAGCAATAACAACGTGTTTCTCCAATAGCAATAACAACGTGTTTCTCCAATAGCAATAACAACGTGTTTCTCCAATAGCAATAACAACGTGTTTCTCCAATAGCAATAACAACGTGTTTCTCCAAAAGCAATAACAACGTGTTTCTCCAATAGCAATAACAACGTGTTTCTCCAATAGCAATAACAACGTGTTTCTCTAATAGCAAAAACGTGTTTCTCCAATAGCAATAACAACGTGTTTCTCCAATAGCTAAAACGTGTTTCTCCAATAGCAAAAACGTGTTTCTCCAATAGCAACAACGTGTTTCTCCAATAACAAAAACGTGTTTCTCCAATAGCAATAATAACGTGTTTCTCCAATAGTAATAACAACGTGTTTCTCCAATAGCAATAACAACGTGTTTCTCCAATAGCAAAAACGTGTTTCTCTAATAGCAAAAACGTGTTTCTCCAATAGCAATAACGTGTTTCTCCAATAGCAATAATAACGTGTTTCTCCAATAGCAATAACAACGTGTTTTTCCAATAGCAATAACAACGTGTTTCTCCAATAGTAATAACAACGTGTTTCTCCAATAGCAATAACAACGTGTTTCTCCAATAGCAACAACGTGTTTCTCCAATAGCAATAACAACGTGTTTCTCCAATAGCAATAACATCGTGTTTCTCCAATAGCAATAACAACGTGTTTCTCCAATAGCAAAAACGTGTTTCTCCAATAGCAACAACGTGTTTCTCCAATAGCAATAACAACGTGTTTCTCCAATAGCAACAACGTGTTTCTCCAATAGCAATAACAACGTGTTTCTCCAATAGCAATAACAACGTGTTTCTCCAATAGCAAAAACGTGTTTCTCCAATAGCAACAACGTGTTTCTCCAATAGCAATAACAACGTGTTTCTCCAATAGCAATAACAACGTGTTTCTCCAATAGCAATAACAACGTGTTTCTCCAATAGCAATAACAACGTGTTTCTCCAATAGCAATAACAACGTGTTTCTCCAATAGCAATAACAACGTGTTTCTCCAATAGCAATAACAACGTGTTTCTCCAATAGCAAAAACGTGTTTCTCCAATAGCAACAACGTGTTTCTCCAATAGCAAAAACGTGTTTCTCCAATAGCAACAACGTGTTTCTCCAATAGCAATAACAACGTGTTTCTCCATAGCAAAAACAACGTGTTTCTCCAATAGCAAAAACGTGTTTCTCCAATAGCAATAACAACGTGTTTCTCCAATAGCAATAACAACGTGTTTCTCCAATAGCAATAACAACGTGTTTCTCCAATAGCATCAACGTGTTTCTGTACAATTACGAAAACATTTAACTTATTTTCTGGAAACTAATAACCTAATATCAAAGACTCAATGTGGATTTAGAGCAAATCATTTGACAACAGATTCGATTAGAAACATTTATTCACGAAGCTTTATTTAGTAAGGAACATGTGATAGTTGTTATTTTCAATATAGAATAATCTTTTGCGATTAATACATGTAAACATAGTATTTTAATGGATTTACATTCTTTCAGTTAACGATGAAATCTGCCTAATTTTAAAACAAACTTTTGAAGCAACGAACATTTTGATGGAAAGAAGGTGATTGTTTGTTATATCCATTTGATTACGAAGAAGAAGTTCCTTGAGGAAGCTTTTTATCACCTACATTATTCAACATAAAAATTAACAAAATGCCTGTATGCTTACTACATGGCACAAAGTGTTCTCTATAGTTTGATGTTATTGAGATTTAATTACAACGACAGAAATGGTTTGAAATTCTCTGCACAAAAAATAAATAAAACAGTTCACTTCTGCCCGATGCACACATGAACTTAATCTATATCCATATAAACAACAAACTCCATTGGCTATTACTAATAACGTTTCTTGGATCTTAACTTGACAATAAATTGAATTTCCTGATATGAAAATGTATTAGCGCAAAGAGATATGTTTAGTCTAACATAACACATAATAAAGTTAGTTGCGTTTTTTTACAATATTGTATCTCTTCTAGTGTGAGGAGGTGGGCTGGGGTGGCCCCAAACTAGGAACTATTGTTCTTCCGGGATGACCCCTCAAAGGTTGCGCCAATGGACGCTGTGACTTTCTGGTTGACGGTAACTTTGTTTATCCAGTAAGCTTGCACAGTGTGTCGGATTAAGGGCTATTGTTTGCACATTTAGATTTTACATTATACTGGCGGCTTAAATAAACTATCCCCGCCATCCCCCTATTGGTGTTGACGTCATTCATGACTACGCCGCCATTTTGTTGTCTCTTTTTGCGCTTATAATATTAATGAGAAAATAAGAAACTTGGTATGTTCATTGAGTAAATAATTTTATTATGATATGAGACTGTCCTTCTCTCCAAATGAACAGAATTGATACTGAGTTCTTGTTACGAGTAGCTTAGCAGGCAGCAGTGAAACCTTTCACAGATTTTCTCATTTTTAAGCTGTATAAATATAATTTATTTTGATAAAAAGTAAAGTACCCGTCAGACCAAATTGATTACGGTATATTTTGAAAAAGACTGAAAACTGGTGGACTTGTTGTGTATTTTCCATTCGGGTTCTTATAAGCACGGCGTTTTGGGCATATGGAGCTCGATAGCCGAGAAAGACAGTCCATCTAGGAGAGTGAACACTGACAGAGGTAAATTTGCCTAGAGGCTCCGAGGCTTCAGGAGTAAACCTCAAGGAAAAATCAAGAGTGGTGCCCCTTAGACGCCTTTAATATGGTCTTAATTTGGTCTTAATATGGTCTTAATATGGTCTTAATATGGTCTTAATATGGTCTTAATATGGTCTTAATTTGGTCTTAATATGGTCTTAATTTGGTCTTAATATGGTCTTAATATGGTCTTAATATGGTCTTAATATGGTCTTAATATGGTCTTAATATGGTCTTAATATGGTCTTAATATGGTCTTAATATGGTCTTAATTTGGTCTTAATATGGTCTTAATATTGTCTTAATATGGTCTTAATTTGGTCTTAATATGGTCTTAATATGGTCTTAATATGGTCTTAATATGGTCTTAATATGGTCTTAATATGGTCTTAATATGGTCTTAATATGGTCTTAATTTGGTCTTAATATGGTCTTAATATGGTCTTAATATGGTCTTAATATGGTCTTAATATGGTCTTAATATGGTCTTAATATGGTCTTCTTTTCAATAGGTCCTGCAATCGAGCAAATGTCAAATGTAAAGCCTAGCATACCGTTAGTTACGCGGCCCGCTCTATCGGAGTGGCTAGTCTCGGACAGGATCAGGACAGTGTGCTCTATCGGAGTGGCTAGTCTTGGACAGGATAAGGACAGTGTGCTCCCCCCTTTCATTCACCCTTTAACAGCGTTACGCCATGGACTTAGGAGCCGGAAGGCTAGTGCGATCTGTACCATCAATATATTGTCGCGATACAATCAAATTTGTCTTAAATAGTCGGCGTAGTTAAGGGGCTCGAGTGTAAGTTTAGCTCTAAGTTTTGAATAAGTGAAAATCATCGGTTCGATTATATACCAAGATATATGTAGACTCTAGATCTAGCAAAAACAGGCGGTCCGGTTACCCTCTCCTACGCTGCGGTATATTAAAGAGTTATTTTTCCTGAGTGACCGGTTACAAGCCATAGGCTATGGTTGAATTAGTTGACCGTTTTTATTGCTCGACTTTAACTCATTTTAATAAGTAATGAGCAACCATGAATAAATCACTTACCTCCATCGGAAAAGCTCGACCTTCAATGGAATGTTCTGATCCTCGTTTATTGTGTGCCCCCCAGTGAAAGTGAAACTGAGCAGCTCTGTATGTACCAGGTAATCCAGCACCAGAGATGAACATATTGCCTCCACTTATGTCTGCCTGAACTGATCGAGTCATAATCATTCAATAAGTCAATCAATTTACTTTGTAATTGAACTAATGGTGACAAAAAAAATGTACCATTGATATTTGTCTAAATTAGAAAAAATTACTATAAGAATGTCGATAAAAAGTATATTTGTTGGTTTCTATATGAGTAGGAAATAATACAACACAATAGGGAAATAAATGTTACCTGCGTGTCCATTATTCTTTAAGTCTAAAGCAACCCCATTTTTGGAATCATAGCCTTCCAGATTGAGAGGTTCATATGTAACATATTTCATATGTGTGGGTGAGATATCTATTGGAGATTGACGACTTGTAGCTGTGTTCGTACAAAACTTGAATATATTTGGCCAGTGTTCTGCTCCATGACTACCTTCATATGACCAATGGGTTTTTGGAGGTGCTACTGTAGAGAAATTAACACAATCACTTTCAGGTTAGATTACAAAGTAAAAATTCGATTGTAAATGTGCCAGTATTCAATTTCATTTGTTAATACAAATGTGAATCAAATTATGTATATGGAAACGAAGTTGATGTTTCTTGTTATACATGAAGGAAATTTAATGACATTGTCACAAGAACAATGTAACTAGTGTCAATAAATTATCCACTAGAATAACTAGAATTTAGTGGGTAAGAAAACAAAATGTGAAAGAAATGAGTTCTCAGGACTTACATGAGTTATTAGCGAATGATTTTGCTGGCTGAAAATCAGGACTTACATGAGTTACTAGCGAATGATATTGCTGGCTGAAAATCGATCTAACAATTTAACAGACTGCTTCCTACCTTCTCAAGTGACTATTATACCTACCCCGTCACGACTTAGCTAACTAGTTACCTACCTGCCTGTCACTTCCTACCCCGTCACGGCTTAGCTAACTAGTTACCTACCTGCCTGTCACTTCCTACCCCGTCACGGCTTAGCTAACTAGTTACCTACCTGCCTGTCACTTCCTACCCCGTCACGACTTAGCTAAATAGTTACCTACCTGCCTGTCACTTCCTATCCCGTCACGACTTAGATAACTAGTTACCTACCTGTCTGTCACTTCCTATTATTTTATTATATTATATTATTATTCCTATTAATTACCTACCACGCGCCATGGTCCTTTAAACCTGCCTGTCTGCTTCTTCCTAACTACTTACCTGCCTTGCTCACTACCTATCCAACAACTACTTACCGGCATGCCTGTCATTTTCACTACTTACATACCTACGTACCTGCATTTTGTGACTACTTATTTTACCACCTACCTAATTACCTAGCTAACAAGCAACTTGCCCTACCTACCAAAATGCGAGCTTCATTACCTACCTAACTACCTACCTGCTTGCCGCCATTATTCTATGCCTGCCTGCTTCTCCCTAACTACGAACCTGCCTTCCCCACTACCTTTTCCCATTATTACCTACATACCCATCTACAATTCTAAAAAAATCCGATCGACCACCGTCGTAGGCCTACCAGCCAATCTCACAGGAATTCGAGGCAGGCACTGTATGACTCGAGGGACGAAGCAAATGTAAATTCGGAAAGTAGAACACGAATGGAGCAAGCAAACCCAACATTTGACTGCCCTATATAGGCGTGCCAGCAAAGGCTTAGCGGCTGACAGAGTTTCACCCATACCTTGCCTGCACTAGATGCATGGCCCGCTGCCGCTACTATATAAAAGGAATCAAATTTTCCTTCATAACTTACCATTAAAATTTCTTTTGACCACACGTAAATTGATTGGCTGGACCGGTCTATAGTTGTTGACCATAGGCATCAAAATTTCGTCTTCATAACTTTTGACTTGTCTAAATGCAGCCAACTTTACAAAAGACATTCTTGTGTTATTGGTCAATAAAGATGTGCATAATAATTAAGAATACATAATATGAATGAACATAAAAAAGAAGACACCAGCAAAGAAGTTTACTCTATGTGTTACTCCTAAAGCCCAAAGTTTGTCAGTTTTAGATTCAAGCAGTCAATGCTCAGCTCAAGTACATGTAGTGAAAAGTCTTGACAAACATTAGGCAGGTCTTTCCTTGAATGGGCTAGTAATCTCTGTTCTATTTCGATGCACTGAAGCTGGACTCTTTTGTGTTACGCTAAATCGAAGGATCACTGGACTGTTTTAACAAGGAGATTCAGAACTTGAAGGCTGGCACTAATAGGATTTATTAATCCACACAAACAACTTTTCACCCGAGTCATTCAACAGTGCCAGTCAATGTTTAGCTGGAAATAATTGGTGGAGTGCCTCAAAATGCTAAACACGACACAGCTAACTACAAGTTGTGGCCTTTTCCTAGATAATTTGTGTATCTTTTACTTTCAAAGCCAATGTCCACTTCTATCTGTAGTTCGGAAGTTTTTATTTTAATTGAAAAGTACCACTGGACTGCACAGATATTTCACACGTACTTTTTAAATGTATCCTCATAACAACAGAAGTAAAAAGAAATGTTTTTATTTGTGTCTCTCGCAATTTATAGTATATATATAAATATATATATATATATAGTCAACGTTTAGTAAATTCTTGAAAATTCACCATCAATAGATTCGACTATAGATTGGTTTATTATAAAGTGAGTTCTTTCTATTATTGTTTTATTATTTATGTTACTAGCAAACTATGTTTTATAGCAAAATAACCCTGCATTCCCAACGACAATATTATAAAAAAACGTTTATTTATCGATACCTGTTTTTCTGATATTTTTACTGTGTCTTTAAAAACAGTCCATATGACTGATTCACTGCATCCGGGCGTTGTCAGGCTACCATCATAACGATAAAAATCACTTTTATGCAATGGCAGGATGGAGTTGAGACTAAAACCAGGTATTGTGACATTCCTTCCTGATAAAACAAAAAAAAAAAAAGAAGTAGGCTATGTAGCTTTGTGGTAATAGTAGAGCGAGTTATTCTTCACTTTAAACAATAAACAACACAAATAGCTATTGCTTCTTTGGGATAATAACAATAATAATAACAACATAATTTGTAATTACCTAATACAATATGCGTGTTGTTTATATATCAGCCATTTTTCAATATTACTTGAAGCAGATTAAATAATTATATTATAGATATATATAGAATATAAGATAATTTCAAACTCCTTCACTTAACACCTAGCTACTGAAGATTTGTTCACGTAGGCCTATAGATAATAAATGACCTTTCCTAAACACCTAGCTACTGAAGACCTGTTTACGTAATGACAATAAATGACCTTTTTGACACCTAGCGCACTGAAGACATGTTTACGTATTGATCAGTTTAGAAGATTGACCAGTTTAGAAGATGGACCAGTTTAGAAGATTGGCCAGTATTGAAGATTGACCCGTTTAGAAGATGGACCAGTTTAGAAGATGGATCAGTTTAGAAGATTGACCAGTTTAGAAGATTGACCAGTTTAGAAGATGGACCAGTTTAGAAGATTGACCATTTTAGAAGATGGACCAGTTTAGAAGATGGACCAGTTTAGAAGATTGACCAGTTTAGAAGATGGACCAGTTTAGAAGATTGACCCGTTTAGAAGATGGACCAGTTTAGAAGATGGACCAGTTTAGTCGAGTTTTAGAATTTACAAATAAAGCATACACATTGTCAACTTACCAGGTAGGTTAATATTATTTAGATTGTTGATTATTTCAGTTAAGCCAATATTGTCAGCGACTGAAATCTATAATAAAAAAAGTAAAACATATATCTTCATTTTTCTTTTGAGAATACAACTATAATACTAATTGTTATAGATAAAACGTACATGTGCTTGAAAATTATTTTATTATAAAATGTTTGTTAAATAATGTATAAAACTAAAGAAATATACACATATTTAACTATCTAACAGTAAGCTTATAACAAGCATTAATAAACATAATTGAACTAAAGAACACTACGATAATAATTTTTTTTGTAATAACTAAAAAATACAACAAAAATATTTTTGTGTTATTATTAGATTGCTTGGCATTAGCACTGTCCAGAGCTACATTTTTCAATAAAACTTGAAGCAGATTAAATAATTTTAATTAACGTTTATTCCATATTCCGTAATTCTATTCTTATCACCATATATATTGTTTAGTCATAGTTTAAACAAACATTTGCACACAAATACCTCAAAGAAAAAGCCCAGTACCGCAAGACCACGATATTGTGAGGCAGCTGTCGTCATATTTCTCAAAGACTTTCGATAGTTCACTATATGAAGCTAAACAAATATAATGCATCTACAATTATACTATTCAAATTATAATCTATAAAAACACGGATAAAGTAATAAAAATTGTTATTTTTAAAACTAAAAATCTCGTTGTAAAATATAAAGCCATATACCTCAATTTTTTTTAAAGTTTTCATAATACGACATTAAGCTTATTAGTTCATATCCAGCTAAATTTGTAGATATCTAATTATTAAAACGATTTGAGCAGAATTTAATTACTTGAAAATTGTATCCAGCAAAATGAGTAGATATTTAGTTTATTCAAAAATTGTATCCGGCAGAATTAGAAGATCTTTTTTTTTGTTTAAAAATGTGTCCAGGAAAATTAGATGATCTCTAGTTATTTAAAATCAATATAGTAAAATAAGCAGATTTCTAGTTAGTTAAAAAATTGTGTTATGCGTGTATAGCATGTAATAATAGTTTCTCTATTGACTAGTCTTAATGAGGCGTAAACTTTTGAACCCGAATGTTCGTGAACTTCCTGTTCTATTTTTAAACTAAAAAACAATAAAAAAGCATGCTTTTGCTCTTGTTTGACAATTGATTTCAATCTCGACGGCCAGTTCTAGTCTTTTAGAATTATACAAAGGATACAATATTAGTTATGAGGAATCCGTTTTTAACATCAAAAGTAAACAGGCGATAATTAATACTCAAGTGTTAATCGCGTGAGGTAAAAGTTTTATTTGTTTACAAAATAAATGAGTCAAGAGTTGCTTATTTTTGGTTATTGAAAAACAAAATGCGTAAATTCATAAAAACGAATAACAAAAAATATTTTGCATTAAGCAATAAGTTTGATATTTTAAAAAGGTGATTTTTCACTTCTGACTTTCACAATACATTGTTTTGTTTTGTAAACATCTATTGGAAATGAAATAAATTTTAATCCCCAACGAATTTTAGTACAACCAGTAAAGTAGCACACAGACATTGTTTCGAAAAAAATGATCGACTAAGAACGGAAATGTTTTTGAACGTGACCTTTATGCATGCATACACGTTAAGATTTGTCCATTGTATTTAAGATTGCATTGCTAGTTTATATAGAGTTTTTTTTATTTGTATTTGGTTTTGGCGCAGAGAGTATTTGTGAATGTATTTATTTGCTTTCTACTGCGATTTTTTTCTTTTTTATTTAGAAAGCTTAAGGCCTTTCTTAACCGGGCCAAACCCTAGGTTCGCAAACCAGATCGTCGATTCTACCTGAACCGTTCTCCGTATTAACCTGCCGGTCTTGAGTTGGCGATCTCGGGTTGGAACGGATCTCGAACCATGGTTGGAGGTTTGCACGTCGTGTTGAGCAAACCTAGACTGAACATGGCACTTTTTTGAGCGGAAAGGCGCAGAAAGGAACAGAAAGACGCGAATGCATAGTTGCGGTAATCAACATGGCGGAACTGTACTTAAACAATGATGAGACCATATTTGTTTACGTTTCCAGAGAAGTACGTCAAATGTAGGATCGGCCTTGTTAAGATAGCAAACCCCGATCTGCGACCTCATAGAAAGGTTAGGGGTTTGTATTCGTACACGTTACTATGGTTTGCAAACTAGATCACCGATCTCAGGTTCGACCCGGTTAAGAAAGGCCTTTAGGGAAAATGATCCATTAATGGTACTTTCTGCATCAAAATCACCTATTAGCGGGGATTTTGTGTTTGATATTTTTGCTTAGCGACAAGGCTGCTAGCCTACTTATTGAAACCAGGGAAGAGCTATTATTGTACATAAGTTCAAAGTTATTAACAAAGTCTTAAATATTGACAAGTCTTAATGAGGCGTGACCTTTTCAAATGGAAGAGATCATGAACTTCCGGTAACATTTCACGCCATTTCCATAAACAAAAAACATGCTTTTGCTAGTATTTGACAATTGATTTCATTCTCGACGGCAAGTTTTGGTCTTTTAGAAATATACAAAGGCTACAAGAATAGTTATGAGGAATCCACTTTTAACATCAAAAGTGAGCAGGCGATATATAATTAATACTGAAAGTGTTAGTCGCGTTAAGTTAAACTTAACTTTGTTTATAACATAAATAAGTCAAGAGTTGCGTCCTCAGTTATAAAAAAAAATGTGTAGATTCATAAAAAACTATTTAAAAAAAAATCTTTTGTATCAAGCAATTAGTTTGGGATTATAAATAGGTGATTCTTCACATCTGACATTCACAATCCATCGTTTTCTTTCGGCGACATCTTTTGAAAATGACATAAAATTTAATACCGTACATCTTTTGGTACAACCAGTAACGCAGCACGCAAACATGTTTCGAAGCAAATGAATGAATGGGACCGGAAATATTTTACACTTCAACCTTTATAATATGCATAATATTTAAGACTTCTCAATTATGGAGTCTGTTATGTATTCTACTGTCTCGTTGGTGTGTGCATTAAAATCTCCCATAATAATTGTGTTGTTACTAATCTTTCTTTGAACAATAATTTCCTTTTCTATGATATTAACTTCCCGTACCGACCTACTTCTATCTATGCTGCTTTCAGTTCCGCTATATACGCGCCCGGGACTGTAAGGGTTAAACAATTCTGGGTTGATATATGGAGATCTTTTGGGTGGGGGATAAATAAAGAGAGAATTTTATTCTCTTTTTATCTGAAGCCAAATCATTTCGTTATTGTAGTGTCATAATATTAATATCTGTATTACGGAAAGATGATTTACGCCAACTTTAAACCACAATGCAACGTCAATGCATGCCTTTGTTATAACGGTTCAAACTTCAAACTTTACAGTTAGTTGGCGTCCGTATTTTATGTTTAGATTGAAAGATCAATACAGTTTAACGTTTATCTATTTTCAGGCAGATTATGTCAATCACATAAAATGTTGCTTGGTAGGAATTTTTTAATCAGATTAGAGGAAAGTGATGTAGGAGTTTCGAAAAGGGGAGGGGAACCCATAAAGAACATTAACCTTTAACTGAAATATTTAAATGTTTATAGACGGAAAAGAAACAGAAAAATACAATTGCGATTTGTTGGTCTGCTAATGCTGAATTTTTTTTTTCAATTTATGAAACAATGTTTTATAAACAAATTATGTTAAAATACAAGCGCCTGCTTCTCGTTACCGAACGAAGATCGGTTCACCTGGTACTTAATAAATAAAATGACTAAGCTCTTAGGTTGTATAAATAAAATAAATAAACATTATAAAGATACGTACGTCTACTTGAAACAAAACAAATAAGTATATTATATTTTCAATGAGATTATTACCTAGAATTGCTCTTAGGTTGTATAAATAAAATAAATAAACATTATAAAGATACGTCCGTCTACTTGAAACAAAACAAATAAGTATATTATATTTTCAATGAGATTATTACCTAGAATTGCTCTTTAATCAACTAATTAACTTGTTATTTTTCTATAATGGCAATAAAATTAACTACTCATTGGATAAATCCATAATTTTAACAATAAAATGTAGGGGCCTACCTCCATAGGAAAACTTTTATGGTCCAATTGATGTTCAGAGCCTTTTGTTAAATCTGAGCCCCAATGAAAATGAAACTGCTTGGCGATGTAAGGTTCTGGTAGTCCACCAGCAGAGATTGCTACTTCATCTCCTACAAGCTCAAGTTCAACTAAACAAACAAAAGCATTAACATAGAGATGTTTAAAAAAAAAAACGAAATATTATTTCTGTATAGCCTACTGTTGTGGGAGAGTTGAAGCAGAGTGAACCAGAAACATTTTCTGGAATATCAAGTGTTAATTTATTTTATGTTTTACAATATTACCACTTATTGCCTGCATACATCTCCAGCTTTGGCGCACGATTTTTAAATTCTAGCCTTTACAAAGCAATGTATGTTTTCTTACTGTCAAAAGTAAATTTTAGTACTTTTACTTTTTTGTTATGTAGATCATTGTGTAGATATTTTACAAATTCAACGTTTAATATAAAGATTTTTTAAATTTCAGCTTCTGTTGTCAGATTGAAACTTTGTTTGCAACATTCATTTAGCAATGAATTCAACTGGAAATTCATTTAGCAATGAATTCAACTGGAAATTCATTTAGCAATGAATTCAACTGGAAATTCATTTAGCAATGAATTCAACTGGAAATTCATTTAGCAGGGAATTCAACTGGAAATTCATTTAGCAGGGAATTCAACTGGAAATTCATTTAGCAATGAATTCAACTGGAAATTCATTTAGCAGGGAATTCAACTGGAAATTCATTTAGCAGGGAATTCAACTGGAAATTCATTTAGCAGGGAATTCAACTGGAAATTATTTTTTTTACTGTGGAGCACAGTGAATCGCTTTGCCTTTTAATGATATTTTTTATTTATTTATTGTGTACATATTTATACTCTAACTGGTGTGTAGGCTACATATTTCTTTGTCATCTATTACTTACATTATAAATTCCTTTACTGTGTAAGCATACATATTTACATCTATCTACTGCATACACATTTACACGTCAAGTACTATATATACATTTAAATATCTTTCAGTGTGTAGCATAGCTCATAGAAAACTCTACAAACATTGAACATATTTGGATAGGCGCGCTATATAAATCATCATCATTATCATCATCATATTTACCGGTGTGGCCATTGTTCTTGAGTATCGTTCCAGATAAATATGGCTTCTCATAATTATGGAAAGCCAATAAAGGAATAGTATTTTCTGCCGATGTGTTGTTATCTACTATATTAATTGGAGATTGACTTGTTCCACCACAGGCTTCGAACAAATGCTTCCAATGTTCATCTTATAGACATTAAAAATGTTTGTTAAGATATGAGTTGAGAGAAAAAGATAGATTTAAGGTTTTAATAGGGGTAAAACGGTAGACTTGATCAGTTAAATATTTTAATAATGTTTTAAACTGGTGTTTCAATACTAGAGATACATTCAATAATTCAATCATATTACACTGGTGTTTCAATACTAGAGATACATTCAATAATTCAATCATACTACAATGGTGTTTCAATACTAGAGATACATTCAATAATTCAATCATATTTCACTGGTTTTTCAATACTAGAGATACATTCAATAATTCAATCATATTACACTGGTGTTTCAATACTAGAGATACATTCAATAATTCAAGCATATTACACTGGTGTTTCAATACTAGAGATACATTCAATAATTCACGCATATTACACTGGTGTTTCAATACTAGTGATATATTCAATAATTCAATCATTTTACACTGGTGTTTCAATACTAGAGATACATTCAATAATTCAATCATATTACACTAGTGTTTCAATACTAGAGATACATTCAATAGTTTAATCATATTACACTGGTGTTTCAATACTAGAGATACAATCAATAATTCAATCATATTACACTGGTGTTTCAATACTAGAGATACAATCAATAATTCAATCATATTACACAGGTGTTTCAATACTAGAGATATATTCAATAATTCAATCATATTACAATGGTGTTTCAATACTAGTGATACATTCAATAATTCAATCATATTACACTGGTGTTTCAATACTAGAGATACATTCAATAATTCAATCATATTACACTGGTGTTTCAATACTAGAGATACATTCAATAATTCAATCATATTACACTGGTGTTTCAATACTAGAGATACATTCAATAATTCAAACATATTACACTGGTCTTTTAATACTAGAGATACATTCAATAATTCAATCATATTACACTGGTCTTTCAATACTAGAGATACATTCAATAATTCAATTCTATTACACTGGTGTTTCAATACTAGAGATACATTCAATAATTCAATCATATTACACTGGTGTTTCAATACTAGAGATACATTCTATTATTCAATCATATTACACTGGTGTTTCAATACTAGAGATACATTCAATTATTCAATCATATTACACTGGTGTTTCAATACTAGAGATACATTCAATAATTCAATCATATTACACTGGTGTTTCAATACTAGAGATACATTCAATAATTCAATCATATTACACTGGTGTTTCAATACTAGAGATACATTCAATAATTCAATCATATTACACTGGTCTTTCAATACTAGAGATACATTCAATAATTCAATCATATTACACTGGTCTTTCAATACTAGAGATACATTCAATAATTCAATTCTATTACACTGGTGTTTCAATACTAGAGATACATTCAATAATTCAATCATATTACACTGGTGTTTCAATACTTGAGATACATTCAATTATTCAATCATATTACACTGGTGTTTCAATACTAGAGATATATTCAATAATTCAATCATATTACACTGGTGTTTCAATACTAGAGATACATTCAATAATTCAATCATATTACACTGGTGTTTCAATACTAGAGATACATTCAATAATTCAATCATATTACACTGGTGTTTCAATACTAGAGATACATTCAATAATTCAAACATATTACACTGGTCTTTTAATACTAGAGATACATTCAATAATTCAATCATATTACACTGGTCTTTCAATACTAGAGATACATTCAATAATTCAATTCTATTACACTGGTGTTTCAATACTAGAGATACATTCAATAATCCAATCATATTACACAGGTGTTTCAATACTAGAGATACATTCAATAATTCAATCATATTACACTGGTATTTCAATACTAGAGATACATTCAATAGTTCAATCATATTACACTGGTGTTTCAATACTAGAGATACATTCAATAATTCAATCATATTACACTGGTCTTTCAATACTAGACATACATTCAATAATTCAATCATATTACACTGGTGTTTCAATACTAGAGATATATTCAATAATTCAATCATATTACACTGGTGTTTCAATACTAGACATACATTCAATAATTCAATTATATTACACTGGTGTTTCAATACTAGAGATATATTCAATAATTCAATTATATTACACTGGTGTTTCAATACTAGAGATATATTCAATAATTCAATTATATTACACTGGTGTTTCAATACTAGAGATATATTCAATAATTCAATCATATTACATTGGAGTTTCTATACTAGCAATTCATTCGATACTCTAATCATTTTACACAGGTGTTTCTATACTAGTAATTCGTTCAAAACGTCAATCATTTTACCACAGTGGTATCTTAATAATATTGTTAATTTCTATACTTCATAATTTTACACTAAAGTTTACGGTAAACGGTATATTTATACACCAATGTCGCTAATTGTAGATGTAGCCTAAGGGCTAAAGTAAATATCTAATATCAATATTTTGTGTAATGGTAAGCATTAATACATTCACCATAGCCTAATATACTCAACATAATATACCCAACATAATATACTCAAGATAATATACTCAACATAATATACTCAACAAAATACTCAACATAATATACTCAACATAATATACTCAAGATAATATACTCAACATAATATACTCAAGATAATATACTCAACATAATATACTCAAGATAATATTCTCAACATAATATACTCAACATAATATACTCAACATAACATACTCAAGATAATATACTCAACATAATATACTCAAGATAATATACTCAACATAATATACTCAACATAATATACTCAACATAATATACTCAAGATAAAATACTCAACATAATATACTCAAGATAATATACTCAACATAATATACTCAAGATAATATATTCAACATAATATACTCAAGATAATATACTCAAGATAATATACTCAAGATAAAATACTCAACATAATATACTCAAGATAATATACTCAACATAATATACTCAAGATAATATACATAACATAATATACTCAAGATAATATACTCAACATAATATACTCATAATAAAATACTCAACATAATATACTCAAGATAATATACTCAACATAATATACTCAAGATAATATACTCAACATAATATACTCAAGATAATATACTCAACATAATATACTCAATATACTCAACATAATATACTCAAGATAATATACTCAACATAATATACTCAAGATAATATACTCAACATAATATACTCAAGATAATATACTCAACATAATATACTCAAGATAATATACTCAACATAATATACTCAAGATAATATACTCAACAGAATATACTAAACATAACTTACTCAACATAATATACTCAACAAAATATACTCAAGATAATATACTCAACATAATATACTCAACATAATATACTAAACATAACTTACTCAACATAATATACTCAATATAATATACTCAAGATAATATACACAAGATAATATACTCAACATAATATACTCAAGATAATATACTCAACATAATATACTCAACATTATATACTCAACATAATATACTCAACATATAATACTCAACATAATATACTCAACATAATATACTCAACATAATATACTAAACATAACTTACTCAACATAATATACTCAAGATAATATACTCAAGATAATATACTCAACATAATATACTCAACATAATATACTCAACATAATATACTCAACATAATATACTCAACATAATATACTCAAAATAATATACTCAACATAATATACTCAACATAATATACTCAACATAATATACTCAAGATAATATACTCAACATAATATACTCAAGATAATATACTCAACATAATATACTCAAGATAATATACTCAAGATAATATACTCAACATAATATACTCAAGATAATATACTCAACATAATATACTCAACATAATATAATCAACATAATATACTCAACATAATATAGTCAAGATAATATACTCAAGATAATATACTCAACATAATATACTCAAGATAATGTACTCAAGATAATATACTCAACATAATATACTCAAGATAATATACTCAAGATAATATACTCAACATAATATACTCAACATAATATACTCAACATAATATACTTAACATAATATACTCAACATAATATACTCAACATAATATACTCAACATAATATACTCAACATAATATACTCAACATAATATACTCAACATAATATACTCAACATAATATACTCAACATACTTACGTTCACCATTTTGATACTGCCAATGTATATCTGAAAAACAGAAAATGAAATAACTTTTTGTAACTATGGTAACTATAACTATGAGAAACATTTTTGCGTTGCTTACTAATAATTTATTCAACAATGAGCTGGTCACGCGGTTAGCACACCGGACTGTCAACCAAACCCAACGGACAGGTCGCGGGTTCTATCCCTGCCACCGGCGGATCCCTGTCGCCCTGCAGGAGTATTGGGCCTGTAAACGTATTTGCGCCAGCAGGCAGCACTATGTTTATAGCAGCGCTTAGAACTATTCTCAACGGGAACGGGATATGCGCTATATAAGTCTCATATTTATTTTTATTTATTTTATCCACATTGCTTTATAAATCAATCAACTCTACAACGAAGACAAAAAACTTACGCGGTTCAAAATTAGCGCTAACGATTCTATTGTTGGTTGGCTGTATAGGCCTATAGTTGTTCACCATTGTTTTATTGTGGGAGTCGTAAATAGTTCGAAACGCTGTCAGCTAAACAAGAGAATTGTACAAAATATTTAGAAAACAATAATAAAGCACTAAAGCGAAATTATACATAAATTTGAACTAGTCTAAAGAATAAGCTTACACTAGTGTATATATAGAAATGAATGCACTAGTCACTAGTTATGTCAAATCTTGCGTGACGAATTTAATATTGTCCGACAAAAATGATAAAATCTTATTCTAAGACTCTAAGACATCGATCTACTAGAGAAATCGATTACCTGTTTTTCTGAAATATAGATTGGATCAGTAAAAACTGTCCAAATAACAGACTGGTCACACGTAGGTGTTGTTAAACTTCCAGCATATCGGTAATAATCTGGAAAACTTTCTGGAAGCAACGAAGACATCTTGGTACGCGGTAACTGAATCTTGGCATCTAAATGAGAAAAAAACAAAATACACCACAGTTTCAATGCACATTTATTTACAATGTTTATGCCTATACGATATTAAAGATAAGATAAATTATACTGCACATCTGATACAAATTTATTTCAAGCTGCCATGAGTATCTTCTTATAGGTCGCATACGCTTTTTTAAATTAAGGGTACATAAAAGATAATTACGAATGAGTGCTAGGCATATCCATGGTTTTAGTACACACTTGCAATTTAATTGAGTTTTAAATGATGCAATTCATTTGTGTTTCTGGTTTGGTTACGTACCCAATTCCATGACGATGGAGAGGGGGGGGGGGAGAAGAAAAATGTGTATGAATCTAATCAGTTGGTTTTTCATTTGTTGCAATTATAGATTTATGGCTGTTGCTCACTAAGTGTTGGAGATGAGGTGAGTTTTATATTCAGTAAATCTACAGTATTTACTCAGTATTCAGTAACAAGAAAACCATAAAAACGAAGTTTTTATTATACTCCCTTTATTTGCAAACTAAGTTTACTATCATGTAATTAAATAATTGATTGACTACTGCAAATGAAACGTACAGAAAAAATATCTGTGTCGCAAATCTCAAAAAATATCTCCTTACTCCGTATGAATTGTTCAAAAAATAATCTTAGCGCATAATTTTTTTTTCTTGCTTTGCGCCGAAAAATTATAAAAAGTTGCACAGGCATTTTTAACGCGAAATCAAAATATTTCTTATACTTTCCTTTTAAGAAATGAATATTGTCATAAGTGTAGTTTTATTAAGTCGTTTTAACTGAAAATTTAATAGGATGTATTGTTAGGCGCCCCAAATCTGCTGTCCAAATTTCAGCTCGATCGGACCACGGGAATAGGTCGAAAAATCGAAGCAAAGTTTTGCTCCCACGACGCATGATTGCAGACAGACAGACAGAAATTGCAACTTAAAATAAAGGAAGTAACAAGAAAACCGTAAAAACGAAGTTTTTATTATACTCCCTTTATTTGCAAACTAAGTTTACCATCATGTAATTAAATAATTGATTGACTACTGCAAATGAAACGTACAGAAAAATATCTGTGTCGCAAATCTCAAAAATATATCCTTACTCAGTATGAATTGTTCTAAAAATAATCTTGGCGCATAATTTTTTTTTCTAGCTTTGCGCCGAAAAAGTATAAAAAGTTGCACAGGCAATTTTAACGCGAAATCAAAATATTTCTTATCCTTTCCTTTTAAGAAATGAATATTGTCATAAGTGTAGTATTATTAAGTTGTTTTAGCTGAAAATTTGATAGGATGTATTGTTAGGCGCCACAAATTTGCTGTCCAAATTTCAGCTCGATCGGACCACGGGAAGTGGTCGAAAAATCGAAGCCAATTTTTGCACCATTGACGATTGCAGACATTGCAACTTAAAATAAAGGGAGTAACAAGAAAACCGTAAAAACGAAGTTTTCATTATACTCCCTTTATTTGCAAACTAAGTTTACCATCATGTAATTAAATAATTGATTGACTACTGCAAATGAAACGTACAGAAAAATATCTGTGTCGCAAATCTCAAAAATATATCCTTACTCAGTATGAATTGTTCTAACAATAACCTTAGCGCATAATTTTTTTTTCTAGCTTTGCGCCGAAAAAGTATAAAAAGTTTCACAGGCATTTTTAACGCGAAATCAAAATATTTCTTATACTTTCCTTTTAAGAAATGAATATTGTCATAAGTGTAGTATTATTAAGTTGTTTTAACTGAAAATTTGATAGGATGTATTGTTAGGCGCCACAAATCTGCTGTCCAAATTTCAGCTCGATTGGACCACGGGAAGTGGTCGAAAAATCGAAGCCAATTTTTGCACAACGATTGACGGACGATTGCAGACATTGCAACTTAAAATAAAGGGAGTAAAAAGAACGTTGCATCAAATATTTTAAGCAATTTTCTTCAATTAACGAAATAAGTCATATTAAAATACGCTCTGCTATTTATGAAAAATTCATATTATTACCTGTAAATTTAATATTCACCAAATTATTGACAATGTTCGTATAATTGAAGTTATCTTCGTTACTTATCTGAAAGCACAACAAAGTAGGCGTATATATACATTGTTAGCAATTTCAAAACCATAATCACTAAATACACTATTTAATAAAACCGTACTTTATCAACAATGAGCACAACATAATAGACGGTCACATAGGAATGACGTCTTGACAGTTTGGAAATAATGTGTTATGTCCCTTGGTCCATAAAAATGGCCACACAGCTATCACCAGTTAAGTATGAAGGTTGATAATGTTTGTCCATCGATCTCGATGAAGACCACTCTCTGTCAAAATGATAGTTGTTTGTGGGTCCAGAGATGGCTGATAAGGCCAATGCTTTCCCTGTAATGTCGGTTACATTGAGGAGCACGGATTTGTGGCTTGGTGGCCAGTGGGAGCCGAGCTGATGTTCTTGGATTTTCTGTCGCTTTTCTATTGCGACTTTCAGCCTTTTTTCCTCATTGGCTGCTGCTTCATTGAAGGTCATGTCTATTGCGACTTTCAGCCTTTTTTCCTCATTGGCTTCTGCTTCATTGAAGGTCATGTCTATTGCGACTTTCAGCCTTTTTTCCTCATTGGCTTCTGCTTCATTGAAGGTCATGTTGCGCCCTAGAAGTCCTCGGCCAGGCTTTCCCAGTTGTTCCAAATTTTTTGAAGGAGGTCTGAGAGTGTCTTTAAACCTCTTCTTTGTCCTCCACTTGAGCGCTCTCGTGCGTCTAGTTCGCCATAGATACCGGTAATCTTTTCGGTAGTCTTCCTTCTGGAATGCGCACAACATGACAGGCCCATCTGAGCTGGGCGTTTCCTATTATGGTGTAGAAGTTGACATGTCGGTCTATGCTAGCACCTCAGTTTGCCGGGTTTAGTATGAAGCTTAAAGACCAAGTGAAGAGTTTGTTATCAAAATTAACAGTTTATTTTGATAGTCAATAGTATTAAAATTAGTTGTTCAAAATTTGACATTACAAACAAGGTCTCTGTGTTTTGAAAAAGTAAATTAATTGTGTCGGAAGTGACGAGATTTGGAATTGCTTTGCATTCACATGAGCGCCATCCAGGAAATGACGTTTTAATGGGGATGGAAAGTGAATAAAGAAAGGCTATGCTGGCTATGACTATGCTAAATCCGTAATCATTTGATCATCTACGGCGTAATCTACGAATTGACAAGTCTTAATTAGGTGTGACCTTTTGAACTGAAATGATCGTGAACTTCCGGTGAAATTTACCGCCATTTTCGTAAACAAAAACCATGCTTTTGGTGTTGTTTGACAATTGATTTCAACATCGACATCCAGTTCTGGTCTTTTAGAATATACAACGGCTACAAGATTAGTTATGAGGAATCCGTTTTTAAAATCAAAAGTGAGTAGGCGATAATTAATACTCAAAGTGTTAGTAGCGTTAGGATAAATGTAGCTTTTGTTTATAAAATAAGTTAGTCAAGAGTTGCGTCCTTGGTAATTAAAAAAACACAATGCGGAAATTTATAAAAAACAACAACACGAAAATTCATTAAATTCTAATGCATCAAGCAATAACAATTAGTTTGGGAGTATAAATAGGTGATTCTTTAAATCTGACATTCTTAATCCATCGTTTTCTTTTGGCGCCATCTTTTGAAAATGAAATAAATAAAATTTACTTCTCTACATATTTCCGTTCAACCAGTAACGTAGCACACAGACATGTTTCGAAGCAAATAATCGAATAAGACCGGAAATGTTCTTCTTTTTGACCTTTTATGCATGCATAATCGTTAAGACTTGTCAATTCTAGCGAAGAAACTGTGTCCGATGAGAGCTAAGAAAGCATTTTATCTTAGATGTCTTAGGAACAAGTGCAGGCAGATAACCTATAGTAATTATTTAATGTCGTATAATTATATAATATAATTTGTATACCATCACTATTATTAACACTATAACTTTCTTTTTTTTTACCTTAAATGTGTATGTCATTAAGTTACTATTCGGTTGAATAAAATTAATAGTTAACAATTTAAATATGTAGGCCCTATATATAAAACACAGTTACAGGCGAGGGCCAATATAATACTGACGTAGGCCCTATATATAAAACACAGTTACAGGCGAGGGCCAATATAATACTGACGTAGGCCCTATATATAAAACACAGTTACAGGCGAGGGCCAATATAATACTGACGTAGGCCTAATTAGTTTTAAATCCCCCATAAGATCAGTCTCAAGAATACTACAAAGCCTTTACTATACTCACTACGACTACCTACAGTTCTACAGGGTCTATACTCTATAGTAGATTCGAGTCTAGGCCTACTCTATGTGCTATAGCGGCTAAAGGATAGGCCTAAATCCTACGATTGGCTAACTCCCTTTGTTTACATGTTGTTTTTTGTTGTTGTTTTTTTAGTATAAATAAGTAAGACAATTTTAATATGATCACGTGACTCAATAAGACCAATCGCAGTAAGCTTGATAAACAATTCATTGATCTTACTTAAAGTGACTTCAGTTGTTGTCCTTGTTAAAACATGACTTTGGTGGAGCGTGTTAAAGTTTTGGTTTGCGTTAACACAACGACTATGCGAAACGCTTCGAATAATCAGCCAACTAGTGACTAAAGCAATTGACTGCTGTATAAGTAGGCCTATATTTTTTATTGTAAAAAAATGTTTCATTGCCATTATATTAAGCGAGCAATACATCGGCCCACAAACATTATATTAAGCGAGCAATACATCGGCCCACAAACATTCTGTTTCTCACCTATCACAACCAACATTAATAGTTACATTTAAACTAGATTTCGGCCCACATAGGCCCAACATTCTCAACTATCGATACACATTAAATTGTAGGCCTATGTAAAAAAATATTTTGTGAAATAACAAGACATATAATGAAATTACAAAGGATAGACGGTAAAAAAAAGTATTTCTAATATGAACCAGTATGTATAATATGTAGGCCTATGTTTAGCATCATGAGACTCTCTGTTTGGGTCTTAGCTTTATACTCTATATGCACAAGTCGCATGTAAAAGTAAACTTGAAGAGACAATAAGAAAAAAGTGTACAACTTACTAGATACATGAATCCTAAAACAGCAAGTCCGTCTGGTTGAGCAAGTGCATCCGCAATGTGCATATACTTTATGTTATAATGTACAATATGAAGCTGCAATAAGAATAACATTTTCATTCATTTCTACATTCTACATACGTCAAAACATTTTCATTTATTTCTAAATTCTACATACGTCAACAAATTCTCTAGACACATTGAAATTATAGATCTTTAAAACGTATATGTTACAGACACTTATAGTGTATATGTTACAGACACTTATAGTGTATATGTTACAGACATTTATAGTGTATATGTTACAGACACTTATAGTGTATAGCTTATATTGTGGTTTTTCATTTTTTTAATTATTGTTTTAAATTCTCTCAAGTTTGTGTTTTTACTGGGGGGGGGGGGGGGGTAAGGCAGCCCATTCCATGACCGAACGCCACTCAGGAAGAAAGATTACTTATATGCGTTTGTTTTTGCGTATGGCATAATAAAAGTGCTTTTAATATATGTTTATCTGATATAAATATTGGCATCTGAGCATTGTAGTCCATTGTTAGAAGGGAGGATCAGGAGATTATAGGGAGACGGAGCGTTTATTTCATGGAGTTTAGACTAGTTTAGTGTGTGTTGAAGTGCCAGTTACGAAAAGGAAAGATACTAAGTATAATTAGGTAAACTTAAATGTTTTAAAAACCAATACAGAAAGGCTGAGACTTGAACACGATGATGATTAGCCACAAAGAATATACTGTGCCAAACCTCTATAAATAATGAACTAAATACTTACTTTTAGAAGGATCTAAATTAAGCCTCTTTTCTTAGCTTGAATTAGAGGAATATTCCTTTTAATTGTAAATTAGTTAAATGAGATTTAATATTTGTAAATAACATTCATGATTGTGTTTGATTGGGAATAATTTAAATGACATTTACAACATGATCCTGGAGATGGGGTGATAAAAATTCTTGATATAATATTGTACATTTAAATTCTTGATATAATATTGTACATTTAAATTCTTGATATAATTAGTAAACAAGATTCATAAGCATGAATTCTGGAATCATATGTTTATATATTAATATTCATCATCATCATCATCAATCCATTGACCTTTGTGGTCGTTGGGGGAGCGAATGGACACCTCAGCTGTCAGCTTTCTCCACGTTTGCCTGTCTTGAGCGGTTGTCAATAGTTATTAGACTGTATTAATACAGTCTTTACAAGTATACAAGTATTAATACAGTCTTTACAAGTATACAAGTATTAATACAGTCTTTACAAGTATACAAGTATTGATACAGTCTTTACAAGTCAAGTAGAACCCTGGCCAATACTTTACATTGTTGAACCAGCATCTCCACTGACGGCCTCTCCGACGTCCACCTTGTACCATGCCCTGGAGGATTGTTTTGGGCAGGTTATTACGCCTCACTATATGACCGAGACATATCAGTTTGCGCCGTTTGATTGTTGTCATAATCTTTTCTTGAGAGCCTGCAAATGAGGATCTTCTGTCCCACACATATGCATTAGTCCTGTGTTCTACGTAGGAGATTCGAAGTATTTTTCTCTGCAGTTGACTCAACTATTGTCAACCCTTTCAAGATAGGCAAAAGTGAAGAAAGTTGACTACCGAAGTGTCCATTTGCTCCCCCCCCCCCCCCCAGTCACTCCGGCGACCACAACGGTCATGGGATTGATGATGATGAATATACTATAGAATATTAAATGTATATGTAGAAACTCTAACCTCTAAAGGAAACGCGTATCCACTGAGAAGGTGCTCTGAGCCTACGGTGGACATATTTCCCCAATGGAAATGAAACTGTATAGCCCTGTATGTACCAGGTAGACCGCCACCAGATATCAAAACTTGAGAATCATTTCCTAGTGTTGCCATCACTAAAATATGATAGAAGTTTATTTTCCTATAATATGATCAAAAATATTTTAACCTGTTAATAATAATGACATTTAATTTTGTATAGCGCTGCCATCAAACATAATGCAAGCTCAGAGCGCATTTAACATACAACTAAGAACACGGATACAAGCTATAGGCCAAGAGATACAAAATTAAATGATGATTTAAAACTTAACAAACATAGAACAAATCAAACAACCAAAACAAAATAACCGACCTAACATATAGGTAAGACAGTGCAATAATTTAAGGCATGTGTGATCGCTGTCGCTTTGTTATGCATACCCGAATGTCCATTGTTGGACAGTATTAAATCAACCTCTTTGTCATAGTTGGTCATTTGAAAAGTTGGCATGTGTACATTGACTCTGACATCTCCTTCATATATATTGATTGGGGACTGTTTCTTTTCACCACACAATTCATAATGTTCTTTCCAATGCTCAGGTCCTATAATATACATGAATAAATTGACCAGAATAAAAATTATATTATATGTTTACAATCATCACTATTTTGTAAACACAAATATAATGAAAGATAAGAATTTCTAAGAATGAAAATGGAATAGAGAAACCGAGAATGTAATACCGTTGTGTAAATATTGAATGTATATTTTAATGGCAAAACAAACATTGATGACACACACTAAGTCTTTCATTGGAACATAAGGGCTTTTATCCAAGTTATTCTGGACAACACCTGGTACTTTAAAGAGTGATTCCCCTTATTTTAAAATCATTTATAGATTATTTAATTGATCTATTTAGACTCTACTAGTTCCTTGTTTTATGACAGGGGTCTCCAAACTAACGCTATCGAACTGAAACTTAGATCATAGACGTGTTTCACTTGACATTATATTATATCAATTTTCAGCTCCCCCCCCCCCCCCAAAAAAAAAAAAAAAAAAAAAAATTATATGAAAACAGGCTATTAATTTCTTTTTAATTACACACATTAACAACTTTTTTCAACGCATTTTAAAATCCTTTTTGAACACTGATGATTGAAATACAGAGCTCATTTAAAACTAGAGCTGAGTTATTTCCCCTTTTATTAAAATCATTTCTAGATGTTATAGCATTCTCGTGATTCTTCTCATGTGAAGATTATAAAACTAAATCTTCGGAAGGCTAATGCATAACAAAAAAATGGAAATAAACGATTTATTCGAAAAACTTGGTTACATTTTTAAATTGATCATAATGGTAAGTATGGTGTTTGGTCACAAGAAAAAGTATTGAACTTAGTGCTTACCATTAACTCCTGAATAGCTCCATTCTGCAAAAAAAAAAAAAAAACATACCAGTGACAATTAATTTGAATTACACTGGAAATAATATTTTACATTTACTTAATGTAATAAATAGAACAACAAAACAAAAACATATAACTTCAAACATTAATACAGTCTTTACAAGTATACAAGTATTAATACAGTCTTTACAAGTATACAAGTATTAATACAGTCTTTACAAGTATTTACAAGTATACAAGTATTAAAACAGTCTTTACAAGTATACAAGTATTAATACAGTCTTTACAAGTATACAAGTATTGATACAGTCTTTACAAGTATACAAGTATTAATACAGTCTTTACAAGTATACAAGTATTAATACAGTCTTTACAAGTATACAAGTATTAATACAGTCTTTACAAGTATACAAGTATTAATAGTCTTTTCAAGTATACAAGTATTAATACAGTCTTTACAAGTATAAAAGTATTAATACAGTCTTTACAAGTATACACGTATTAATACAGTCTTTACAAGTATACAAGTATTAATACAGTCTTTACAAGTATACAAGTATTAATACAGTCTTTACAAGTATACAAGTATTAATACAGTCTTTACAAGTATACAAGTATTATTACACATTTTTAAAATATGATTTAAAGAATCAATGCTGGCTCATCTCACAGTTTATTATGACAAAATACATCTTCCGTCTCCCTCCTTTTCTTAGCTATTGGGTGTGAAGGTAGGCTAGATGGTGGTTGTGTGAAGGTAGGCTAGATTGTGGTTGTGTGAGGGTAGGCTAGATGGTGGTTGTGTGAGGGTAGGCTAGATGGTGGTTGTGTGAGGGTAGGCTAGATGGTGGTTGTGTGAAGGTAGGCTAGATGGTGGTTGTGTGAGGGTAGGCTAGATGGTGGTTGTGTGAAGGTAGGCTAGATGGTAGTTGTGTGAGGGTAGGCTAGATGGTGGTTGTGTGAGGGTAGGCTAGATGGTGGTTGTGTGAGGGTAGGCTAGATGGTGGTTGTGTGAAGGTAGGCTAGATGATGGTTGTGTGAAGGTAGGCTAGATGGTGGTTGTGTTAGGGTAGGCTAGATGATCGTTGTGTGAGGGTAGGCTAGATGGTGGTTGTGTGAAGGTAGGCTAGATGGTGATTGTGTGAAGGTAGGCTAGATGGTGATTGTGTGAAGGTAGGCTAGATGGTGGTTGTGTGAGGGTAGGCTAGATGGTGGATTTGTGAGGGTAGGCTAGATGGTGGTTGTGTGAAGGTAGGCTAGATGGTGATTGTGTGAGGGTAGGCTAGATGGTGGTTGTGTGAGGGTAGGCTAGATGGTGGATGTGTGAAGGTAGGCTAGATGGTGGTTGTGTGAAGGTAGGCTAGATGGTGGTTGTGTGAAGGTAGGCTAGATGGTGATTGTGTGAGGGTAGGCTAGATGGTGGTTGTGTGAGGGTAGGCTAGATGGTGGTTGTGTGAAGGTAGGCTAGATGGTGATTGTGTGAGGGTAGGCTAGATGGTGGTTGTGTGAGGGTAGGCTAGATGGTGGATGTGTGAAGGTAGGCTAGATGGTGGTTGTGTGAAGGTAGGCTAGATGGTGGATGTGTGAAGGTAGGCTAGATGGTGGTTGTGTGAAGGTAGGCTAGATGGTGGTTGTGTGAAGGTAGGCTAGATGGTGGTTGTGTGAAGGTAGGCTAGATGGTGGTTGTGTGAAGGTAGGCTAGATGGTGGTTGTGTGAAGGTAGGCTAGATGGTGGTTGTGTGAAGGTAGGCTAGATGGTAGTTGTGTGAGGGTAGGCTAGATGGTGGTTGTGTGAAGGTAGGCTAGATGGTAGTTGTGTGAAGGTAGGCTAGATGGTAGTTGTGTGAAGGTAGGCTAGATGGTAGTTGTGTGAGGGTAGGCTAGATGGTGGTTGTGTGAAGGTAGGCTAGATGGTAGTTGTGTGAGGGTAGGCTAGATGGTGGTTGTGTGAAGGTAGGCTAGATGGTAGTTGTGTGAGGGTAGGCTAGATGGTGGTTGTGTGAAGGTAGGCTAGATGGTGGTTGTGTGAGGGTAGGCTAGATGGTGGTTGTGTGAAGGTAGGCTAGATGGTAGTTGTGTGAGGGTAGGCTAGATGGTGGTTGTGTGAGGGTAGGCTAGATGGTGGTTGTGTGAAGGTAGGCTAGATGGTAGTTGTGTGAGGGTAGGCTAGATGGTGGTTGTGAGAGGGTAGGCTAGATGGTGGTTGTGTGAGGGTAGGCTAGATGGTGGTTGTGTGAGGGTAGGCTAGATGGTGGTTGTGTGAGGGTAGGCTAGATGGTGGTTGTGTGAAGGTAGGCTAGATGGTAGTTGTGTGAGGGTAGGCTAGATGGTGGTTGTGTGAGGGTAGGCTAGATGGTGGTTGTGTGAAGGTAGGCTAGATGGTGGTTGTGTGAAGGTAGGCTAGATGGTAGTTGTGTGAGGGTAGGCTAGATGGTGGTTGTGTGAAGGTAGGCTAGATGGTGGTTGTGTGAAGGTAGGCTAGATGGTAGTTGTGTGAGGGTAGGCTAGATGGTAGTTGTGTGAAGGTAGGCTAGATGGTAGTTGTGTGAGGGTAGGCTAGATGGTGGTTGTGTGAGGGTAGGCTAGATGGTGGTTGTGTGAAGGTAGGCTAGATGGTGGTTGTGTGAGGGTAGGCTAGATGGTGGTTGTGTGAAGGTAGGCTAGATGGTGGTTGTGTGAAGGTAGGCTAGATGGTGGTTGTGTGAGGGTAGGCTAGATGGTGGTATAAAAAAGTAATAATACAGTAACATGTTTCAAAAAGAAGTTTAGTTGGTTGTTGGATTTTGGGATAGATATTTATTTGTAATCTCTTACAGCCAGATGAAGTTACGTTATATAAAGCAATATGTATGTACTAAATAAACAATAAATATGTATATATTTGTCCCTTATAGACACTTACGCCCTTAAACGTATCGGAGCAAAGGGTAAATACATATATTTTAAACATATATATTTAAAAGAAATTTGTATAATATCAACTATATTAGCCTACTTAAATCATTAGATTATCACTTAAATCAGCGTATTTCTAGTTATGCTAAGGTCTTACATACATACATACATACATACATAGATACATACATACACACAATCAATAAATTATCCATTACGATTTTTGTACACACATACACACATATCAATAATACTTACAAAGCATAAATGCATACCTATACGATCACATAAAAATACGCATACACAAATACACACGTACTTTCTCACACACCCAATTGCGGACGATATATTGTTAACCATATCAGAGGATTGAGCTATTGAGATGAATAGAGGAAGACAAAAAACGGCCGCTTTACCAATGTCAGTATGATGGGGATAGTACAGCCAAACGTCCACTCGACCTAGGCAGATAATGACCAATCTAAGAATACACCACGAAGATGGACGACACCACCGGCAATATCATCTTCTACAGAAAATGATAGTGGTCGACTGTTGACATCGATGAAGATTACAGAGGCGGCTTGGGCAGAATTACTAAGTCTAATAGAGAATGAGAGGGGGAAAAAAAGATAGAGAGAGATGAAAAATAGAAGAAAAATAGAGCGACGTCAAGAGTAGAAAGGCTTAAGAGATAGGTTGTAGTTGTAGAGTTTTAGTATAGACGTACATTAAGATAGGTTGTAGTTGTAGAGTTTTAGTATAGACGTACATTAAGATAGGTTGTAGTTGTAGAGTTTTAGTATAGACGTACATTAAGATAGGTTATAGTTGTAGAGTTTTAGTATAGACGTACATTGAGATAGGTTGTAGTTGTAAAGTTTTAGTATAGACGTACATTGAGATAGGTTGTAGTTGTAGAGTTTTAGTATAGACGTACATTAAGATAAGTTGTAGTTGTAGAGTTTTAGTATAGACGTACATTAAGATAGGTTATAGTTGTAGAGTTTTAGTATAGACGTACATTGAGATAGGTTGTAGTTGTAGAGTTTTAGTATAGACGTACATTGAGATAGGTTGTAGTTGTAGAGTTTTAGTATAGACGTACATTAAGATAGGTTATAGTTGTAGAGTTTTAGTATAGACATACATTAAGATAGGTTGTAGTTGTAGAGTTTTAGTATAGACGTACATTAAGATAGGTTATAGTTGTAGAGTTTTAGTATAGACGTACATTGAGATAGGTTGTAGTTTGTAGAGTTTTAGTATAGACGTACATTTGTTATTGATTCGCTTCATTGACATTTCCTTGTACATCATCGGCACATGTTAAATACATGTTAAATACATGTTAAATACATGTTAAATATATGTTAAATACATGTTAAATGCATGTTAAATACATGTTAAATACATGTTAAATACATGTTAAATACATGTTAAATACATGTTAAATACATGTTAAATACATGTTAAATACATGTTAAATACATGTTAAATACATGTTAAATACATGTTAAATACATATTAAATACATGTTAAATACATGTTAAATACATGTTAAATACATGTTAAATACATGTTAAATACATGTTAAATACATGTTAAATACATGTTAAATATTCTTTCTTCTGTTTCCCAGGCTTTGAAAAAAGTGACACAAGTATATGTCAGTAATTGCATGACACAAGTATATGTCAGTAATTGCATGACACAAGTATATGTCAGTAATTGCATGACACAAGTATATGTCAGTAATTGCTTGACACAAGTATATATCAGTAATTGTATGACACAAGTATTGGTCAGTAATTGCATGACACAAGTATATGTCATTAATTGCATGACACAAGTATATGTCAGTAATTGCATGACACAAGTATATGTCGGTAATTGCATGACACAAGTATATGTCAGTAATTGCATGACACAAGTATATGTCAGTAATTGCATGACGCAAGTATATGTCAGTAAATGCAAGACACAAGTATATGTCAGTAATTGCATGACACAAGTATATGTCAGTAAATGCAAGACACAAGTATATGTCAGTAATTGCATGACGCAAGTATATGTCAGTAATTGCATGACACAAGTATATGTCAGTAATTGCATGACGCAAGTATATGTCAGTAAATGCAAGACACAAGTATATGTCAGTAATTGCATGACACAAGTATATGTCAGTAAATGCAAGACACAAGTATATGTCAGTAATTGCATGACGCAAGTATATGTCAGTAATTGCATGACACAAGTATATGTCAGTAATTGCATGACACAAGTATATATCAGTAATTGCATAACCTGTGCGTATGTATTAGTATGTATATATGTTTATAATATGTAAGCATTTGGCGTACACACAACTTTTCTTTTCTGAAACATTCATACGCGATCATATATTCATATGCGATCATATGAATATATTCATATTCATATGCGATCCATACATACTGGTACATGAAATACCAAATTAGAGAGTGTTATGTTTAAAGTGTGACTTTGCTTTGTCATATTCAAGTGCATTTAAAATAGCCATAAAAATCGAAATGCTCTGTGCGCCAAAGATATTGTTGAATTTTTTATTTCCCACTTCAAGAAGTTTTACTTTGGAGCGTTTTTCATTTCTTTTATCTTTTGACATAAAGTAACTCTAAATCTGTAAACTATGATTGTCAAGTGAAGGTAAACTCTGGATATAAAATACAACTTTTCTTGTTTGTTCTACTAGGCCCCAATGTGTATAGATTAATAAAAGAAAATATAATGCTAAAACATTACTTAGATTACTAACATTACAAAGGTCTTTACACATCTAGCGATATTCTATTTTCTTTGAGAACGTAAACTTGATATTAATGAATATTTTTTTATATGTTCATCTTATGTGCATAATGACTTTATAAATAGATTCTAGTAGTATGATTAGAAAAAACTTTACCATCGTAATTTTTAATGTGAAAAGAAATTATAATATATGCGATTTTTTTTTTAATAATCTTTTTCAGTCGTGAATTAAATGCACAAATGTTTGTAAGACGTTAGGTATGCTAGTAACAGTTTTCACAAATAGTCACACATACATACATACATACATACACACATACATACATACATACATACATTCACACACCTATGCACACACATTCGCTCAAAAACACATAAGCCCTACATATACTCACACGCACATAGGCTACAATATATATATATATATATATATATATATATATATATATATATATATATATATATAAATGTATGTAAATATATAGAGAGACATATTGTTTTTGGGGTGTTGCTTTTTCATTTTATGACGCATAAAAGGATTGTAAATCTAGATAAAAGTAAATGAACATCTGCATTCCATGGTTCATGACGTAAATGTTGTAAATCGTCTTTTAAATCGGTTATACTTGGTAGTCTACATTGTATTTTAAATGGGCTATACTTGGTACATTGTGTAAACAGCTATACTTGGTACATTGTGTAATCAGCTATACTTGGTACATTGTGTAATCAGCTATACTTGGTACATTGTGTAATCAGCTATACTTGGTACATTGTGTAATCAGCTATACTTGGTACATTGTATTTTTTTTTACTGGAGATATGTATCTCTATTGGATAATGGAAAAAGTCTTTAGGATCAATGAAGGTTTAAATACAATAAATGTGTGATATAACCTTATACTATAGATTCAAAAGCTTACTTTTGTTTAGAAGTCTATTGTAAAATACTAAATTATAGATTTGGGATAAAAGCAGTAGGCCTACTTCAACAGAAATATTCTGACATTGAAAAGAACAATTATATTAGAAGTTTAAATAAACAATCTCGGTACATTTACCGGTAAGTATTTCAAGTTAAGAAAATTATTGAACGAGTCAATATCGCCATTGTAAAAACATAGACTAACCAAGGCTATCTGGGGACTAATTAAACATACACAAATACGTTAGCCCAAACTTTCCTTACCAACTACACCCCTCCCCCAATTCCTCCTCAATTTCACACATCCAGCCCTATTTTTTTCGGAAAACTACTTCATTTCATGAGAATAAAGATAAAAATAGAAATATCTAAAAACAGCTTCATGCGTTTAAGCAGTATCATGAAAAACAGGAATATCAGAATATGTACCAAAATGCGCATACTGAGTGGATATGGTTGGTCTGCTCTTCTATATGGGTGTGAATGTTTGGACTATTTGTTTGATAAAAAAAACAAGAAAAAGTTTGGAGGTAGTTTAAATGTGGTTTCTAAGAAGGATGATGAGAATATCATGGACTGAAAAGAAATCTAATACAGAAGTGTTGAAAACAACATGTACATCAAGAGAACTCATTAAAACCATTAGTAACAGACAGATGAAATTCCTAGGACACATCTATAGGAAAATGGTATAGAAAGACTGCCTTTGTGTGGGAAAATATCTGGTAAGAGAGACAGAGGAAGACAAAGGCTGACATATGTAGAAAGCCTGGACGAATGGGCCACGAACAACAACATAAGTAATAATAACTTCCTCGTAACAACAGGAAAGAATGGAGAGTCATGACCGCCGATGTCTGCTCCAGGCCTCGCACCTAAAGAAGAAGAAACTTTGAACAGAAATTAAAACTTAGCCACTCAAAATAACATTAGTGTTACGCCCTAATATATATTGGTCATATTGCAGATCTTCGTAAATTAGCTCACAAAAAAAAACAAAAAAAAAGAAAGCTCAATGACCATCTGGGTTTCATGAAATGTGTGCTTTGCTTATTACCAAAATATAATTATTGAATATGTATCTAATATCTAGCAATTACAATGTGGAGAACTGTGGCCTTAAAAAGAATTGTTTAATCCTTGTAGGTATTGTAAAACCCAATAATATAATGTATTAGCACGAATAATATTTAAATGATTAATACCATGTGGGTATCCTCATCAATATCTGCCAAGTAGCAGACATCTAGCCATTCTGGCGTTGATGAAAGTGTCACAAACACTCTTGCCATGACAAATTATCTAAGACATCGCCAAAAATAGGTCAACAAAAGGATAAAAGACATCTGCGACTTCCAGACTATTGATTATCTATTGAAATATAATATAAAAATTATACTGTAACATATTGCAATAGAACTATTATTCAAGGTTTATTTTGAAAATGAATTACTACCAATTAGAATTGGTCATTGTAATATATATTTCTATATTTTAGGCCTATAAGTCAAATGAATGTTTGCATGTCTTGAATAGATAGTTAAGTAAGCCCTACCACAATAAAAGAATATACAATTTATCAACACAAGCACTAGCAGTTTATAAATCTGTAAGACTGGGATATTGCGATAAATTTACTCGATATGGTAAACAATATAAAATGTATGCAGTGTAAGTTTTAGATCAACAAGCTAGTCACAAACACAATAAACGAAATTCAAGTCAAAAAGCTAACAGAATAAAAATAAAGATCTTTCCTCGTCCTTTAAATTGCATTTTTCAGACCATTGTAAATCAAACTAAAGTAGAAACCAAGCAAAAAAACGATACAAAAAAAATAATCTGTAAATCATAGCCTTGTTTCACTTAGAAGTTGTGCATGCCCTAGAGCACATAGGCATACCATTTAGTAATAACATTAATCAAACAATATGCTCTAATCTCACCTCGATGTGGTTTCAGGACTAATAGGTCATGTGAAAAGCAACGGATATGTTTTTAGACGATTTGACTTCTGTATTGTATATCTATATACAGGGCCGTGATTGTGATTGTGGGGGCCCTGTTCCCAAATTTATCTGGGGGCCCTTCGTGGCCCCGCCCCTGCCTTCCACATACCACCGAAAAGGGCCGTTAATTCATGTTACATTATGTAGAATCATACATTTTATGTTGCACTTAGCTTGGTTTGACTTGAGCGCTTTAAATTTTAGGGGAATAAATGTATTTTATTTAACATTTTCAACGAAAGAATGGGGATAGCGCAAAAACATTTCTTTTTGGGTGTCTGTGGGGCTCTTTTGTGTGAGGACCCCTGTTCCAATGGAACATGTGGAACATGCCTAAATACGCCCTGCCTATATATACATAAAATAGACTCTGTGTGTATTCCGATCCCCATTGGTTAATTTAAAGACACGTGACCTTATTGTCTCGTAATTTACTTTTGCGATCTTGTTTCCAGCATGTGTCCTCCCTATCTGAGTGGTTAGCGTATCCGACATCCATGCGGGCGACCTGAGTTCGATTCCCCACTGATAACTTTTTCTTTCTTTTTCTGCTTATTCTTTATTTCCATTAATTTTTTTTTTAAACAAGATTGTAAAGTATTTCAGGATTTATAGCTTTCTTTAAAATGTTTTCAGTAAGTAAATTCAAATAATCATATTTTAGACGCATGCGGGAGACGGGTGTTCGATTCTCATGCAGGAATAATGATATTTTTGTTAGATAAAAGACATGCTTTTTTAACCCGATTACAATATTTATGTTAAATTACTTTCTTAAATGTTTTCAGTAAAAAAAAAAGACTCAAGCCTTCAGGCTCTTATGTCCAGACGCGCAACAGGGGCTGTCCCCCATGCGTTCGCCCGCCGGTGTTTTCGTTATTGAAACGTATCGGCTCATGGATACAGAAGTGCTCAATTTCATCCAGAAAGGCCCTTCACAAACTAAGCCACACTACAAATGAAATCTAATCTGTTTATTTGGCTGTATACAAAATTAAAAACTGCAGCAACCAAGAAAAATATATTTCAACAACCATCCAGATCACAATACAGCAATCACTTTCAATATTTACCATCAGGCCCAAACACAATACAGCAATCTTTATCAATATTTACCATCAGGCCCAAACACAATACAGCAATCAATTTCAATATTTAAATTTACCATCAGGCCCAAACACAATACAGCAATCACTTTCAATATTTACAATCAGGCCCAAACACAATACAGTAATCACTTTCAATATTTACAATCAGGCCCAAACACAATACAGCAATCACTTTCAATATTTACAATCAGGCCCAAACACATTATTTTCATATTTAGAACTTGTCAAACCTCACAAAAGAAACTTTTCGTCTCTTATTGGTTGTCTGGACTCCGTAACTGTTGACAGCGCATAGAACTATTCCCAAAGGAACAAGTATATACCATACAAGTAGGATATTATTATTCATTAAGACGTCCCACGTAAAATGTATGATGAAAACCTGCTCCTTTACAAACCGTTCGTAGCCACAGAAGACCACCGCCAATACAAGACGGTAATGAAGTGAGACAATCTCGAAACAAGAGCGCAACTCATCGCTGTTCAATCTATGAACTTTTCTTTCCATTTATTTATTGACTTATTATATAGATCTAGGTATAAGTACAAATTTAAAAAAAAGAAGAAGAAGAATGACTTAAGATGCTAAAATAATCCATTTCTTAAATGTTCCAGTTCGACTGAGAAGCCAATGGAGAAAAGGGTCTCAGCAAAACGGCCCAGGGGCCGCATGCACAGCCAACAAATGACAGTTTTAAGTGTTAAATATTTCTAGCAATCACAAGAACGCTTACCGCATTCTAACCCACTGATATGCCTACACCTGAACAAGTAGAGTTCGCACCTAGTAGATTGTTTGTGACTATATACGTCACTAATCCTGACCTTTTTCCTAAAAATGCAATTGGTATAAGCTACGTATCGGCCAGTATCTATATGCAATAAAATATTCAATAGTGACCAAATAAAATTTGAAAAAATTTACGTATCTTGAACAAGTGAGGGAAACTTGCATTAGTATAGGTCTATATATATACAATTGTCATTAGTATAGGTCTATATTATACAAGTGTCATTAGTATAGGTCTATATATATACAATTGTCATTAGTATAGGTCTATGTATATACAATTGTCATTAGTATAGGTCTATATATACAAGTTTCATTAGTATAGGTCTATATATATACAAGTGTCATTAGTATAGGACTATATATATACAAGTGTCTTTAGTATAAGTCTGTATATAAAAGTGTTATTAGTATAGGTCTATATATATACAAGTGTCATTAGTATAGGTCTATATATAAAAGTGTGATTAGTATAGGTCTATATTATACAAGTGTCATTAGTATAGGTCTATATATATATACAAGTGTCATTAGTATAGGTCTATATATACAAGTGTCATTAGTATAGGTCTATATATATACAATTGTCATTAGTATAGGTCTATGTATATACAATTGTCATTAGTATAGGTATATATATACAAGTTTCATTAGTATAGGTCTATATATATACAAGTGTCATTAGTATAGGACTATATATATACAAGTGTCTTTAGTATAAGTCTGTATATAAAAGTGTTATTAGTATAGGTCTATATATATACAAGTGTCATTAGTATAGGTCTATATATAAAAGTGTGATTAGTATAGGTCTATATTATACAAGTGTCATTAGTATAGGTCTATATATATATACAAGTGTCATTAGTATAGGTCTATATATACAAGTGTCATTAGTATAGGTCTATATATATACAAGTGTCATTAGTATAGGTCTATATATATACACAAGTGTCATTAGTATAGGTCTATATATATACAAGTGTCATTAGTATAGGTCTATATATACAAGTGTCATTAGTATAGGTCTATATATACAATTGTCATTAGTATAGGTCTATAGATATACAATTGTCATTAGTATAGGTCTATATATATTTAAGTGTCATTAGTATAGGTCTATATATATACAAGTGTCATTAGTATAGGTCTATATATATACAATTGTCATTAGTATAGGTCTATGTATATACAATTGTCATTAGTATAGGTCTATATATACAAGTTTCATTAGTATAGGTCTATATATACAAGTGTCATTAGTATAGGTCTATATATATACAAGTGTCATTAGTATAGGTCTATATATATATACAAGTGTCATTAGTATAGGTCTATATATAAAAGTGTGATTAGTATAGGTCTATATTATACAAGTGTCATTAGTAAAGGTCTATATATATATACAAGTGTCATTAGTATAGGTCTATATATACAAGGGTCATTAGTATAGTTCTATATATATACAAGTGTCATTAGTATAGGTCTATATATATACAAGTGTCATTGGTGTAGGTCTATATATACAAGTGTCATTAGTATAGGTCTATATATACAAGTGTCATTAGTATAGGTCTATATATACAATTGTCATTAGTATAGGTCTATAGATATACAAGTGTCATTAGTATAGGTCTATATATATACAAGTGTCATTATTATAGGTCTATATATATACAAGTGTCATTAGTATAGGTCTATATATATACAAGTGTCATTAGTATAGGTCTATATATATAAAGTGTCATTAGTATAGGTCTATATATACAAGTGTCATTAGTATAGGTCTATATATACAAGTGTCATTAGTATAGGTCTATATATACAAGTGTCATTAGTATAGGTCTATATATACAAGTGTCATTAATATATATATATACAAGTGTCATTAGAATAGGTCTATATATACAAGTGTCATTAGTATAGGTCTATATACATACAAGTGTCATTAGTATAGGTCTATATATGCAATTGTCATTAGTATAGCTCTATATATATACAAGTGTCATTAGTATAGGTCTATATATATACAAGTGTCATTATTATAGGTCTATATATACAAGGGTCATTAGTATAGTTCTATATATATACAAGTGTCATTATTATAGGTCTATATATATACAAGTGTCATTAGTATAGGGCTATATATACAAGTATCATTAGTATAGGTCTATATATATATACAAATGTCATTAGTATAGGTCTATATATATACAAGTGTCATTAGTATAGGTCTATATATACAAGTGTCATTAGTATATGTCTTATACAAGTGTCATGGTGTAGATTTCAATGTCTATGTTTTTAAACTCAATTCCTTTATTATATGATATGTAGATAGCTCAATTTCGTATCAATCCTATACCATCACCGCCACAATATTTATTTTTAAATATGCAAATTATTACATAGACATTGCAATCGTTCCAATCTAGTAGAAAATGATAGCTAGCACATTACTGCGGCAAGTGTGAATAAATGATTATATTCTACTAGAATTTTATTATCTCAGTTGAAAAAATATAGAAATTGTAAAATTTTGTTATGGGATTGAAATAAAATGATGTAGATCTATGCTTAAATGCAAAAGGAAACACAAATTAGTCGTCATGCGCACATTAGGATTTTTAGTCTATTCTCAAACACGAACAATTTATTCCTACCAATGTTGACTTTCATACTGACAAGACATTCGTTTTGGTTAGTTGACCTTTTCTTTTCATGTAAGCTCAAAGCACTGCTACAAAGAAAACTATCAGGTGACTTTCACGCTTACAGCAATTAGTTCAGCTTTGAACATTTTTGCCTGAATTGTTCTTTGATCCAATGTTGAAAACCAAGAGAGTAGAATAAATACAAGTAAAATTATCTATTGATCATGTCATAAAACTACGGCATCTACAAATAAGTTGTAATAGCAATTGTTTTTCTTTGATGACCCAGCTAAACATGAAAGCAACTAGGACTAAATGTATTTCATCAAAAGCTCGTAAAACAAGATTATGTAGCCTAAGTTTTTCATGTGACGTCAAAATCCAATAGGCCTGCTGAGGCACCCCTTTCAACTTTAAAACGACGATAGCTGAGAAGGTTTGGTCATACTGTAAGGCATGACTCCTTGGCCAAAACTATCCTACAGGGTGCAGTGGAAGGATCACACAGACAAATAATTGGTTGGACAACCTGAAAGAGTGGACCGAATTACCTCTTGATACGCTTCTGCAAACGGCTTCTGACCGAGACAAATGGAGAAATCTGGTTACGAACACCGTCGTGGCACACCCACGACGAAAGTCACTGGTCTGATGATGATGATGTATACACTGTAGTATAGTAATTATATTCACAGTAAGCTGTCTAAGTATTATAGCATGCTCTTATCATTTAATTTAATTATTAATTTATTAATGTATTATCAAACCAGATTAACACTGTATTGATTGTTAAAACAAAGTATTATCAAACCAGATTAACATAATACTGCTCGTTGAAAAATATATTCTCGCTTTGTGATGCAAATTTAATTAAAGTAGTTTCAAACAATAATTAAGCTTAGGGGTCGTCAACAAAAATAGTGGGGGGAAGTGGTTTGAAAAAAGTTTGACAATTGTTGGCATGGGGGGGAGTCAAGATAATTTGATGTCAACAGTGTTTGTTTTTTTTTGTAAAATAATAAAATTAATAAACTCCAAATTAGTTGCGTATGACAGCCTACAAGTTTAATCAACTTCCGCCAACTTTGACAATTTTACAATTTAAAAACAAAGGAATAATTTTAATAACCTTAAGCTTAGCTAGCATATTCGTTTCAATTTTAAAATGCCATTGATAGAAATCGACATTTTTCAGATTATTGCTAATAGGAAGAGGTTAAGCGTGGAATGATTAGATGAAGCTAATGTTTACTTCTCAGGAGTAACGGTACCACGCAAATTAATAGGGCGTTTGCAATCACGTGACAAAAAGCACGTGATTTGTGTTCACTTTCTGTAATGGTGTACAAGTAATAATGGCCGCTGTATTAATAAAGTTTCATATAGGCTCGAGCTTTTTTAAAATGATGTGTTGTGTTTTAAGTCTTATTAAGATTTAAGCTGTATTATGTATGTTAAATAAAATAGGCTATTGTATTATTATCATAGTCATAGATCATAGACGATGTGAGCCTATTAGTGACTTGACTAGATAGCCTATTCACCAACACTATCACTTGACATCGTAGCCTAGCCTACGAAACATTAAAAGTGTAGGCCTATAAAGTGAAATTGAAAGTGTAAATAGGTCTAGCCTAATCACATTAATCAATTAATCTACAGTACTACTATTTACCTCCTTATTTTTGAGTAGGATAGCCAATATTCAGATGTGAATTTTGCATGATAAAGAACAACTTCACTTTCACCACGTTACATTTGTACCTCAAGTGGGTTCTTATATTTACACAAATACGTCACTAAAATCCTAAGCCACGCCCACTGAGAACGTTCTATTATATTAGTTGATGAACAATTGGCTACCCCGTTGGAAGATGATATTATAGTACACATAATATATAATTTTTCGATGTGTTTATGAATTCAAAGTATTATGTATAGAGTTGTAGTCATACAAGTTAAAAAATGTATTAAAATGTATTTTAATTTTAAACATAAAAGCCAGCCATACAAAAAATATTTTTAATTGTGTGTGTGTATGGCGGGGGGGGGGGAGACCTAATTATAGACCACGCTTACCGGTTTACTTACTGCAAAACTCTTTAAATGATGTTTTCGGCTCGTTTAGCTTTTGCTGGTATTTGACAATTTTTTTTCAACCTCGACGTTTAATTCTGGTCTTTTAGAAATATAAAACGGCTACAAGATGAGTTATGAGGAATCCGTTTTTAACATCAAATTTGAGTATGCGAGAATTAATAGTCGACGTGTTAGTCGCGTTGTTAAATTTAGCTGGGTTTAAAAACAAAACAGTCAAGAGTAGCTGTTCTATCAAAAAACGTGGTCCTTAGATACATAATAACTAAAAGCTAGATCGAATGAAGACCTACGTTAGTTAACAAAATAGTCAAGAGTAGCGGTTCTATCAAAAAACGTGGTCCTTAGATACATAATAACTAAAAGCTAGATCGAATGAAGACCTACGTTAGTTAACAAAATAGTCAAGAGTAGCGGTTCTATCAAAAAACGTGGTCCTTAGATACATAATAACTAAAAGCTAGATCGAATGAAGACCTACGTTAGTTAACAAAATAGTCAAGAGTAGCGGTTCTATCAAAAAACGTGGTCCTTAGATACATAATAACTAAAAGCTAGATCGAATGAAGACCTACGTTAGTTAACAAAATAGTCAAGAGTAGCGGTTCTATCAAAAAACGTGGTCCTTAGATACATAATAACTAAAAGCTAGATCGAATGAAGACCTACGTTAGTTAACAAAATAGTCAAGAGTAGCGGTTCTATCAAAAAACGTGGTCCTTAGATACATAATAACTAAAAGCTAGATCGAATGAAGACCTACGTTAGTTAACAAAATAGTCAAGAGTAGCGGTTCTATCAAAAAACGTGGTCCTTAGATACATAATAACTAAAAGCTAGATCGAATGAAGACCTACGTTAGTTAACAAAATAGTCCGTCTAGCTCCAGCAGAGATCATCACCGCAGGGAGAAAGAGATGGCTGGGACACGTCCCCAGGGAGAAAGAGATGGCTGGGACACGTCCCCAGGGAGAAAGAGATGGCTGGGACACGTCCCCAGGGAGAAAGAGATGGCTGGGACACGTCCCCAGGGAGAAAGAGATGGCTGGGACACGTCCCCAGGGAGAAAGAGATGGCTGGGACACGTCCCCAGGGAGAAAGAGATGGCTGGGACACGTCCCCAGGTAGAAAGAGATGGCTGGGACACGTCCCCAGGGAGAAAGAGATGGCTGGGACACGTCCCCAGGGAGAAAGAGATGGCTGGGACACGTCCCCAGGGAGAAAGAGATGGCTGGGACACGTCCCCAGGGAGAAAGAGATGGCTGGGACACGTCCCCAGGGAGAAAGAGATGGCTGGGACACGTCCCCAGGGAGAAAGAGATGGCTGGGACACGTCCCCAGGGAGAAAGAGATGGCTGGGTCACGTCCCCAGGGAAAAGGTTTAAAGGCAGACCAAATGAAACATGGGGAAGAACAGTGGAAATGCCTGATCTTAGAAACACCCTCGCGAGCTGCAAAAGAACGAGATAAATGGAGATCTTTGGCTTTCGCCTTAAGCGCCAGCAGGCACAGAGAGGTTTGAGTCAGTTATAGAAACATAAAGATACAAAACAATAATTCTTTTGCATCAATCAATAGGTGATTCGTAACGCCTGACGTTCACAATCCATCGTATTCTTTCGGCAACATCTTTTCGCAATGAAATAAAATGTAATCCTCTATATCTTTATTTACTCGCAGTACAACCAGGAACGCAGCATACGAACATGTTTTGTTAGTAAATGAACGAATAGGACCGGAAATGTTGGTTTCTTTAAATCTTTTAGGTCCACCATACATGCATAATCGTTAAGACTGGTCAATGTAAGTTCCTTTAGTCAACACTATATTATAATAGCTTTAAATTAAGATGAAGTTATCAGGCCTACAGGAACATAATTTATTTTATTGGAAATAAACAAAACAACCAATTCCACTTAAGTTATTGTAGTTGGGTTTTTTTTCACATTTTTTCCCTATGAGTTGTAATTTGCACAACTTTGAAACACAGAAGCAATTGTTAATAACTTTTATTAATTTTATAATGAAAAGAAGTAATATTTTGTTTCAAATATATTTGTATCTATACAACATTTAATTAACTGACAAGTGACAAGAGTAACACCAATAGTTAAATCACTAAACCTGAAAACCGTAGAGGACAGAAGAGCAGTGTACGATACATAAAGCATTAAATTATAATTTAGAAATACAACACAATAACAATCTATTAAAATGCTCAGATAAACAAAAGGATACAAATACTTTTCTTCTCCCCTATGCAAGAAAACATGCATTTAAGTACTCTTTCTACCCGAGTGGCATCTGGGCATATAATGGGTTGCTTAAACAAACCAATAAATAGTAACTTAACATTATTTTTTTTTAAACTAATCAAAATGCAAGACTACATATAATCAAGCGAAGGCGTGATAATCTTCTTTATGGAAGGAGCGTCTGTAACATGTAAAATAAGTTTTGGTAAAGCGTGTAGAAAGAATTAATAAACTTTACCTGCACATTGACTCGTTACAAATAGAAAGACAACGATCAGTGCCAGGAGGATCATGGCTGCTAGCTATGGTCTGGTTGCAAAGTGACGCTAAAATAAACGACAAATAAATAAAAAATATCCCTTGGAAACTGGGATACATAAAAGATAGGATTTGTATAGATAACAAAAGGCATTTTAAATTTTAAACTCACCGGTTTATATATAATTTGATAAAAGAAAGTATGAAATACGGGTATAAATTACATATATTTATAAAGTAATTCGTGTGTGTCGTATCCGATCCCCAATGGCTAATTTAAAGGTACGTGACGTAAAGTCTCTAACTTTTGCTTTCTCGCTTCTGACATGTGTTTTCCCTGGCGTAGTGGTTAGCGTCTTTGATTGCTATGCGGGCGACCTGGGTTCGATTACTAACTTATATTTTTCTTTTTTTTTTCTTTTTTTTCTACATTAATATAACTTTCTTTTAAAGTTTGTACAGATTTTGAGGACTTAAAAGCTTTCCAAAAATGTTTTCAGTTAGTAAAATCGAATAATTATATTTTATATGCAAGCAGAAGACGGGTGTTCTCACCCACAGAGACAGTCCTTCTACACTCCGGGCAATTTAGCTTTTTGTTAAATAAAAAGTCTTGCCTATTTTAACCTGTTTACAGAATTAATTTGAAATTACTTTCGTAAATGATTTCAATAAATAATAATTATATATTTAAAAATTGTTAGATCTCTAGCTTTCTGTTCATTGTAGGTTATGAACTATATATCTGTGGCTTATAAAGACCTACTTAATGTTTCACCGGGCTACACAAGGGAATATAGCTTGTTTTATATGTTTTAGTTTGTATTTTTTACAATATATTATAAAGTAAAATAGTTAAGCTACAATGCCATTGAATACCTTGGTAGATTTTCTTTCCCCTTTTAATCAGATTATCTTAAAAATTCAATTTTTTTCTAACTCTAAATAATTTGTAATATTTTCTTAAGAACAATAATAAAAGAAAAACCATTTATAAAATTATTTAAAATACAAACCACTCTTAACTTACCAATAATTTGAATAATGTGGAGTATCCAAGAGCAGAAAACGGAAGCACATAAATTGAAACTATAGCCAGTGTTGAAGCAAGAATAGAGAGACTGGCTCTTTAAATTTGTCTATCACCAGTATCACACCCTTGCAGTATTATCTCCCCTTCCGTAACAGTTCTACTTTTTTCTTCGCTCTCCTGTGTGTACCTTACTTACGTATTTGATAAACTGTTCAAGTCTGGATATTTAGTAGTTTAAATGAACCATTGAATGATGAAAATCTAAGTAGTTTAAGTGAAAAATTTAAATCTGGATATTGGTGTAGTTAGAAGAACTATTAAAGTATAAATATTGAGGTAGTTTACATGAACTATTAATGTCTAAATATTTGATTAATTTGCATGAACTATTAATTGATGGGTATTTAATTAGTTTAGATGAACTATTAATTGATGAATAATTTAAGTAGTTTAGATGAGCTATTAAAGTCTGAATATTGATGTAGATTAAAAGTAAAGAAGAACTATTAAAGTGTAAATATTGATGTAGTTTAGATGAACTATTAATGTCTAAATATTTAATTAGTTTAGATGAACTATTAAATGATTAATATTTAAGAAGATTAGATGAACTATTTAAATATGGATATTGATGTAGGCCTACTTTAGATGAACTATTAAAGTCTGCATAATGAGGTTGTTTAGATGAACTATTTAAATCTGGATATTGATGTACTTTGGATTAACTACTGGCCATCAGAGGACCATGGGGTCACCGGTAACCCAGTATGTTTATTAATGGGGCCCTCTTTGTTCAAAAACTTCAAAATATTAATTAAATACGTGTTTTGACATTTTTTTTACCCTTAAAGCCAGGTGTTCCATCTGTGGAACACAAGGGAATTAATTGTGATTTCTAGTTTTTTTAAATTAACTTAGTTACTGCCCTTACCCAGAAGCAGAAAATAATTTAGGCCTCTGAGGGTTAAGTTCTGGATATTGGTGTACTTTGGATGAGCTATTTAAATCTGGATATTGGTGTAGTTTAGATGAACTATTAAATGATGGATATTTAAGTAGTTTAGATAAACTATTGAAGATTGGATAGGCCTATTGATATAGTTTAGATGAACAATTAAAATCTTGATATTGATGTAATTTAAATGAACTTTTAACTGATAGATATGGAAAAAGTTGTAAAAAGACTTCTTCAAGATGTCAATTAGTGTCCGTCAAGTTTGTATTCTATCACCAGTTTGTATTCTATCACCAGTTTGTATTCTATCACCAGTTTGTATTCTATCACCAGTTTGTATTCTATCACCAGTTTGTATTCTATCACCAGTTTGTATTCTATCACCAGTTTGTATTCTATCACCAGTTTGTATTCTATCACCAGTTTGTATTCTATCACCAGTTTGTATTCTATCACCAGTTTGTATTCTATCACCAGTTTGTATTCTATCACCAGTTTGTATTCTATCACCAGTTTGTATTCTATCACCAGTTTGTATTCTATCACCAGTTTGTATTTTATCACCAGTTTGTATTCTATCACCAGTTTGTATTCTATCACCAGTTTGTATTCTATCACCAGTTTGTATTCTATCACCAGTTTGTATTCTATCACCAGTTTGTATTCTATCACCAGTTTGTATTCTATCACCAGTTTTGTTCAATATATTCCTAGAAAACAAATCATGCAAGAAACATTTGATGACTACCACACATCCATCTCCATGATGGAAGACCCCTATGCAATCTAAGATTTGCTGATGATATCGACCTGTTGGTCTGAAGGAACAAAGAACTACAAAAGCTTAAAGACAACCTTGCAGATAGAGCAGGGGCCTACGGAATGGAAATCAGCTCAGAAAAATAGCAAATTAATGATCAACAATACATATGCCAGAAGTGCAAACATTTTAATGAACCAACAACAACTAGAAGAAGTGAAGAATTTCAAATATCTAGGAGCCATCCTGTCTGTAAACTGTCGACGGAATCTGTGAGGCAGAAATTCGAGCCAGGATTGGATTATAAATTGCGGCAATGGCTAGAATAAACAGAATCTGGTACAGCAAAAACATTAGTCTTTTAATAAAGCTCCAGCTTTACAGAGCCCTTGTAAAAACAATTGTTCTGTACGGATCTGAGACCTGCACACTGCTAGCAGCCAGTGAAAAACAAGTTGCAGGCATTGAAAAATAAATTTATGCATGAGAAAACTCCTTCGGATCTCCTACCTAGAACAAGGGACAAATGAATATACTATCTGGGACAGAATATCCTCAATTGCGGGCCCTCAAGAAACCATTAAGGGGACGTCCATTAATTACATCAACAAGCTTTAGGCGATTTTTACCTCCCCCCTCCCCCTTGTCAACAACTGTCAAACTTTCAGAGACCCCCCTATATAATTATGTCAACAATATGTTATTCCCCCCCCCCATAACATGTAACACAATTCTAGACGCTGGCTTTTATGTTTAAAATAGAGTTGAAACGAAAAGATCTATACTCTATACTCTATAATATATATGGCATCAATCCATCCTCAGGGAACGATGGCGCAGTCTCCTTTTCCTCTGATCTCGCCTTTCTCCTCGTTCGCTTTTCTTCACTCCTTTCTGTGAGGGTGGCTTCTGCGACTTGAGTGCCCTCGCGCACCTTGGACTGTTAGGAGGTGCGTTCCTTAGCAAGGTTCTCTCACGTTATGTGATCAGTGTGTGCCAGTAGCAAGTATTTTTTACACAGACGTCTTTAAAGGACGGCATCTTTTTCTTGTTCCAGCTGCCAGCTCTCCAAACTGCAGGACTGTATAGGCCTACTATAATTGAATGTAATAGTCTACATTTTAAAACTTGTTTTAAAGATTTCAAATTGGCTATAACTCTCATAGGCGTGGCCATGAAGGGGGTGTAACATGGTTCCTACCCCCCCCCCCCGCTCGCCCTTACCACATTATTTTTCCAATCTGAGGATTTAAACAATATTTCTATCTGTTTACTATAGCTCTTTTCAGAGAAATATCAAAAATTTTCTAATTTTACATTTCACTAATGAGCTTTTGGTACAGTGTTAGTTGTTCAATAGTTAAGGGGGAAATAGCGCACCAGTTGTAATTGAGCCTTCTATTTTAACCATATGCTCACTATTCCTTCTTGCGTTATTGACCCCCCTTCCACACACACACACACACACATTATACACACGGTACCTCTCCTGCCTTGCACTATTTGCCACCCACACCTTACAATCCTGGCGACGCCACTGATACTAATACATTTTTAATTTTATCTCATACAATTTTTCCAAAAAAAAATAGATCTATGTAGCCTAATCCACCTAATTTTAATGTTTCTGTTTCACCCAAGGACTACTTAAGTAATCCTTGGTTTCACCTATTATAACGTAGTCCGAACAAATATATTAGTGTATATTAAATCAGAATTAGGGATGCTAAAAGGAAATAAGGTTGGCTAAGTATTTAGAGGATATTTTTTTTAATAACCATGTTGGATTCACACAATACACTGCATTCAATGCTTTGCGCACACTGTGTATAGTCTCAGAGAGGGCCTATTGTTGTTTCTAGTTCTATTGCCAGTCCTAACTATAGCTTTTAAATGGCCTACATCAGGGGTCGGCAACCTACGGCACGTGAGTCAAACTAGGCACGCAGAGCGATTTTCAATGGCACGCAAGAGACCTCAAGAGGTGTTTTTTTATTGATGAAAAAAAAAACACCACATCCTTTTCCGGTTCTAAATTAGGAAAACTGACTGTTGAAGCCGATGTTTCTGAATGGCAGAGTGACAAATTCCAGTGAGTTGAACGCATTTACAAAGACGGGGTCAAACCGCACTTGAACTGATAGAGCACTGGAATGGATTGGCAAATATCTTGAGTGAAACCAATTTCAAAACATTGAACTATATGTACCTCCCTAAGGCATTTATTAAGAAAGATCTGGATAGTTGGTTTTTTTAGAAACATATCGAAGCCCTTCAAGCGAAGTTTTATAAACAAAGGTAAGACTTTCAAATTCATGTACTCAAACCGCATCAAGCTTAACTGGCTTGGTGATACTTGGTCTTACTACAACCTTCTTAGATGTACGGTAGATATTAATTTAGTGGAGGGTTATTAACGATTTTAAAACGCAGCCAGATGAATTTTAAACATCCAAAATATGGGCATCAAAATGTGCCAAGTTGCATGAAAATCTGGATGGAAGCTGCTTAGGAAAGTCATCTGCTATTCTCAAATGCCAGGCATTCGCTCTTCTTTCAGCTTTTCGTTAAACTTACACCTGTGAACATTATTTTTTGCACATGAAAGCTGTGTTGAGCATTCAAAGAAGTCACTTAAACTTCACTACTCAGAAATGACTAAATATGTATCTGCCATTATAAATAAGCGAAGATAATTTAAGATAAGGCACTTATCTATTGATACAGACTAATTATAGTTAAAAGAGTTTTATGCTTATCTTCTATAATTAACTAAACATAAATATAGCCTAAGTAATTCTAAAACAAATTTTGTTTTAATTAATTTAAAAAATATATTAATAGACTTTTCAATCGCATTATATTATGCAATTGTTGTAATTATTAATGTTTAAAAGATAAACTCTTTAAGGTTAAATGGACAAACAATTATTACGGTATTAATGCATGAAATGTTTGTTAACAACTGTTTAAAATTAAATTTATTCCTCTAATAATTAAATCTTGTAAAGAATACTCTAATGCTGGATTTATAAAAATAAATAATAATTAATTAGTCAATTATATTTTTTATAATACGAAACATAAATTGTTTGGCATCACTATTGAGTCAAATTAATTTAGAAACTTTATTTTAATTAAAGGGAGATAATTAGCCCAATTTATTTGCGGTATGCTAATATTTCTAATATTATATATTATGTCTCTTAATTTTCTTTTATAATAGAATAAAGGTCTACAACTTAAAAACTTTTATAATAGAATAAAGGTCTACAACTTATAAACTTTTATAATAGAATAAAGGTCTACAACTTATAAACTTTTATAATAGAATAAAGGTCTACAACTTATAAACTTTTATAATAGAATAAAGGTCTACAACTTATAAACTTTTATAATAGAATAAAGGTCTACAACTTATAAACTTTTATAATAGAATAAAGGTCTACAACTTATAAACTTTTATAATAGAATAAAGGTCTACAACTTATAAACTTTTATAATAGAATAAAGGTCTACAACTTAAAAACTTTTATAATAGAATAAAGGTCTACAACTTATAAACTTTTATAATAGAATAAAGGTCTACAACTTATAAACTTTTATAATAGAATAAAGGTCTACAACTTATAAACTTTTATAATAGAATAAAGGTCTACAACTTATAAACTTTTATAATAGAATAAAGGTCTACAACTTATAAACTTTTATAATAGAATAAAGGTCTACAACTTATAAACTTTTATAATAGAATAAAGGTCTACAACTTATAAACTTTTATAATAGAATAAAGGTCTACAACTTATAAACTTTTATAATAGAATAAAGGTCTACAACTTATAAACTTTTATAATAGAATAAAGGTCTACAACTTATAAACTTTTATAATAGAATAAAGGTCTACAACTTATAAACTTTTATAATAGAATAAAGGTCTACAACTTATAAACTTTTATAATAGAATAAAGGTCTACAACTTATAAACTTTTATAATAGAATAAAGGTCTACAACTTATAAACTTTTATAATAGAATAAAGGTCTACAACTTATAAACTTTTATAATAGAATAAAGGTCTACAACTTATAAACTTTTATAATAGAATAAAGGTCTACAACTTATAAACTTTTATAATAGAATAAAGGTCTACAACTTATAAACTTTTATAATAGAATAAAGGTCTACAACTTATAAACTTTTATAATAGAATAAAGGTCTACAACTTATAAACTTTTATAATAGAATAAAGGTCTACAACTTATAAACTTTTATAATAGAATAAAGGTCTACAACTTATAAACTTTTATAATAGAATAAAGGTCTACAACTTATAAACTTTTATAATAGAATAAAGGTCTACAACTTATAAACTTTTATAATAGAATAAAGGTCTACAACTTATAAACTTTTATAATAGAATAAAGGTCTACAACTTATAAACTTTTATAATAGAATAAAGGTCTACAACTTATAAACTTTTATAATAGAATAAAGGTCTACAACTTATAAACTTTTATAATAGAATAAAGGTCTACAACTTATAAACTTTTATAATAGAATAAAGGTCTACAACTTATAAACTTTTATAATAGAATAAAGGTCTACAACTTATAAACTTGTATAATAGAATAAAGGTCTACAACTTATAAACTTGTATAATAGAATAAAGGTCTACAACTTATAAACTTTTATAATAGAATAAAGGTCTACAACTTATAAACTTTTATAATAGAATAAAGGTCTACAACTTATAAACTTTTATAATAGAATAAAGGTCTACAACTTATAAACTTTTATAATAGAATAAAGGTCTACAACTTATAAACTTGTTAAAAGTAGTTGAAAATTATATAAATATTTTATGATTCAAATTTTTTTTATTTTTATAAACATTACTATAGCTACCCAGTTTGTATGATTTCTACGTGTCAATTCCATATAACGATATTTTACTTCCACTATTGATTGCAACAAATTAAAGGAAATCTCAGTTAAACCATAGACTATAATATACATGGACCGCTTGCTTTAGTTTTTTATGTTATTATTGTTATTATCTTCTTTTTTTGCAATTCCCGATTCTAAATAAAGTAATTGTCATACAAGTTCCGTTTTATTAAATCGCATTGTTTCGTCTTTTAATGAATACTTGTAGGCCTATTAATCATATTATCATTGACTATAATAAGAGGACGTCCATTATTTACGTCAATAATTTTTAGGCGATTTTTACCTCCCCCCCTCCCCCTTGTCAACAACTGTCAAACTTTCAGAGACCCCCCCTACATAATTACGTCAACAATTGGTTACCCCCCCCCCCCCCTCAAAACAAGTAACACAATTTTAGACGCTTGCTTTTATGTTTAAAATAGATCTAAAACGGAAAGGTCTATACTATAGGCTAATTAATTGTAATACATTTTAAAACTTGTTAAAAAGATATCTAATTGACTATAATTATCATATGTTTACTATTGTTCTTTTCATTTACATATTTAATCATGTCTAATTCTACGTTTCACTAAAATAGCTTTTGGTATAATGTTAATTGTCAAATAGTTTAGGGGGAAATTGTGCACCAGTTGTAAATTAGCCTTCTATTTTAACTAGGGATGTTAACCGAATATCGGAATACCGGATTCCAGTTCTAAAACCGAAAAACGGTTTTGATTTTCAAAATCGGATTTCGGTTTCTTGGTTCATTATTTCAAGTAGCACAGGCGTTTGTTTTTTTTTTTTTGGTTTTTCTATTTTTAATAAAAAGGCCTAATGTTGGATTCACACAAAACAATTCTTGAAATGCCTTGCTAACATTATTTAGTCATAGACTAGATACCAACTATGGCTTGCGATAAAAACAACATCAAACCGAATTTTAAGTTACAGTTACAATCCTTTGTGTCAGAATATTTAGTAAAAAAAGTCTTTAATGATGGCTCGTTGTAAATTATGTTCCCGACAGATAAGCAGGAGCGGTGGCAGTACCGCTAGATTGCGTACGCATCTGCGAACTGCATCCTGGATTAACATCGTCATCCTCTTCATATGCTTTTTAATATCATGGTCAACAATAATCGCAAATTTGATAATCACTATTGAAAGCAATTATCGGTTTTAATCAATGAGCCCAGAATTTTGTTAGTTCTAAAGAATTTTAAAATCATATTGTATTAAAAAAATGAACCTCTTGAATGCCCTGCAAACACTAATTAAATTTGAATTATTTTTCAAATATACCTACAAAACTACGCACATTTGGCTTTTCCGGCCTGTAACTTGTGACATTGCGCTGGAAGGGGGGATGGAGAGGGGTTGAGAAACCGAAATCCGGTTTTATAGAACCGAAAACCGTTTTGAAGAAAAACCAGTTTTAACAAACCTAATTTTAACCATTAGTTCACTATTCCTTCTTACATTATTGTCACACACACACACATTATATACACACGGTAGTTGCCTTCCCTATCCCCCTACCTTGCACTAGTTGCCACCCACTCCTTACAATACTGGCCACACCACTGATACTAATACATTTTTATCTCATTCAATTTTTCAGAGACATTAGGAACGAAAACGTAAAAATTACTAAATTTTAATATGTAGCCTAATATTAGCCTATAGATTGTATCCGTGTTCTTGGTTTTATGTTAAATGCGCTCTGAGCTTGCATTTTGCTTGTTGGCAGCGCTATACAAATGTCATTATTATTATTATTATTAATCGACCTAATTTTAATGTTTCACCTATTATAACGTAGTGAGCAAAAATATATTATTTATATATCAGAATTAGGTATGTTAAAATGAAATAAGGTAGGCTAAGTATTTCGTACTTCATGGGGTGGGCCAAGAATTATTTTTCTGAAGGAAATATTTTTAAAATAACCATGTTGGATTCACAAAATTCACTTCATTCAATGCTTTGCAAACATTGGTTATAGTCTCGGCGAGGGCCTATTATTGTTTTTAGTTCTATTGTCAATCCCAGCCATCGCTTACATGGCTTATAAAACGAACGCCAGACTCTGGCGCCTAGTCTAATTTAGATTACTGAGCGGCAAAAAAAAATGGGTTTCTGAAAGTTCTCTGCAGACAGTTTGTTGGTGTGTTTGTGTTCTTTTGTTATTCCAGCCACCATGTCTCGCTAGACTAGGGTTGCCAAACGTCCGGCAGAAGGAGGACATGTCCTCCTATTTAGACTCTTGTCCTCCGTCCCACGGGCAAAGTACAACACCTTTAAAATGTCCAGCTTTTGTAATATGTTTTGTTATGTAGGCATATGGACAAATAAATTTTAAAATTAGTACTAACATGTTAGGAATATAATTAATAAACAGGTGATCACTTGTACAAGAAAATAATTATCCGTTTTTTTAGAAGACTCGTGCATGAGTTTTAAAGTTGCCCAACCAAATGCAAGCTGCCTTTCAGCCTACATTGAATTTATATGTTATTTTTAAAAAAACTGTTTCTTGCTCAGTTTACCAATACACATTGAAACTTAGTGGCAGCTCTTGTAATAATATCATACTGGTTGCGGGCTAAATGCGAAACTATGCAATTGAAATACAATGTCCTCCTTTTTGTCTCTCGGTGTCCTCCTTTTGACACCCATGTGTCTTGCAACCCTACGCTAGGCAGCGAAGGTGAGGTTTTCTACAATTGGTCGGTCACTTTCCCTTGCTAACAATTGCTGTAGTTTCCACCCATACATCTACAAACTAGCAAGATGGACACAAAAAGGACATATCAAATGTAGATTTTTATAATTGATATAAGTCTCTTATTTGTATTAACGTAAAACTATGTTGTTAATGTTATCTGTATAAATTTAACAGGACAATGTAGAATTTAGTACTAAATTTGTTTCATTATTTACTTCATAAAAAGTAACATTGTTGACGTCAACTTTTCTTGAACTCCCCCCCTCCCCCATGTCAACAATTGTCAAACTTTTTCAGACCCCCCCTCCCCCCTATTTTGTTGACGTAATTAATGGACGTCCCCTAAGATGGAACGCCTGCTCTATTTTTAGAGTTTATGTTATTTTTCCGTGCGCACACAAAACTGATATATAGATCTAAATGTTTCCGATCTGTACAACTTTCGATTTTAATTTTTCATTGAGAAAATCATAGCGATTAAATAAAACGGAACTTGTATATCAATAACTTTATTTCCTGTGTAGCAATTACTTTATTTAGAATCGGGAATTCCAAAAATCAGTGTTACAAGTCATCATATAGGAGAAATACTAAAGCAACGGTCCATGTATATTATAGTCTATGATTAAACTAAGACTATAATAAGATGGACCGCTTGCTCTATTTTTAGAGCTTATATCATATCATACTAAAGCAACGGTCCATGTATATTATAGTCTATGGTTAAACCATAGACTATAATAAGATGGACCGCTTGCTCTATTTTTAGAGCTTATATCATATATCAACTTTTTTCCGTGCGCAAACAATATAAAGGCTGTCTTATATTACTTCTACGGTCCTCGTTGTTTCTTAAATGTTTCCGCTTTATACAACTTTCGATTTTAATTTTAATTTTTCATTGAGAAAATCGAAGCGATTCAATAAAACGCAAGTGCAAAGGAAACAACGAATCGGAAATTCAGAAAATAAGTGTTTCGAGTCATCATATAGCAGAAATAACAAAGCAAGCGGTCCATGTAATAGGCCTACTTTTTTCTTGTATGATAAATGGTATGATAGTGTGCGTGAATGTCTAATGTGTTTGAGTACAAATGGTTCTTTAATATTGTTTTAAATATGCTGAAAGACGGAATTTATGTAATCAAGTCAATTTTCCATTCATTTGGATCAATAAAGCAATCTTATCTTATCTTATCTTATTATAGTCTATGGTTAAACTGAGAACAAAATATAACCAATATTATCAGTTGACAACCAAATGATAATAATTACAAATTAGTTAACATAAATGTGAATATTTTGTACTAAAATTTCGTATTTGGTATAGGCTAATGCATGTTCTTAATTGCCCGAACTAGTTTCGGTCGAATCAGGTATTGTTCAATTCGCAAGAGCTACTGTTTGCTCTTAAATGGGCTCGTGCACTTTCGCCGACATTAGGGCGAGCTCGGAAGCTCAGCGAACTGGTGCTCTTGTTTTTAACTGGTCTATTTTTAGCGCTGAGGCGAACTGCCGGATGTTAATATTGCTGCAAAATGGCTGCGCTCATAGACGAAGAAGCTTTGGGTGTTGCGATTACATTGCACACAGATTTTGGGCAATATTGTTCAAGGCCTTGGTTTTTTCAACCTTATTTTTATAGTCCCGATGCAGGCATGGTACATTTCCCCATGCATCTATGAATATTACTAGACTGTCCTCTGACATCTCTGGCAGATGACTGTCTTGTGTAGGCGCCATTTTTTTTTCATTTAAGACTAGGAAATTTTGGTGCCTTTTCGCATAATGAACGTGATCAATTTAGCCAATCAATACGCGGCTTCGTCAACATGTCGACGAAGCAATCGTTCGCCCGAATTAGGCTCGCCGATACCCCCCGAGATGTCGCTTGTCGAGCAATAGATCGCCCTGTTAAGCGCGAAAACGACGAAAGGCGAGCAATTTACGAAGCGAACCCTTGCTTGGGCTGTTCGGCGAAGTACAATTCGGGCAATTAAGAACATGCTTAAATGCGAACAATAAACTAACCCATAAAAACAAAGTTTTTATTATACTCCCTTTCTTTGTAAACTAAGTATATATTTTATTTATATTTTGATAGATTAAAATAAATACAAATTATATCATTCCTTATGAATTTCCACACTAAAATTTTGCACATCCGTTGTTTTTTTTTTTTTTGGTTCTAGCTTTGGCCCGCAAGAACCATAAAAAGATACATTGTGTCGTTTTCATTCTATTTTCTTTCGTAAAAACGAACATATCCGAAAAGTTTATTTACTTCCGTCTCTTCCGGTAGAGGCAGCCATACTTTACGTAAAATAATTTCTTCGATTCGCTAATTGGTTGAAGGAATTCGTGACTATTCCAAAGGCTATGATGCTGAAAATTTGAAAGAATATATTGTTAGTCGGGACAAGTCTGCTGCCTAAGTTTCAGCTCGATTGGACGCTAGGAAGTGGTCGAAAAATAGATGCAAAATTTTCCTATCAAGCAACCAACCAAGCAGACAGACAGTACGAGTTAATATAAAGGGAGTAAAAAGGATGATAATCACAAACACGTTAATACATTAAATATAAAACGCTTTAACGATTTTCTCTATAGATTTCTTTTGCTTTTGGCCTTGGTCTTGTTTCGGAGGTAAATTAATTGTCATATAAACAAATAATAAAGCAAGTAGGCCTATAATAGAGCAGTTTGACTTTTAGGCTACGTTTATAGAGGCGGCGGGTAGGCGGGTTGCTGCGAGCTCGTTACTCGCGCTAGAAAACCGCGCCTAATCACTCGCGCGGTTGGTGTTTATAGCAAAAGCGGGGAAAAGCAAGACGAGACAACAAACACTTCACATGCAATCCAGTCTCTCCTTGCAATAGCAAACAGACAAAATGGCTTCTTTTATTGATGACTTTTTATTGTTAAACAGCATTTTTCTCCATTTTTCTCCAAGCTCTTGTAGATGCAAATTACCGATTTATCGTGATCGATGTGGGCGGCTACGGAAAGCAGAGCGATAGAGGCCAAATGGAGGGACATTCCAAGATTCTAGTCTTTATCAAGCTATTATGAGTGGAACACTGCAAATTCCGGAACCAACAACCCTGCCCGACTCAAATGATGTGGCGCCTTTTGTGATCGTCGCAGATGAAGCTTACCCCTTGATGCCCTGTTTGCTGAGACCTTATGGAGGACAAAACCTACCCCCCGATGAAGATTGTTTCAAAAAAGGGTTGTCCAGAAGCAGAAAGACAGTTGAATGTGCCTTTGGAATTTTGACTTACAAGTGGCGTCTTTTGACCAAACCAATTGAAACACACGCTGAAATTGTAGATCGCATTATAAAATGCATCTGTGTTTTGCACAATGTCATCTTTGACAGGGAAGGAATTAATCACAACTACACAGAAGTTTCGTGTGAGAATTCTGCAATTGTCTGGGAAAGAAGTGGCAGGCGAAGCAATGATGCCAAGTCGACAAGAGACATTTTCAAAACATTCTTCAAGAGCCATCCATTACTTTATATCAACAGACAATAACCATGTGTGGGTGGGAAACAGACAGACAAGCACGCGGACATAAATTTTACAGTCCGACAAGCAGACAGGCCGTCAGACAACCAAACAGGCAGACAGACAGGCAGACAAACAGATAGATAGACAGACACTGTTCATCTCTTTGTTGATTTCCTTCCATGCTTTGTCTATGAGATTCCTGTTGGCATATCTTTCATTCTTTTGTCCTATATTAACGGTCTTTTGAAAACTGTAGCGATAAGTTGGTCAACATCCATCTTGAGCCGTCGTTTATCAACAAATGGACGTAGATATCTGTAAACACACAGCCAGCAAAAGTGCACAGCCAACACAGTCCGGCGCGGCAACGCGGAACAAGAACTAAAAACTAGTTCTGGTAATTACCCGCGCCGGTCGGTAAATTTGTCGCCTCTAGAGACCCGCGTCCTCTATGCAGGGCCCTCGAGAGAAAAAAAGATGCCGGTACGAGATCTTTTCTGGGCCCCCCTTCCCCCCCCCCCTTTTTTTAACACTAGTCATTTCTAGATGATTTATTTGTATTACATAGGCCTACGTTTGAAATATCAGGAATCTTTTTACAAGGTCTGTGGACCATTTTGTGAAACTGTCATAAGACTAACTGTCATTAGATTAGAGAGTAATCATTTCAATCAAAGCCTTACAGGTCTGTTACGAAAATACTTTAATCAAGTACATAGTTCTTAGTTTAAATTATTGTAATTGTTCCTGCGCTTCAGAAGGCCTATTGATCTTGCAAATAATATTACAAAGATGCGTAAAATGGGAAAAGAGACTCTCACTGTTGATTGATAATTTCTTATAGTGACTAGTGTTTCTAGGTTTAGTGATTTAACTATTGGTGTTATTCTTGTCAGTTATAAATATTCGCCAGTAATGTATGTTGTGTAGTCTAATGTAAGGCTAGATCTGTGTGGCAATATAGTTGACACATAGTTTGTTTTTTACAAACTCTTCCCAAAATACATTTCATTTTGTTAAATTACCAAAAAAAAATGTGTTTTAAATTTTCAATACGTTTGTCTAAAATGATGATACCTTCAATCTCCCCTCTTGGCTATTGCACAGGAAATCATTAAAGTGTAAAAGGACTAACTATTATAGTTTAACTGCCATACTAGTACCGATATGCAGCCTTTTGCTAATAGTGTGCCAAACTAGGATTTTTAAATCATTCAGCGTGCCAACAGCCCGAAAGTCAACCTGCTCTATGATATTTTTACATTTTTTAAATAATAATATTTATTTAGCGCCGTAGCAAGATAGAGGCCCAAAACGAGGTGTATAGAGAAAATCTTTAGAGCGTTTAATATTTAACTTTAAAAAAAAAACGAGTTCCTGGTTATCATCCTTTTTAATTTATTTGCATTTACACCAAATACAGAATTTTATTACTAAACTTTCACATTTTGATAGTTAATTATCGCCTAAAATTATCATTTAGGTATCGTGATTCGAGATATGGATCTGGCACCTGCTATACATTAATTGTATTTCGATCTCAGTTTTACTGAGATATTCTCTTAAATTATTATTACACCGCATTTATGATTATAACACTATCGTCGAGCGGTGTAGAGACATTGTAATCATACAAACTTGGTAGTTCATGTAATATTTAAAAATGTACACATATTATTATGAATTCTTTAGTCATATAATATTTATATACTTTTCAACTAACTTACACAATTTTATAAATTTGAAAATTATAATTGTAAGAGCCATTAATGTTTTTATTAAAGGAAAATATGAAACATATTGGACATATTATTAGAGCATATTAGAATACTAGAATAATATTAGAGCAAAAAAACAAATACAAAACGGGTTAATTATCTCCCTTCTTTTAAAATTAAAACTAATATTACTTTTTAATTATTATTTCTTTATAAAAAATCTAGCATTTTTGTGTTTAAAAGTCAACTTGCTGCATTTTAAATGGTCAATATCCCTCCACTTAAAAAAAAGATCCACGTCTAAGACGGTTGTATATGAATAAATCCAGTCAGACTTTATGTGGAGTGAAAGCAAGAGTCCATAAATTTAAAAGTCTTGTCTTTGTTTATAAAACTCCTCTCTATCTATTTTAATATATGGCATAAATTAGGGCATTACAAGTAGTTAAGTGTTTTGAAATTGAATTAACGTGCAAGATTTGTACAGTTTCAATGCAAATCCATTCCGGTGGTCGAACAGTCGAGTGCTGTTTGGCCACGTCCTTGTAAAAGCAAGTTCAACTCAATGAAATGTGTCGCTCGCCATTCAGAAACATCGGCTTCAACAGTTAGTGCCTTCTCATTCAATTATTGAAAAAAATCAACAAGAAGCACCTTTTGAAGGTCTCTCGCGTGCCATCTAAAATAGCTCTGCGTGCCATGTGTGACACGCGTGCTTTAGGTTGTCGACCCTCGGCCTAGGCTACTAAGCTAACAGGGAGAACTGTATGTCTATATTTGTAAGTGTCTCAGGAGAAAACAAAATAAAAGAGATATCCTAAATGCTATCGAAAATAAATAGGCCCTATATTACAACTAGAGGCTTCTTTGCAAATTTAACAAAATGTTCAAGTTCAAGTACACAATAAAAAAAATACCAAAATGAAGGGCCCCCAACGCCACGTGAGATTGTAGGAGGTTTTGTGGCATCTCCTCTTAGCTTTATTGCAATAATTAAAAAATACTTGCGTGATTGCCAATTTAATTTTAAATTGTAATATTCATGGCCCCCCTAAACTCTTATGGGCCCCGGTACTGCGTACCGGCTGTACCCCCCTCTCGTGGGGCCTGCCTCTATGAACACCTGCAAAGCAAAAATAGTAACATTCCTCGCACGAGTTCGCTCGGGTCGACTCGCGCGTGCGATTTTCCGAAACCCGCCGCCTCCACACACGCTAGCTTAGGCTGTTGGCACGCTGGATGCTTTAGAAATCCTAGTTTGGCACATAGTCAGCAAAAGGTTGCCGACCCCTGGCCTACGTATCGAGCGCCAGTCTCTGGCGCCTAATTTAGATGTAGCCTACAGAGCGGCAAAAAAAAACACTGGGTTTCTGAACGTACTCTACAGATAGTTTGTTGGTGTGGTTGTGTTCCTTTGTTATTCCAGCCACCCTGTCTCGCTAGACAACAAAAGTGAGGTTTTCTAGAATTGGTCGGTCACTTTGCCTTGCTAACAATTGCATTAGTTTCCACGTATACATAGATCTACAAACTAACAAGATGAATACAAAAAGACATGTAAAATGTTGTTTTTTTATAATGGATATGTTTGTATTAACGTAAAACCAGAGACTATACTATAATATACATGGACCGCTTGCTTTAGTTTTTTATGCTATTATCTTATTGTTTTGTAATTCCCGATTCTAAATAAAGTTGTTGCGATACAAGTTCTGTTTTATTAAATCGCATTGTTTCGACTTTAAATGAATACTTGTTCTACTATTATTCCTATTATCATTGACTATAATAAGATGGACCGCTTGCTCTATTTTTAGTGCTTATATTCTTTTTCCGTGTGCATACAACACTGATCTATAAATGTTTCCGGTGTATACATCTTTCGATTTTAATTTTACTTCAGAAAATCATAGCAATTAAATAAAACGGAAACAGTATAGAAACTACTTTATAGCAACTACTTTATTTAGAATCGGGAATTCAGAAAATCAGTGTTTCGAGTCATCATATAACAGAAATACTAAAGCAAGCGGTCCATGTATAGGCCTATTATATTCTATGCGTAAAACCATGTAAACCATGTTTTTTTTTTACATATTTGCTATGTAAGTGGCACAGGACAAATGTAGATTTTGTAATAAATTTATATCATTATTTAGTAACCTGCTTAATAACCTGCCAAAAGCCATCCTCCATGGCACTATAGAAGGTGGACGTCGGAGAGGCCGTCAGCGGAAATGCTGGCTCGACAATGGGTAACCTAGCTAGGGTTGCCAGACGTCCGGCAAAAGGAGGACATGTCCTCCTTTTAAACCCTATGTCCTCCGTCCGGCAGGCAAAGCTAAAAACCCTTAAAATGTCCGGCTAACGTACGCCCAAGGTTTTTAAAGTATTTAGTTCACTTTTTATGTTCTTATTTACTGTCAATAAGTGGCTGGGTGGGAGTAAAGCATAACACTGTAGTTTTTAGCAGGAAATGTAATGAATTCGATTGTGTTATTTAATGCATTGTTACGTTAATAATTGCAGTTTTTTCAAAGTTTCCCAAATGGAAGTTGAGTTACTAAAATGTGTGAACTTTTTTTGTGTATCCCTGGACACAATGGTAATGTGCAAAGAGTGTTCTCATTGATAAACGCTCAACGGACAAAGAAACAGACTCTCCGTTAACTCAGGGCATCATTCTTACAAAGTATAACTTGAAAATCTCACATGTAGCCTAAACAGTTTTGCTTGCTAACGAGGATCTTGTGCAAAAAGTTGTCTCGTCAGAGAAAGATTGTGTATAATTAAGAAAGATGATAATGTATTAACTGTAGAATTTACTGTTTAATTTTCCAACAATATAGATCTGGTATTGTTGCATTTTGGAAAAAAAAGTCTATTAAATTCATATTTAATTTTTTTTACAATAGGTCTACTTTTTCTTGGTTAATTTACTAATAGATAATTATTGGCAACCATTGTCTAGCTCAATTGTACTGATTGCTGGTTAAATCAACATTCAATTTTTTAAAAATCAAATGATTTAATTGAAACACTCTATGTGTTTTGGTACCCATGTGTCCTCCTCTGTCCTCCTTTTTGTCTCTCTGTCCTCCTTTTGGTACCCATGCATCTGGCAACCCTAAACCTAGCTGCGTAATCCTCACTGTTACACGGCATGCCACTCCTTTGGCGTGTCTTGAGCCCGGACAGAGCTTGGGGATGCCCCCCCTTCCCTGAGCTCAAACCTATCGTTACGCCCTGGACAAAAGAGCCATTAAGGCTCGTCCGTTTTATTTAAAGAGACCTTATAACTCTGTAGGCCGCTTCTTCTTTCTAGCCAGACCCTTTATAAGCTTATGTAGCGCCCCAGGGCAAAAGTTTCTACGCCGCCCCCTTGCATTCTGTAACTGCTTGTTTAGTGCTATATTTGCATTTCTTAGACTACGTTTGCCGCGCCCCCTGTAAGTGTCGCCCCCAATCATATGCCCCCCTCTATGTGAGGGCACTGTTTCTACTCTGTGCCGAGCGGGATAGGCTGTGCCCTTCCATTGGTTCCTTGATGGGCAGTCTGTAGCCTATCATGTAAACTTCTGTCCTAATCAAAAAATGTGCCACCACTGTGGCCATGGTTAGCGGTCATTTATAGTTTACTTGTTTATAGATAATCTTTTTAGAGTGGCGTAACAATTAATTATTTAAATTGCAACTTAAGTTATTGTATAAAATCAGAATTTATTATTGCATTTAATTTCTTTAAATAAAAACATTGAAAACAATTTTCATATGTAAACGTGTTTTTAACGTTTTTTTTCTTCAAAAATGTAAACCACGATCAATATGATTCATAAAATATATATTACTCATTGAATTTCTTTCTTATGTTTCTTTGTATGACAATTGTCATGTATATTGTTTTTCCAAGAATTGGAACACGCAATGTTTATTCTCCTCTCTCTCTCTTTTCTTACTACACGCGATATTAGGACGTTTAGTAGGAAAACGAAAGGTTCTAGGTAATGCTGGGATTCTGTGTTGATCTCAAATTCTCAGAGTCTGGGAACGACTCATTATTTAATAGGGGAAGTTCATATCGTTTTGTTATGAGTTTTGTAATGTTACCATGATTTTCACCCCTACTGGTAGTGGGTCTGTCCCTTGCACCACTCGGATAGTATTTAATGATTTGTTTTGTCTGAAAGACAGAGAGTTTCAAAATATGTTCCTTTGAACGTTTGTGTTTGCACTATTTTATTCTAACTGTACATAATAGATATATTGTATATATTGAACATACCACCTGAAATAAACTATCAACAACAGTTACACTGAAGCTTCTTTGTCAAGTTACTATCCTATTGTGTTGTATACATTACTATAAGATTTATCTACTACCATAATTTACAAGAAAGGAAATGTTGGAATACAAATACTGAATTTGTGCCCAGGACTATAAGAAGAGTTCGTGTAATACTGAAACATAAATACTAATAATTAAAGTCTCCCCTAGGACTAACGAGAATTATCAGCAAGATCTACACAGCTCTGGCCACAAGGGGATTGTGGACGTAACAAAATTTGGTGGTCTCGCCCGGTATATTTGAGTTCTACTTTTCCTGACCTAGGATTGACAAGATTTGGTAGTCTCGTTCGGTAGATTTGAGTTCTACTTTTCTTGATCTAGGATTGGAAAAAATTTGTTGATCTCGTCTGGAAAATTTGAGTTATATTTTTTCCTGACCTATAAATATTTTGTGACATTAGTAGTACTGAGAGCGGCATATTTGTGTTTCGTTTTCAGGACTGTGAAACTATTTTTTTTTAAAAAGAGGAGAGAACTGGTTTGCGTTTTTATTCCTTGGGAAGTGTGAAGATTCCACGAAGTGTTTAATATTATATTGTGCAAATTTCTGGACAAATCGTAAGTTGGAACTTTATATTTTATTATACAATATATACTACTCTACTATAACAAATATTTCGAACGCTATACTATGGCTTCGAATATATCAAGTGAGGAACTTAATGCCATGTCATTTGCTGAACTAAAAGAATTAGCTGAGTCCTTTGGGATTGAGGCAGGACAGGCAAGACCTAATCGTAATCGTTTGACCAAAGAAATTATGACATGTTTGAACGGGCAGAATGCCATGAACACTGGTAGTGTAGTTGAAGTGGGACAGAACGATATCAATGAAGGTTATGTAGCTCCCAGTGGGGGCGAGGTAATTGCCCACGGAGACGAGGTAAGAAATATGTCATCTAGATCATCAAACAATGATGAAGATGAAGGGTTGAGTGAAAACCTAAAATTCCAATTAGCTATGAAGAGAATGGAATTGGAAAGAATGAGGATAGAAACTGAAAGAGAAAATGAAAGAATTAGGATAGAAACTGAAAGGGAAAATGAAAGAATTAGGATAGAAACTGAAAGGGAAAATGAAAGAATTAGGATTGAAAGCAGAGAAAGGATAGAGATGGCACGCATGAACAGACCTGACCATCGTAGGGACAGCAATGGTATGGATATTAGCGCAATGAAGCAACACTTGCCTATATTCAGAGAAGAAGATGTTCAAGATTTCTTTATGCTTTTTGAGAGGATAGCTGTAGATTATCAGTTCCCTGATGATAAGATGGCTTTATTGTTAAGGTCAACTCTCAACAAAGGAAAAGCATTGGACGTAGTGTTGAGTTTAACACCCGAGGAAATAAATGACTATGAAGTAATCAAAGATAGGGTGCTAAAAAGTTATTCCCTGACACCAGAAAAATATAGAAAGCTATTTAGAGACAGAAAGAAGGCATATGATCAAACTCATGTAGACTTTTTGAGACAAAAGGAGAAAATGTTAGAACAGTGGCTAAGGTCACAGAATGTAAGTGAGTTTGATAAACTCAAGAACCTAATATTGTTTGAGGAATTCAATGATTGTATTCGAGTGGATATTAAAACCCACATCTCAGACCGAGGGGTTGAAGATGTGCATGAAGCTGCTAGATTGGCAGATAACTATGCCATAATTCACGCCAGCATAAAGCCATATTATGCTGACAAACCCAAAGTGCACAAACCAGAGCCCAAGGAGGCTAGTAAACCAAAAGAGACAAGTGAAAACAATAATAAGAACAGTGGTGTAAATAATAATAGTAACTTAGTTCATTTCAGGAAGCAGACAGATGTAAATAAAGCAAAGGTGGTATGTTTCAATTGCAAGAAAGAGGGCCACATGAAGAAAGATTGTTGGATCCTTACCAAGAAGCAAGGTGCTATTCTACACTGTGCCAGAGTGCAGAAAGATAGCAAGCAGACAGAAGAAGTGTGCAACACAGGGTCAAGAAACTCAAAAGAAATGCGGCCGGCATCGCCCATAGTTGTGGAGTCGATGGTTTTTGAGAACAGTCTATCTAAGGTAAAAGAGAATAGCTGTACTCAATCTATTATGCTTTCAGAAGGCCGTGAGGAACAGATGGTTCCTGAAGTCCCGGAAGAGGACGACCTATCCGATTTTCGACCCTTTGTCTACGAGGGGACAGTGTCGACAGAAGTCGATGTACTCAGCAAGAAGAAAATACAGATATTACGTGACACGGGTTCTGCTGTCAGCGTGATCCTGGAGGGCAGTGTGCCGTTAACGGATGCCACCAGTACCGGTGAGTCTGTTGTGCTGAGAGGTGCTAGTATGGAGGCTGTGGAAGCTCCACTGCACAGAATAAAACTCGAGTCGGATATTTTTACAGGTAACATCGTAGTGGGAGTGTGGCGCGCACTACCCGTCAAAGGCGTTTCCATGATATTAGGAAATGACATTATGGGCGGCAGAGTCACTGTCGAGCCCATGGTTAAAGTGTTGGAGACAAAGATGACGGAGGACAAAAACCTACGTCCTGCCAATGAACGCCCAACATGTGCACTGACAAGAGCAATGCATAAAAAGAAGTCGGTAAAGACTCCTGCTACGCCGTGTAGTGCAACGAAAGATGTGTTTGTCTGTTCTGAAGACACACATGCGAATGAAACAGTGATAACAGAAACACCTGACATCGATTTAAGTGCTACGTTCTTTGCTGAACTAACAACTGGTGATGCAACCGAGAACGATAACATTTTGTCACCAAAGCAGAAATTGGTGAAAGAACAATTGAATGACGAAGTAATAATGCAACTCAGAATGAAAGCTGTTGATGAAAAGACTGCAGATGCAATGGCGGAATGTTTTTACATGAAAGATGAAGTGTTGATGAGAAAGTCGAAACCGCTCAACTCAGGTACAAACGAGTGGGACAGTATTCACCAGATTGTAATACCTAAGTGCTATCGTCAAGATATACTGCGTATGGCGCATGATCTTCCTTTCGCTGGTCACATGGGAGTCCGAAAAACGCACCACCGTATCCTCCCTTACTTCTACTGGCCAGGACTGAGAAGAGATGTCGAACAATACTGCAAGACTTGCCACGTATGCCAAATGGTAGGACGTCCTAACCAACGAATTCCTGTCGCTCCACTCCAGCCGATACCAACGTTCGACGAACCATTCAGTCATATACTCATTGATTGCGTGGGCCCGTTGCCGAAAACAAAAGCCGGTTTTCAATACCTGCTCACAGTCATGTGTTCATCCACTCGCTTCCCGGAAGCCATTCCGTTGCGGAATATAACAACAGTGAAGGTGGTAGACGCCCTGACAAATTTCTTCACACGTTATGGCCTACCGAAGACAGTACAGTCCGACCAGGGGACTAACTTTACTTCGAACATTTTCAAACAAGTCATGGAACAATTAGGGATAAGCCATAGGCTATCAAGTGCCTATCATCCTGAGAGCCAGGGAGCTCTGGAAAGGTTTCATCAGACATTAAAATCGATGCTTAAAAAGTACTGTTATGAAAACGAGAAAGACTGGGATAAGGGTGTGCCTTATGTACTGTTCGCTGCAAGGGAGGCCACTCAGGAATCCCTGGGGTTTAGCCCATTCGAACTTGTGTATGGACACTCAGTCAGAGGTCCGTTGAAACTTCTACATGAAACTTGGCTAACGGACAGTGAACCGATTGGACTTTTGTCATATGTAGATAAATTTAAAAATAGGCTTTATCATGCTTTTAACTTAACCATGTGAAGATTCATTTTCCACAGATGCAGGAGCGTATGAGACAGAACTATGACCGTAAAGCTACAGCTAGAACTTTTGCACCAGGTGACAAAGTTCTTGTGTTTCTACCTTTGCAAAATCAGCCTTTAAGTGCAAAGTTTAGTGGACCCTATGAGATAGAGTCAAAGCTTGGCGAGGTCAATTATTTGATAAAGACTCCTGACCGGAGACAAAAGCAGAGGGTATGCCATATTAATTTGCTTAAGCCCTATGTTTCCAGGGAAAAGAGTAAACCACGGGAGGTCCCCATGATTTCATTAGCTAGAGTCCCGACGGATTTATCTAGGATAGAATATAAGTTTGCAGAAAGTAAACTTAATAATACAGATGCCCTTAAGAGTTTAGATACAAGGCTAGAACATCTTCCGGTAGAAGATAAGGAGAAGATTATTGAGCTGGTACATGAATATAAGTCACTGTTTACAGATGTTCCCAGGAGGACACATCTAATAGAACACGATGTAGTATTAACTGAGGGTGCCAGGCCAATTAAACAGCATCCATATAGAGTTAACCCCATCAGACTTGAACATATTAGAGCAGAGGTGAAGTATATGTTAGAAAATGACATAGTGGAAGAATGTGATAGCGAATGGTCTTCACCCTGTGTGTTGGTACCAAAAGCCGACAACACATTGCGGTTTTGTACAGACTTTAGGAAATTAAATAATTTGACAAAGACTGACTCGTATCCCATTCCTCGTATTGATGACCTCATTGATAAGATAGGTGATGCGACGTATGTGACAAAAATTGATCTTCTCTCCGCGTACTTTCAGATTCCTTTGACGCCACGGGCACAGGAAGTATCCGCGTTTGTGACACCTGACGGACTTTACAGGTACAAGGTCATGCCATTCGGACTCCGTAATGCCCCTGCGACGTTTCAAAGGCTTATAAACACCCTCACTCGCGGTATCTTCCAGTGTAATGCCTACCTCGACGACATAGTGGTGTATAGTACAGATTTCAAGACACATGTCAGTCAACTACGACACTTGTTTGAACGACTGAATAACGCCAATTTGACAATAAACCTGGCTAAGAGTCAGTTTGGACATGCCACTATCGAGTATCTTGGACATGTAGTGGGTGGTGGAAAGGTTAAACCAGTAAATGCTAAAATAGAAGCTATTCAGAATGTCCCAGTGCCACAGACAAGGAAACAACTCCGTAGTTACCTTGGAATGGCCGGGTATTATCGTAAGTTTTGCCAGGACTTTTCTACGGTAGCTTGCCCCTTAACTGACCTACTAAAGAAGAACAATCGCTTTGTTTGGTCTGACAAGTGCCAAAAGGCGTTTGATGAGTTGAAGTTAAGATTATCCAGGGCACCTATTTTGGTGACCCCGCGTTTTGATAGACCCTTTAAAATTGCAGTAGACGCGTGCGAGACTGGGATGGGAGCGGTGCTGACTCAGCAGGATGACCACGGAGAGGAGCACCCGGTGTGCTACCACTCACAGAAATTCAATATCCATGAACGTAATTATAATACAAGTGAGAAGGAACTTTTAGGGTTGATCCTAGCGTTAAAACAGTTTGATTTCTATGTAAACAGCTCTGGGTACCCGATAGAAATACTGACCGACCACAACCCTCTGACTTTTCTCTCCAGGGTCAAGCAAAACCAGAGGCTTGTTAGATGGAGCTTATTCCTCCAAGCCTATGACTTAAACATAAAACACCTGAGGGGTAGGGACAACGTCACAGCTGATACTCTATCTCGGGTGCTACATGATTGACTGAATAACCCATACTTCTTTTTCAGATCATCTCACTTATTCATTAAGAATGTGTCATGATAACCTATCATTCGTTTGAATTTTGATTATGGAATACCTATAGAATACTTGTATCATACAGAAGTCAAGTCTTTTGAAAGTATTAATAATTCTTATAATCATGTATAATATTGATGTTCTGATATATTTTAAATTCATTTGATTATGGAAAAGAAATTCCATTTAAATGTTGATGCATGATGCAATAAATATATAATATGCACGTATTTACTTGATATGGATGGATAAAAGTAATTGTCATCACATGCAATTAAGTGGGAAAACTTTGAGCTAGTTGATTTATTATCTTGTTTTATTTTAGTTAATGAATGGAACTAAATAATAATATGTACAATTTTTATCTTAGAAAGAGATGTAATATCAATTGGTATAAATTAATAGATAATATTGGAAATCTATTGCTAAATTGTTATATCATGGCAATAGAATGGGAAAAACTAGTGGATATTCACTATGTTGTATAGGTTGTTATATATTCCATATATCCGGGAATAGAGGGTAACGAAGGTACCTAAAGGTGTGCACTCATTCAACCCTGAACAATCTTTTATATTAAACTTTTAAATTTGCCAAAAACGCATAATAGTGGATTACATTTTAATATTTAGATTACTGTAGTAATCGTAACTAGAGTGTATTTTCTCCTCGTATTTGAGAAAAGGGGATGTATCATCATCTTAGGTATGAACCCTGTTAATGTCAAGTTGACACTGTAATTTAAAGGGGAAGTAACCTATAGTTTGATTCGAGTTATGTATTACTTATCTTTTGGTTTGTATATTAGAAGTAAACTGTTGAAAATTGACAGAGTTTGAGCAATGTTATATTTGTTTAAATAGATTAAGACTTTTTGCAAATTTTGGTGGAAATCCACACAACTGTACATAGTTAAAATAAGAATGACTAGAATATTTTTGAATTATTTGTACTTGTTGAGACATTAGTTAATATTAATACTAACGGGGAAATATTTGTCCATCACGTTATAATCACAATTACCATTGGGTAGTGACACTTTTTATAATTTAGTTGTGCCAGTGAGCCATGTTTGCTTAAATTGTCTTATAATCTTCCATTGATTGTTGGTTGTTAAAACGATAGTGTTAAGTACGAAAAATGTACCATGTTGAGTATTACTTGGGTAATTATGGTACATTATTTCTTTCATTGGGTGGGGGCGTGACATGTATATTGTTTTTCCAAGAATTGGAACACGCAATGTTTATTCTCCTCTCTCTCTCTTTTCTTACTACACGCGATATTAGGACGTTTAGTAGGAAAACGAAAGGTTCTAGGTAATGCTGGGATTCTGTGTTGATCTCAAATTCTCAGAGTCTGGGAACGACTCATTATTTAATAGGGGAAGTTCATATCGTTTTGTTATGAGTTTTGTAATGTTACCATGATTTTCACCCCTACTGGTAGTGGGTCTGTCCCTTGCACCACTCGGATAGTATTTAATGATTTGTTTTGTCTGAAAGACAGAGAGTTTCAAAATATGTTCCTTTGAACGTTTGTGTTTGCACTATTTTATTCTAACTGTACATAATAGATATATTGTATATATTGAACATACCACCTGAAATAAACTATCAACAACAGTTACACTGAAGCTTCTTTGTCAAGTTACTATCCTATTGTGTTGTATACATTACTATAAGATTTATCTACTACCATAATTTACAAGAAAGGAAATGTTGGAATACAAATACTGAATTTGTGCCCAGGACTATAAGAAGAGTTCGTGTAATACTGAAACATAAATACTAATAATTAAAGTCTCCCCTAGGACTAACGAGAATTATCAGCAAGATCTACACAGCTCTGGCCACAAGGGGATTGTGGACGTAACACAATATAATAAATATATGAGCTGGATTATTATTTGCTGGACGGTGGGTGAAAGGGTAAGGGAGGAATAATATTTTTCTTCATAGAAATCTATAAAATATAAAATATTGTATTTTTTCAAGCTTCCGGCCTGGGCTAGTAGGCCTACCATAAAAGTGTCAATTGATTGATTTTTAGAGTTTAAATGATTGGTGGAAGCACTCAACTTACACTATAACACTAATAAATGTGATTCTGTTCAAAACCTTTAACGGTAAAACATGAAAAACTAACTGACCCAATATAAATTTACACGGGGCCACTTGTTGCTACCGTCCCACTTATGGGACGTTTTTTAAAACGTCAATATCTCAAAAAGGTTTTAATTTTAAGAAAAATCAAAAGACATTCCTTCCATTGTGGCTCAAAAAGGAAAAAAATCTCGACTTCAGCAGAATATGGGGTAAACCCTGAGAGGGTGTCACCCGGTGCGGTCCGCTCCCCCCTCGGCACGCCACTGGCTCCAGATGTTCATTAAGTTGGGGGCAATTTTAAGCTGTTTTGCCCGCACAACGACTTGCTTTCGTTCCATCTTTCTTATTGACGATCCTGCCTAGATAGTTGAATAAATTTGTCTCTTAAAGCGCTTCACCATTCAGAGTGATTGACGATGTGTTGTCTGAGTTGACCTTAAGGAACTTGGACTTCCCTTTGTGGACATTGAGGGCAAGGCGAGAAGAGCTTTCTGCCACGATGCTGGTCTTTTCCTGCATTTTTTGTTGAATAGGGCCAGGTCTTCCGCGAAGTCCAGATCTTCAAGCTGTGACCATAGAGCTTCTTTGTTGTAAATGTAATAAGAGTATAGAGCGACCGAAATTCGGCTTTGGTTTCGGCGCCGAAAATAGGCAAATGGTCTTTTTCAGTGTAGTTTCGGTTTCGGCTGAAGACAAAAGTTAGCTTTCGGTTTGCTCACGGTTTCGGTAGAAAGTGACATTGACTTTCAGTCAACTGCCGAATATCTATTTTAACTTTCAATTTTTAGACTGCAACGATAGGGCTGCTTCTATTAGGCCTACTCTTCTTATTGATAATTTTGAATAACGTTATACATAATACATCAGGGACACAATTTAATTGATTTCAGAGAAAAGCCATCTGTATTACAATAAAGGATACTAGTCTGAATTTAATGTTATAATAGTTTCTTCATTTTTTTGGTTTGTTTTTGTTTACTAAATTTTTTTTTTAAAGCTTCCAGACTTCGGCTATTGAGATGGAGATTTAGAGAATGATTGAAAAAGGATAAAGCAAAATTACAGGCTGAACCCATGGGGGGGGGGGGGGGGGAGTTGAGGTGTAGGGTTGCAATTAAATAAATCTTCAAATATAAAATTGCATTCTAAAAATAATTGTCTTTGTAACTGTTTCAACATTACAAAATTAACATTTCAACACATTAATATCTCAACTATTATATTACATATTATTTGTGGGCAGGGTGGGCTGAACTCTCATGTGACCACCATTTATCAACTTGTTCTTTGCGAATTTAACACATTTTTAAAAACAAAAATTGAAAAATGTTTTTTTTTTCAATTGTTGCTTCTCCCGTTTATGGGACATGGTGGCTGAGCAACGGCGCCTTCAGCTGTAGTAGCAGAGGTCTGGTTTAAAATCCTGGTGAAAGTTGATATTTGTTCCCGTGTCTAGGGGATGTCAAGATTATCCATCTCTGCTAGGTACCTGAAATTAGTTAGGGAAAAGTAAAGGTAGCTGGGCATTTTGCCAGCTAAACGCTACACAATCCCACAGTATGCCGTGGCCACATAAACTGGTGACCAGGACTACTTTACTTACCTTTAACTCAACAATACTTTACGCTTCTCTTTTTCATTAATTATTATTCAACTCTTAAAAGCATCCTTTTACTACATTTTTTTTAAAGATATGATTACGGTACCGGTACTTTATTGATCCAAACAAATGAACATTTGACTTGATTAGGTCTATATGGTTTATTACGTATCAATTAAATTTTTTTAATGGCTCGTCAAACGTAATAAAGAGAAGAGTATTATAAAAGAAACCCCCAAAAAAATATAAACTAAATTTAGACTATTTAATTAAAATAAGAAAATAAAACACAAAACCAAAATAAAATACTCTAAAGTCAAGTCAAGAGTTAATAGTTTATCAAAATACGTTTGCGATTTAATACAGAAATAAGACAATTACCTTATATAATTACAAAGTACAAAAGAAAATACAAATTTAAACTCTTAAATATAATACACTAGAAAATTCTAATACAAATTGACAAACTATAATACAAAACAGAATCTAATACAAATTACTACTTACAAAGATACACTACGTAGAAAGAAAGGTTTAAAGCGCCACACAGAAACAAGCATACCGAAGACCGGTCGACCCAAGACTCGTACCAAGACTGCCAACACAACACGCTCAGTAAGTCAGTAAGTTAAAGAAAAAAATTATCTGGTGCTCAAGGGAGCACACAGAAACATGGGTATTGGGTCATACAATACACAAAAAGATAATAAATCACATAAAAAAAAATTTCCTAGGTGTGCGGTCAAGCGTGACCAACACAGGTGAAAGAAAGGGAGACAAAACTATACTGTGTGCAGGGGAGATAAAAAGAAATCAGCTCACTCCAGTAAACACAGAAGAAAAGAAAAATTAACAAAAATTAGAGAACGTAACAGGTTGAAGCAACATCTGAGTTCCCCACGTCATTTGCACACGAGCACATCACAGATCTCCAGCTGCAGTTTCAGGAGCGGTATTCTGACTTGAAATCAAAGGCAGAAGAAGTGAGACTAATGAAAACATATTTAATTAAAGCAGTTGTGGTACGTTGCCCAGATGAACCAGCTGGAGGTAATTGAGTTGCATGCACAATGCAAAGGACCTCCTTAGGGACAAGTTCAAAGAATGTCTGGTGGGTTTTTGTCCAAGGAAGACTTTTCTACTGTCAAATCTTTTGCATCACGGTACTTTCAATTTTTGGAACAACATAGACTACCTGTGTGAACAAACATTTTCAAGAATGGAATACTAGAAGAACAATTTGGAAACAAACTTAAATTGTCCGATGATAATCTGTAGATCACTGTTGATGTTAGGAACATCAACTCTAAAACCAGAAATGTTTGCTGCTTTGGTATCCATAAAACAATTTCACCACTCCCACGAATAGGTCTACATTTATTAGTGTATCAATGTGTTATTAAATAATGACTGAATAAAAACAATTTCACCACTCCCACGAATAGGTCTACATTTATTAGTGTATCAATGTGTTATTAAATAATGACTGAATAAAAATGAAGTGTGCAAGGGTAAAACAAGGAATGTCAATTTTTGACAATTCCAGAAAACTAAAAATCAATATTTTAAGACTTCTGCTACACGACAGTTAAGCATTCTGCAGTTTTTCCATATTCAGAATCCAGACTAGGTTTGAAATAAGCTGATATAAAATATTTGCAATGTAATGTTATGTAACAAATGTCCAAAAATGACATTCCCTGTTTTTGCTTTGCATATTTTTTTGGCTCTATTGAGACTAATGCAACAAGTGTAGAAACTTATAATTGACACAGAGACTTAAACAGACATGCAACATAGAAAAAAATAACAACTATGTAACATTTAGAAGCTCCCAAAATATAACATTGAAAAGCCTGAAATGGGACAGCAGCCATGGACACTGAACAAGAAAAAGTAACAATACCTAAATTTAGTTTATGTTAGGGGTGTAAAGAAGATGGAAGGTCCTAGTCTGTGCAACTTTGGGAAACCAAATTTAAGTGACCGTAAAGGTCTAAGGCTAAAGCTAACTAAACTAAGACCTAATTTGAACTAAACACAACACAAACACTATACATTAAGCACGACACAAGAACAACACCAGGAACCACATAACAAATAGAGTACTATAGATAAATTCATACAAGCTTTATTTACATGATCCTATAAAAACATCTATTCTATCAACTGCCTGCTAACAACTGCTAATCGAATCTAATCACAAAATTAAATATAATATATACAAACTAAATCTAAAACAAACAAAATAGATGAATCCAAATCCCAGTTAGAAGACACACTAACAGAGAAAAAAGTAAATAAATAAATATTAGTAATGGACATATTCATTAAGGTATTGTACTAAAATTATAGAAAATAAAACAGTGTCGGCCTATGAAAGCTATCCAAAACATATAATTAATACTGGCACACAAAGATTATAACACAACTGTATAAAATAAACAAATATTATACAACACTGGTTTTAAGCTAAGACATATACTCACAAAGCAGCAACGTCCCAAGCACATAGCAAGAGGTTTAGCACAAAGCCAGATACTGTACCACTAAATATAAATAAATTTTAAAAAGGCGGACTCCATTCCCTAACCGAAACACTCACATCCACATGCACACATAAAAATAGTACCCAAACATGGTACGGTAATAAACAAACAATAAGAACATAGTAAACATGTTAATTTAAATAAAATAATTCTAATAGTATAAGTATAAGATACAAAAAAGGGTTATAAAGAATCAGGACTAATTATTTACATAAAACGATTTGCCCAGGAATATTGTGGGACTATTTTTCCCCATGGCAAAAAAATCCAAAAATACACTAAAAAACCCAGAAGTCTTTATAAAAACAACACTAGGTTTCCCAAGACAAAAAAAATACAAAAATGCAAAAATGACATTTGTTACAAAATTTTATAAAAAACATAAGAAAAATTAGGTAACATATAGTTCCTCATCCAATTGTGACAGTTATGATTCATCTTCCTATTCATCATCAATGTCAGACGCATCAATCTCATCATTGTTGGCGGTTGACTATCCATGATGTGGAAGACTGACGTAGAAGTGGGCAAAAAAGCTTCAACTCCTCCAGGTCCTTAAACTTAGCAGCTGAAATTGGCAGAGGTAATATTAAACCTGCTGGATTGTTGAATGGGTGCCTGTAAAGTTCTTCTTTTACCAACATCTTTGACGGGACAGCAATGGTAAATGGCCCATTCCAGCTTTCACGAAACTGCATCCGACGAGGGTGGTCTTATGAGAAGATGACTTCACGCAGAGGTTGTATCTTGACTGGACAGGTTGCTACATAGAAGTTGGAAATGTGTTTTTCTACATTCAGTAGCATGGTGTTGGTAACTGGGACACTATTGAAAGGGGATGGGTTTTTTCTTGCTTCCCTGAAATGCGCTTGACTGGCGATCACAAAGTCCTGGGTTCGAATCCTGATGGAGCTATGTTTTTTTTCCCAGGACTTGAGGGTGTCCCTGAGTCTACCCTTAGTTGGGGTAAAGTAAAGGTGGCTGTGCATAGTACTGGCCACAAAATCACCTATTATGCAGTGGTCACAGAAACTGATGAACGCTGCTTCACCGGACCTATGGATCAATTTGGTCCAACGGGTAGTTTACTTTACTACTTACTTATTCTTCACTGGCAGTTTCTGATTGACGAGAGCCATGTCCATGTCACACTCCATGAAAGAATGGAAAGGTTAGTTTCACATTAAAGAAACGTTGTTTGTGGTGAACCATGTAATGTAGGAATCTTAGGATGGTCCAGTTTTTGTTTTGGCCTGGGCATGAATCACAGAACAGTTCCAGCTGGGTTACTTCAGCATGTAGCAGCTCTGTGAAAAAGTAAAGCAGCATTGATGCCACGTCATTGGAGCCTTTTTTCCCTACAGTTTCATCATAAGAGAAAAGATGGACATCGCCACTCCTTAAGTTGTGTACGTTGATAATTAACGCTTGTAATAAACATAATTTGTTGTAATGTTGGGCATTGGCAACTTTTTCCATAAGTCGAACGCAGCTGCGGCAAAAAAAATCTGCTGATGCTTGGCTATCTGTAGTTTGTTTCTATCATAAAAAAAACTTGACTCTCTCTGTTGGGAGTCGCCTCAATTCCTCTACTGAGTTATCTTTTGCAATCTCTACTTTAAACTGGTCACATGTTGAGCATGTATCCTTGCACGGATACCCAAAACCAATGTTGAACTTCTCAACAAAGATGCGCCTGTTTGAAACAGAGAAAACAAGAAACTTGACAATACATTAATTATGATTAATGACTGTGTTGTTTGTTTTCTTAAGTTCAGAGTTTCACACCCCATCGAACACAATAATGTTATATTGGGGGCAGAGCACATGACTGGGAAGAAAAAGCAGACAACCCAGTTTTAATGCCAACACTGGGAATATAACTGTCTTAGAAAAAATGAATTTGTGGATCAGCATTTGTCAACAGTTTTAATGAGTCAAAGCAAGTAATATCTTCTAGTAGACAACTCTGTAGCATCTAAATAAACTAGGCGATTTTTTAAATAACAATGCTATAATAACAAATTTAAATCTTGAATTAAATTATGTAGAAAGCCAAAGAGGGAAAAAAGAGAGATAAAAATGGAACAAGCAAAACCAGTTGTTTTTTTTATTACGTAACTTTTTTTAACTACTGTTACTACATAGAGATTAGATACCTGTAACTGTAAATTTCTCTTGAACATGTTTATCCTGGATGAGCTGTCAGGTACATTGCGTGCATTTTGGTCACAATGAGCTCTTCTGGGAGGTACTGTCTTTTAGTATCCCTCAAAGTGTAATGAGACTGTCGTCCTCAAAATGAACGGATGTGATCAATGATGGATGTAACTTTTTTCCTCTGTGAACAATTTCGGTCTGTTATGCTTGCCTCTCTGGTCAGTGGTTGGCAAACCTGTGAAGTAGATTTTACGCAACAAAGTTGGTTTACTTAAAAAAACAAAAATAAAAAATATAAAAAATATAAAAATATATTTTACCGACTTATTTGGGGTCTTTATTATCGCCTTTATTATCTCGCTTATATACCCGAGTACTTCGTTATAACTATTCGGCCAACTTGCTTCATAGAGAAGAGATTGTTAACTTTACATAGCGTCAAGGTCTCTGAGCCCTCAGCAAAATATAATTATGGGGTAGGGGGGAGGGAAGCCAAATTTACTTTACATAGCGTTAAGGTATATAAGCTATCAGCAAATGGAAGGAAGCCAATTTTTGTCAGATAAATAAACTTTTTGAAAAATAAAAAGGGACAAAAAATATAGTTACTCACCTGAAGTTGTCAGTGTTTTCTGAATTCTTTCAAGTCTGGATTTTGTCATACCAAATAGTGAGACGGGTGCCTTGAACTTGAAGGAAATAATTGAAATATGCTTTTTTGAGAAGGAACCTGCTCCCTCAGGAATCAGCAAATTATAATAATACGAGTAATTGTGTAAATCAGCCTCGTTCTCCTCTTTTCTTGGTCTTCTTTGTTTCACCGTATATAAAATATGGTGTTATTGCTGATTGCTGCAGCTATCATAATTATTATTTATCAAAATCATTTATAATCATATTCATCATTCATGAATTTCATGGCATCCTGTTTTTTCTTTTGTGCACAGCGCATTGAACCTATCCAAAATCGACTGCGGCTATACTTTGGTTTAACTGCCTCACGGAGTTTTTTTAAGTGCCATATATCAATTTAAAGATCTTTTTGTCCTGAATACAAAAATCTAGGTTTCATTGAGCGGTTCCATTTGTGTGATTTTTATTTAATGTGGAAAATTTGGTAATTTTGCATGTTTTATTAAAAGTTGTTACTTCCCTTGAGCTTTTTGTGTTAAATTGTGTTACGTCCCTTCGTTTTGTTTATTTTTATTTATTTTTTCTTTTATCCCTATAATATCAAACGAACTCCATGTGCCACACGCTTCTCGAACCAGATTTTTCCCCCACTATCGGTTAGTTTCTAAGCTTTTTAAGTATTTGTTAATGATTACTATCGGTTAGGTTCTAAGCATTTGTTAATGATTACTATCGGTTAGGTTACAACATAGGGATAGCTATACATAGCCAACCTGGCCATATATTGGGACAGGAAGTAGTAATCTAGAAAAGCACGTGGCACGCATGCGCAACAAGAGACTGGTGGTCTCGACAACTACGAAGAGAGAACAATAGGATTTTGTGTCTTTTTGTGTTATTTCATATGAAATACGGTAAGAATGATAATTTTTTTATACATTTCGTGCTATTTCGCCCCTTTTCCCATTTCGGTATCGGTTCTAAGAAATTCCTACTGAAAATTTGAGTAGCGGAGCTATTGATAATTGTGATTAGGAAGCCGCCAGATATCGTGTTTCATGGCTGTGTGACGTCACAAGCCTTATTTGGTAAACACAATAGAAATGTACCGAAATTTTTTTTCGATGAAAAAATTTTTTTTTTCCATTTTCAATAGTCTGCCGCTCTTCCTAAGACACTTATCAATAGATCCACGCGAAAAAAAATGCAGTTGGAATTTTTTAGAACCCTACTTTTCGTGAGGCAGCTGAACCAAAGTATTACCTCGACTGCCTCGCTTGCAGGCTGATGCTTTCAAAGCACCTTGCACAGTTGCAAGCGTTTCCAATTACATGGCTTGACAGCTTCATTTTCTCTTTTTCTGTCATTTATTGACCCTTTTTGGGGGGTTTGTCAGTCACTTCAGGATGCGTGTTTATTTCTGCCATCTTGAACAGCTGTCATGTGACCAAATCAAGCAAACCCATAGGTTTCAGGGGAAGCGACCAAGGGCCAAGGGTAACTATTTGATAATCCTTGTTTTTGTGTTGCAGCGGTCAGCGGACTGACATTAGCTGTAGCTGTATTATAGGCCTACTATCAGGGGGGATTTTAATGGGCTTTTTTTTAAAAAACAATTTTTGTTCTTTCACTGCAGTACTTTGACAGAAGCTAGCTATCGCAATGCACCATCGGCTGGCGGTGCTATCTCAAAATAAACAAAAATTGATTTCCCGTTTTCCCCTTGCACCCTTTAACTATATTAAATAAATAGGCCTAATGATGCCTAATGAAAAACAACAACCATGTTTTGATTTTTTTTATTTGGACCTCGAGTACTCGAGTGTGGTGTAGTTGGCCCACGAACTGCTGTTTGTCTTATTGATAATTAATGTGGCCTTCGGGATGAACAGTTTGGAGACCCCTTATCTAGAGTCTAGAAGGTGCGCTGTAACATATGTAGGCTATATGATAAATAATAGATATCCTATAGTAGGCCTATAGACTATAGTATAGGCTATAGTATATAGGCTATAGGGCATAGGGCCTATAGGCCTATAGATCCCAACCCGATTCGAACCGTTAAAATAAAGTGCTGTCTATTCCCGGCCCAGATCTAGGCCTATATTTCGAAAAAGGAATAGATCGACTAAGCTTAGGACTAATTTGGCTAAACCTTAAAAATGTAAAAAAACAACAACAACATAATAATGCACAAATGCAATATGGCACTGTCCATAAAGTAGGGCCTACGTTGCGCTATTTTTGACCAGTATTAACCCCCTCCCCCCTCCCTGTCACAATTAGCCTACTGTCACAAATCTCGGACCCCCCTAAAGTACGTCACACTTTCGAACATTTTTTTAAAAATTAACACCTAAGACTTATTTAAAATTTTATCTAAAACACGCTTAACTATTAAACAGTATTAAAATATAGGCTACAATTTTTATTTAAAAATTTAATTGACTTTAATAGTACCTATAATAGTTAATTGTCAACAGTTGTCACAGTTATTGTTTGAAGCAGTAACTCAATCTATATTGAGACTAGACATGCAATTATATAATAGCCTACACGTCATTGCATTTATCTGCTGCTTTCCATTTAGGCCTACAATAGGTGCGGTGAAGAGTATAATAATCTTACGATTATGCAATCTAAGGAAACACAAAAATTGACTAAAAAAAAAGACTGGATTGACACATTTTGTGACAAACTCTTGTGCTATATGGAATCTGTTTATTATGGGTCTGTGAATTATGTTTAATTCAAAAATATCACTGGACATAACATCCATCCATGGTGAAGTGAATAAGTGTTCATCCATAGTTACGACTGGCATCAATCTTTCACCATCATCGTTTCCTGGAAGGATAATTGCAGGCAGATCAACTTCATCCTCATCTAGCCATTCAACATCCTCTGAATATATGCATTTTCTCTTCTGGCAATAACTGCCATGAGTTCTTATCTTATACATTACAGACGCTCCTTCTATAAAGAAGATTATTGCGTCCTACTATCATCCGTGGCCCGAGTCTAGTCTTAATTGCCTTCTAGCAGCGATCCTCAAATTAATGGACGGATGCGTTTTATCTGATTTGATTCTGGAACAGTTGGGGTTGGCAAATTCTCCCGAGCCCGAGCTCGATCTGTGTGTTCCTGCATGTTTCTTCAACATTGTTTGTGAGGCAAAGTAGGCCTATAGGCCTAATAAGTGACACTTTTTGCAAATTCGATCAAGTAAGCTGGTCTGCAAAGATGGACAATAAAGATCATATGTTGTACTTTGAAAACACCTGTTGATCCCGGCATAATGTCATCAAATTTGAGAGTTTGTGCCACAAACAATGAAGGAAATTTAATGAGAATGTGCATCTGCTCTTTCTGGCGCTTTGATTCCATCAGTTGTTTGGTTGAATCTCGAAGGAAAATTATTGTTAAAGTTATTAAATTTTACTAAAAAAATATTTAACAAAATAGAAATTAAATTAAAAATAAATAAATGTGTGACATCACACATGGCCTGACCCCCTCCCCCCTGTCACAAACTGTCACACTTTCTTAGACTCCCTCCTCCCCCCTAGAGCGTGAGACGTAGGCTATATATATAGGCCTACTTTATGGACGGCCTTTATGAAGCCTATAATTGGCAAATGCCAAAAATTATTATATAAAATTATTATTTGTTTTTCAATTAGGCCTAACACTTTTTTTACTTTAGGCTACCGGCAATCGCGTTTTTTTTTTCATTTTTAATCTCATAATTTCTATGTAGTGTGTGCATATTTGGCCTTTTTATGGTAAGGTATTTTTATTTGGCAACACCGTAAACCGTTTAAAATCGAAACCAAATGTTCTAAAAATAACACCAAAACAGTTAGCCTACTCTATTTCACACAGGGCTATTCGTAGTTCTGGATTTCCAGTTGGGGTACTATTTATTAGAATATTCTCTATTTGGTAAATTATTTAGAGTATTCTCTATTGGTAAATTATTTATCTTAAATGCTTTAAACTATTGGTAAATTCTTTCTAAATACCTCGGCCCATGGCCATAGCCATAGCCCATAATGGCATAGCGGCATAGCCGTAACCGTAACGGTCATAATTTCCATAATCATATTTAATAACGAAATAATCATAAAAATGTCATGATATCGTATAGTGAGTGTATACAGTATAGTATAGCCTAAAATCAAATCATAAAATCTTAACTTTTAACATTGACATTAACTATTTTTTAACATATCCCAACTATATAAATATAATATAGTAATATAATATTTATAATCTAACTGTAATTAAGTGTAGGTGAAGGCCTAATTGAAGATAATAAAGGCACTAATCACTAAAGTAACTAAAGGCAAAGGCTCCCTTTTTTTACCTTTTAACTTTTAACAGAGGAAGCAGATATTCTTGGAAGATGGACAGAATACTTTAAGGGCCTCTACAACCACAAAATAAACCCTAATTACAACTTAATTAACAACATACTTTGGGACAATAGGCCTGGCCTAGAGCCTAGAGAGAAAGGTGATTCTCCCAATACTAGAGACAGAAGTAGAGGAGGCAGTAAGATCACTAAAAAGGGAGGAAAGTAATCTGAAATTAGAGTTGCCAGACTCTGGCAAAAGGAGGACATTTTTAGCCCTGTGTCATCCAGCCAGCAGGCAAAGCTAAAAACCCTTAAATCCTTAAAATGTCTGGCTTTTTGTAATATTTTATGTTTTATACGCTAACAGTTTTACACATATTTTTTCTTACTTACTGTCAATAAACGGCTGGGTCAGGTACAACAAAAGAATGGAGTATTAAAATTTAGCAGGAAATGTAATGAAAATTAAATTGTGTTGTCTATATATGTTGTGTCCACAGTGTCTAACCATCTTCACTTTCCCAACTCACCGTCCCATACACACACATATACCACATACACTCAAATTTACCTATTAGATGTCGCAGCCTAGCTTATTTATTGTTACAAGAAATAGCCGGGGATAGCATCTCTGCCGTCGACTCACAATTACAAGTCTAAACAAATGATTAGGGCCAAGGATGCAGGTCTTGGAATTACATTTTTTCTTTATCCCTACCCTAGACACAATGGCTAGGTTCATTACTAGCGAATATTCACGACTCACAATTGCGAGTAACACCAAAAGTTAAATCACTAAACCTAGAAACACTAGTGGACATGAGGGCAGTGAGTAAGTAATAATAATTAATACACTATAATACAAGACATTAAATTCTAATTTAGAAATACAACAAAAAAAAAACAATCTGTTACATTGCTCAGATAAGTATAACTATAATAAGGACAACAATGCTTTTCTTATTTTATTGAAATGCATATCAGAATAAATACTCTTTCTTTCCGAGTGGTATCCGGGCATGGAATGAGTTCCGTCAACAAACCAGGAAAACCAATAACTTAACATCATTTAAAACCAATAACTTAACATCATTTAAAACACTAATAGAACTGCAAAAAGTTTTTCCCATTATGATATTAGTAAAAGAAATTAAATCCATGGTCCACAGGCACTTGTATTGGCTGATAGAAATCTACGCGCTTGGGATGTAGGGGGGAAAGTATGTCAATGAAAATATACTCACCTGGGGCTGTAAGGGTTACCCCAACTAAGGTCAGGTACTCATCAGAGCTGGGTAGACTCGGGGACACCCTCCAGACCCGGTAAAAAATCCTAGCCTGCACCAGGATTCGAACCCGGGACCTTCGGCTCGCAAGTCGAATGCGCTGCCGCTAGGCTACCGTGCCCCATACATAGGAACAGTAAGGATATACATTCTGCTTTTCATGTTGATTATATTCTATAATCAAACCATGGATTGATAAGCTAGTGGCAGGACTGTGGAGTCAGTAGATAATGTTCTGACTCCTCAGTTTTTTGTACTTCCGACTCCCGACTCAGACTCCTCAGTATTAATATGCGAATGTATAGCCGTATAGTGAGGCACATGAAAACCATGCGTCTTCACAGTCACTTAATGTGTTCGTTTTGCGGTTACGTTCGGCACTGCATGCATTGGTCTTTATTCGTACAGTAGATAAGTAATTAATTATAACTTTTTGTGAATTGGGACATTTAAACTTGCTTTAAAAAAAATTCCAATCTAAATTTAGTAAGAGGTGCATTGTGTGCCGACTCCAGGTACCCAAAATCTCCCCTAACTCTGACTCCACAGCCCTGGCTAGTGGTCCATCTTCTGTATTGGTAATAGCTTAGCAAGCTTTATAATTTTACATGGATAGAAAATCTTTGTAATAACACTGATGAAATATTAATAAGCATGATATATGCTAAAAGACCAAAAGTGTTGCCAGTTCATCACCTCATTAAAAAGTAAGGGAAGCTGTTTAACAAAGAAGACAAAATTGTCTTATTGAATACAAGTAATCTCAAACCTTCAAATTTAAGGAAGAAAAAAACAACAACACACTAACAGCAGTAAGAGTATCTATTTTCTGTCATTTTTTTTTAGCTGTGAGACCAGACAAAGTGAATTATGGTCCAAATTTCAGTTTTATAATAAGAACCCCCTTACAACTTTACTCCTATTTATACAGTAATTATAATATGTTTTTTTTATATTATTTTGCTTTTGGCTAACAGCTTAATAAATAATAAAAACTACAATAATATATGAATAATTGTATGCCCACTTTTTTCTTTTTTTGATTAGCTTTTCTCTTTGGCTTGAAGAAAGTTCAACTAAGGTATAAAACCTGGCTCTTTAAGAATTAATATATGGCATTGAATGCTATGGCCAGTGGAACTCTCAGTGCCAGTGTAAACATCAGCTCCAATGTTGGAAATGTTGTAGTATGGACATGGTTAAATGATATGGGCTCGTGGAATGCTTATGAACCTAGCATATCAAATGCAATAGAACAGAGTTTTCAACAAGGAATGCCACTCATTACCATTGGTCACATAGATCCAGCCTTATCCAACTATCAGATAGACCTAAGAAACATGAAACAAATAAGAAACTTAACAGGTAAAATAAAAATAAAAATTTCCTCCTTTTTTTAATACAGTAATTTTATATTAATAATTGGTCTATATATATATATATATACACTGCCATTATGAGAATTGAAACATAATGCCAATATAATAGGTTTGTGAAATATTTATTTAAGTTTAGGGAAGGTTGTGAAAAGTTGATACATTTTGAAATAATTTTAGATTGAGATTGCTTATATAGTGTTTTAGGGATTATCAGACACTTAGCACATTTTAACCTTATATTTTTTCTATTATGATCTTAGTCATTAATTTTATTATTGTTTTATGAAGATATATATCAATATATATAAAAAGTCTGTGTTTGTCTGTAATCCAATCCCCAATGGTCACTTTGAAAACACGCCAAAACTGCCAAGTGGGCGATCTGGGCTCGATTCCCCACTGATAACTTTTTTTTTCTACTTTAAAAAAAAATTGCCAATAATGTTAACTTTTTTTTTAAAGATTGTAAGGATTTTAGGACCTAAAACTTTCCTAAAATGTTTTCAGCAAATAAAATCTAATAATTATATTTTTTAAATTATTACTTCTAGCCTATATCTAATTGTTCATTGTAGTTTATGAAATGTTTATTTGTAGCTTATACAGGCCTATTTAATTTTTCTCCGGGCAACGCTGGGGTTTTTAGCTTGTATATATATATATATATACTAGTGGTAATGACCATCAAAATAACGGAGACACAAATAGCTACAGTGTGTTTTGTTAACAGAGAAAAAAAAATATTACAACAAAAACTGGAGTGAGAACGTTTCTTTTTGTGTGTTTAGTTTTAGTTCTTTTTAATTGTTTCTGGTCGCCCTGGCCCTGGCATGGTTCACAGTCATTTCATTCCCAGACACTTTATCCTCGTCACTTCATCCCTGTCACTTAATCCTCGAGTTACTTAATCCCTGAGTTACTTAATCCCCAGACAATTAATCCTCAGACACTTAATCCTAAAAATGCAATTTTAGGTATAGAATTATGAAATCAGATCAAAATATAAAATAATAAATCATAACAAACACAAAAAAGCTAATAGTTCCATATTAAATTTTTTATTTTGTTATTAAGAGTTTGTGAGGTGAGTGTTTTTATAATATCAGTGTAACAGAAAAGCTAAAGATCGGAGATACGACAACATTGCCACTTCAAAGACATAGATCCATTGGACATCTTGAGTCTTTCTATCCACCGTCCTATTTATCCTTGTGCTTTTTTATCATCAAAGCGAACCCGGCGCACGGCCGTATCAAACAAAGGTAGAGACGACCGCGAGTTACCGGTACTACCGGTGGCCAAGTTAAATAAACATTGTCGAGCAATCAAGCCAGGGGCAATACTGAGATAAATGACGACAAAACTTTATCCCCTTGACCGTTTTATTTTCTTTTATCTTAAAACGTAGAAATCAATTAATGTTCTGTTAATTAGTATAATAGATCGTCACAGGAGGAGGCCCTTAAAAGTCTACCATAAGATAACTGGTAAAATTGTCAGCCACATATTGCTTTAGAAAGGATTAAGTGTCTTAGGATTAAGTGACTCGAGGATTAAGTGACAGGGATTAAGTGACCAGGATTAATTGTCTGGGGCTGAAGTGACCTTGTCACCCCCTGGCATATGCATACGAATTTTTGATGTCAACCCTCTGGTCATTAAAATGTAGCGAACAGTTGTATTGACTTGGCTTGTTATTAATAATATTAAATTAACAATAATATAGGCCTACTTTCAAAAAGAAAAAAACAAACAAATACCAAACAATAACGAAATACATAATTTAAAAAAGCGTAGATAATAATATTTCAATACAATAAAAACTAAAGTATTTAATTTTTTTTCTTGCTTATTGTATCACTAAAGCAGTATTGAGAATGTTTCTTTCGGTATTTAGTTTTTATTTTATCTTGTTACTGTCAAGCTTATGGACCCGGTATTTGAAAGTAATAATTTAAAGCAGGCCTAACTTGTTTTTTATAATTCGTATCATTTAATTTATAGAGTGTATAAAGTCGCCTGTTAAAGGATATTCTCAATAGCGACGTAAATCAATTAAATTATTAAAACATTTGGTTACTTTTACTTAAAAGGATAATACAAACATCAATAATGAAAAAAGAAATAATTTGATAGTCATTACGTCATACGCTAGTATTTTTTAAAGTAGACAATTGAAACTATCCAAGCCAAATTGCGGTGCGTAACTTACTAAAAAGGTAACTTATAAAAAAGGTCTCGCCACATTAAAAAAAAACAACAGCATAATTGGGAAAACCCGAAAAGACCCTCGCGTTCAACATAGTAAATGAAAGGAAATGGCCATTTGTATACTTTTTTTTATTTATAAAATCAACACATTCATGATTGTAAGTCATAAAATAAAATTCTCTTTTGGAGGACATTTCCAATTTATACATTTAACTTTTGGCCCTATTAGTCAAACGGATTAGGCGCCTATAGGGGACAAACATATATATAAATATATAAATAAATGAATATATAAACAAACCAACTCACCGTAATTATAATATTTATATATAGTGATATATGTTTTTTTGAGCCTGTACAATAATAAAGTAGGAACTTAGTATAATCAATAGTGTTCAAGTCTACATTAATTTGTTCCTTTTTGATATTAAAGAATAAAAATAATGTTTTATTTTGTTACTACTAGCTTTATTTTAATGTTTGTACATGTTTGCGTGTATGTCTTTTTGTAAATCGAGTTCACTCGAGTAAATATAGTGGGTATAATTTATGCCTAATATTTTTTCATTTGACCTAATTCCCCTGCCCTAGTTTCAAATTCAAACATAAAGAAGTGGTATATTTTGTGGGGAAAAAAAGTGGTATGTTAAATGGTTAATGAAAAAGATTGCATGCAATCTGTTGGGAATATATAAACAATATGTCTTTTTGTAACAATATATTCTTTGTAGGTACTGAGAGACAAATAAACAGGATACTTTTGGCAAACAATAGTGCTTTGAGTCAAGGGATTTTATGGGAGTTTAAGGCAAAAAATCATTGGACAGCCTATGATATTGAAACATTAGCTCAGATAGAAGCAGCCTTTCATCAAAATGTTTCTCAATTGGATTTAGCTTCCGTTGGACAACCATACACAATCGATTTCACAAACAGTGCTCAGGTAAGAGGCTTATGCTCACAATTAATATATTTCATGTTTTTTTTAGACATACATTCGACTGCTGTCAATGAGGTTAAACTCCTCAAGTCTTTTCATGTTTAAGTAATGTCTAATGACTGCAATCAGTTTGCTCTAAATCAAGTTAAACTCCTCAAGTCTTTTCATGTTTAAGTAATGTCTAATGACTGCAATCAGTTTGCTCTAAATCAAGTTAAACTCCTCAAGTCTTTTCATGTTTAAGTAATGTCTAATGACTGCAATCAGTTTGCTCTAAATCAAGTTAAACTCCTCAAGTCTTTTCATGTTTAAGTAATGTCTAATGACTGCAATCAGTTTGCTCTAAATCAAGTTAAACTCCTCAAGTCTTTTCATGTTTAAGTAATGTCTAATGACTGCAATCAGTTTGCTCTAAATCAAGTTAAACTACCCAAGTCTTGTCATGTCTAAGTATTGTCTAATGACTGCAATCAGTTTGTTCTAAATCAAGTTAAACTACCCAAGTCTTGTTATGTTTAAGTATTGTCTAATGACTGCTGTTAGTTTGCTTAAAGGTTATTTTAAAGAAATATTATTTGATGCTTTCTACGTTATCTAAAATTATCTGTGGTTTTTTTGAATGCCTGAAAAAAAATTCAATGACGTTAAAAGCCTATTTTTTAAATCTTTTTTAAAAATTGAGTTTCTATAGATTTTATACATTTACATGTTATCCTTTTAAAGAATAGATCATATGTAAACAATGTTTAAGTTTTGTACTTGATAAGGGTTTTAAATGCTGATGCCCTAAGTTGTTTGTTGTCTTGACTAAATGATGATTGGTATGATAGAGAACTAGTAAGAATTTATTGTTAAATATGTAGTCTAATAATATCACTCCTCTGCTCCGATCTCTGCACTGGTTACCCATCAACAACCGTATCTCATATAAGCTGGCTTCTCTCTGCTATAAGTGCCTGAATAACTGTGCCCCGGATTACCTTTGCTTCTGTCTTGAGCTCTACACCCAATCCCGCCCACTTCTGACCTTCTGACTCGCTTACTCTGCGAATCCCTCGTGTGAGGCTAGTGTCCGCTGGCCAACGTTCATTCTCCTACGCGGCACTATCCGCTTGGAATCACCTCCCACTACAGCTTCACCGGAGCCCTAGCTATGACACCTTCAGGAGCCGGCTGAAGACTCACCTATTTCGTTAGCAGTATTTGCTTATACATATTTACATTTTCGTCTGTTGTTCGTTGTCTGTATTCTGTAACTGTCGTCAGCGCATAGAACTGTCGTCAATGGGATATGCGCTATACAAGCATCATTATTATTATTATTTGTTCATTAGTATCTAATATTTTAATTTATACAGCACTATGTATGTCTAGGTTAAAGATGATATTTTATATAAAATATCTGTACTAATATTTTATAAAGTAACAGTCGGGCAACTTTTGCTTGTTTCAAATCTTGATCTACCATACTTTACCCTGGTTTTAAAAGGCCTGAAAGAGTATTTTAAAATTTAATAATAAAAATGTATTCAAAGACTGACTAATCAAAGGAAACACAAATAATAATCTGTAGGACAATATATATAAATAATAATCTGTAGGACAGTATATATAAATAGTAATCTGTAGGACAGTACATATAAATAATTATCTGCAGGACAGTATAAATAAATAATAATCTGTAGGACAGTATATATACAGGGGAGAAGCCACAGGGGCAGGGGGGCTAAGCCTCCCCTGGAATTTTTGAAAAATATGTTTTTCAACTGTTTTTTGTTTAAATGTACTAAATTTGCTAAAAATTTAGTAAATGTTTATCACGCAAAAGTTCAGCCCCCCTTGGAATTTGGTAAATGTTTGCCAAAAAAAGTTCAGCCCCTCCTGTAAAAAAAATTCTGGCTTCGCCCCTGTATATATATAAATATAATAATCTGTTGGACAGTATATATATAAATAAAAATCTGTTGGACAGTATATATATAAATAATAATCTGTAGGACAGATATATATTATAAATAATCTGTAGGATGTTATAAAAAAATAATAATATATATATTCTTTTCAAGCTAACACTGGTGTGATTAAAACCAACTGGTGAAATGTTTTGGGATCTTTTAAATAAATGTGAAAATGCACACTGTTAGAAAAGAAAAAATTTACTAATGTACCTGGTTTTTGTGTAACTAGGTACGTCAAGACACAGGAACTGTGAGAAAAATAAGAAGAAGACAGTTAAACTCTCAGTACGTGTCAGATTCTACCAATGGAGCCAGTGCTTTTGGTATTTCAGGTGATAGAATTCAAATCTTTACATTATTAAAACCTAATTAAACTATTCAAATCTTTACATTATTAAAACCTTTATAATAAGTATTTTGATATTTTTTTGTGTGTTGATGATCCTTCCCCATAATATATGCCATCAATAAAAAGCTATTACCTACAAAACATTATGATTCCTTTTTTTTAAAAGTAATATTTCACTGGTCATTATCAGCTTTTTAAAAATATTTTTTTTGTATAGTGGTCGATGTGACAATGACTGCATTACTGTGAGTTTGTAAGTGTAAGGGATGGCGTAATTATTAACTGACTGAGACTTAGTGACAGAGTGGACTGTATTATTGTAATGTGATGGCCACACTAAGTGACCTGATAGTCTCTGCATTATTGTTTATGTGACTGGCTAGATATAGTGAGTTGTGTTCATGAATGCAGACCTGCCAATCCTTCCGATTTTCTTAGAATTATACGGATTTTTTACCCCTCATTCTGACAAGGCCCTTAAAATTCAGATTTTCGGCAATTTTTCATTTTTATTTATTTTTTTGTAATTTTGCGTGATATTATGTAATATTTTTTTGGAAATGGACACATTTTTAGCTCTAGGCCTACATCTCTGTACTATAAATTTAAACGCATATTACTCTCATACTGACCATTGAAAAACAAAACAGGAATAGGCCTACTACAATATTTGACAATACTAAGGAAAAATAGGGCCTACATTTTATTGGCCAAAATAACTAGGCCTACGGAAAATATTTTATAAAAAAATACATAGGTCTAGCCTAGGCCTATAACATAAGCTATCATGTTGCTCACAATTATCTATAATATAGAAGTTATTAGAAGGCCTACTAGATTAGGTATAGGAGTATAGGCCATATACGGTATAAATATGTTTAGGCCTGCTAGTCCTGCTACTAGCATGTTTAGTAGGCCTATAAGTACTAAGCTAAGTTACCATTTAGACTAATTAGACCTAAAGCCTATCGGCCTATAGTATAGGCCTAGGGCCTAGAGCCTTTATAACAGTATTTAGCTTTATAACTGGGCCTATTGATCTTCTTTAAAGTTAATTACACAGATATTAATTAAAACGTTCAACTAATTACATTAATAACAAACAATATTAGTTATATTCCTTCAAATTGAAAATACATAAATTGTGCGCTCGCGCACCTTCCCCCCCCCCCCCCCCCTACAGATTTTTAACCTTGGGAGGTTGGCAGGTCTGTGAATGTCTTGTTTGAGTGTGTGAATACTGAGTGAATGTCTAGAGTAAGGGGCTATAAAAGGATTGTAGAATGAGAATAAAGGTTAGTTATTACACCAGTTGTTACACCATTGTTAGACCAGTTGTTAGACCGGTTGTTAGACCGGCCATTGTGTTGTCAAGTTATACTTTTACAGTTGGTGGTTTCTCCAAAATTTGAAGGTCAAGATGAATGGTTCAAACCATCAAATTATTCTAAGATTTACAAAAAATTTAATTTTGGTCAGAAAATGTTAGTTGGTCCTTTTTAGTTTGAAAATATTTTGAATAATTGCATGAGAAATGATTGAATAGAACAAATTAAATTTATTTTTATTGAAATAGCTCAACAATAATGGCAGGGATGTCACTTTTTCTAATTTTGGAGGAATTTCTAATATTCCATTTGAAATCAATGTATCATTTATTTTCAATTAAACAACAGATATCAATAAAATGTTAATTATTAAAATTTTAGTATGAAAAAATTAGAATTATACAAATGATATTAGTATGTGGTGATGATTCCTTTTGTGCTCTAACTGGCAGGAAACCTTTTTCCAATTTTTTGGGGGGAAGGCCAGTTACATCCCTGTAAGGAGCAGTTTTGAAATGTTTTTAAATACTTTTTTTGATAGATGAATTAGACTTTACGTATTTGATCTCATTAGAAAGTCTAGTATTACCCTAACATTAAGACCTCATTGGAAAGTCTAGTATAACCCTAACACCAAGTTCTCATTGACAAGTCTAGTATTATCCTAACAGCAAATTCTCATTGTTAAAGTCTAGTATTATAGTATTACCCTCATTAAAACATCATTGGAAAGTCTAGTATTATAGTATTACCCTAACATTAAAATCTCATTGGAAAGTCTAGTATTATAGTGTAACCCTCATTAAAACATTGGAAAGTCTAGTATTATAGTATTACCCTAACCTTAAAATCACATTGGAAAGTCTAGTATTATAGTGTTACCCTAACCTTAAAATCACATTGGAAAGTCTAGTATTATAGTATTACCCTCATTAAAACATCATTGGAAAGTGTAGTATTATAATATTACCCTAACATTAAAACATCATTGGAAAGTCTCGTATTATAGTATTACCCTAACCTTAAAATCTCATTGGAAAGTCTAGTATTATAGTATTACCCTAACATTAAAACATCATTGGAAAGTCTAGTATTACCCTAATATCAAGATCTCACGGGAAAGTCTAGTAATACCCTATTATCAAGATCTCATTGGAAAGTCTAGTATTACCCTAATATCAAGATCTCACGGGAAAGTCTAGTATTACCCTAATATCAAGATCTCACGGGAAAGTCTAGTAAAACCCTAAAATCAAGATCTCATTGGAAAGTCTAGTAAAACCCTAATATCAAGATCTCATGGGGAAAGTCTAGTAATACCCTAATATCAAGATCTCATTGGAAAGTCTAGTAATAACCTAATATCAAGATCTCATGGGAAAGTCTAGTAATACCCTAATATCAAGATCTAATTGGAAAGTCTAGTATTACCTTCACCAAGATATCATTGGAAAGTCTAGTATTACCTTCACCAAGATCTCATTGGAAAGTCTAGTATTACCCTAATACTAATACCAAGATCTCATTGGAAAGTCTAGTAATACCCTAATACCAAGATCTCATTGGAAAGTCTAGTATTACCCTAATTACAAGATCTCATTGGAAAGTCTAGTAATACCCTAATATCAAGATCTCATTGGAAAGTCTAGTATTACCTTCACCAAGATCTCATTGGAAAGTCTAGTATTACCCTAATACCAAGATCTCATTGGAAAGTCTAGTATTACCCTAATACCAAGATCTCATTGGAAAGTCTAGTATTACCCTAATACCATGGTCTCATTGCTATGTATCTAGTTAAAAAAAGTGGAAAGAAGTTTATTGTTGAAACAAATATAACATAATGAATAATCAGCGATACAGAAAGTAATAAATGATCAGTACTTGTACTTGTAGTAAGTAATTGTAAAAATACAGTACAGATGATAATGTAATAATTTGATTTAGAATTACTAATAAACTAAATATGATTATCATCTTCAGGTCAAGCTTCAGTAAATGTAGTCAGACCTAAACGACTTACTTCTAGAGCTACACCTTATACAAAAGGTCATTGTTTGGACTTTGTTCTTTTTTTTTAAATCAGAATTGTTTAGAGAAATTATTTACTCTCATAGCTGATTTCTATTGTCTAGTTTACTTGACAGTGCTATTAAATCTACTCTAGCTGATTAGTTTATTTAGTCAATTGTCAAATATTGACTCACATGCTATGGCTTTATCTCCCTTGGTATATGTGCCACGTTTTGTTGAGATTATTTTGTCTGTATACATTGAACTTAGGCTTAGCTTACAGTTTACTTCATAATCTGTCTAAAATCGTTAAAAAAATATATAATTCCATTAGCCACTATAGCATTAAAGAGAAAAAACAAATACAATATCCAAACCATTCAGACATTTTCCTTGACAAAATTTCACACAGGAAAAGTTTGCTGATTGGGATAAGGTTTCAATACTCAACATAGTGAGCTCTATATTTCTGGAGGCTAAAGTTGTTGATGTCAATTTTATACAATAATAGTTTCCATTTCTTCTTTACATTAGTGGCAAGTTCCACTCAAACAAGTAATTCTACTAAGAGTAATATTGTATACAGACAAGTTTCAGCAGTAAGTACTTTTTCTTATGTTCTATAAACTTCTTTACTAGTTGATGGTTGACTAGTTGATGTTTGAGAGAAAACTCACAAATTAGTGATTGGCTTGTTAAATTAACTTTTATGAAGGTTTAAAGGTTTATGAAGAAACTTTTATGAGTGTAGGCTAGACAATATTTATCTGCTAAAATAAGCTTTGCTTCCACAAATACCAAATAAAAAACTGTCTGGTTCAGTTTAAATTTTATTATAATTATAAGTGTGTAAAATTACTTTATTTTATACTTAATTCATTCTAATTCTTAATTTTATACTTAATTTGTTGTAATTCATAATACTTTCCATAGCAACGCTAGGCCACCATAGGTCAAATTTTGCTATTGTTTACATTGATAACAGATTGAAGACCCCGTTTGCTTGTCAAAATACATATTAAAATATTATTTCCTAGAAATAAAAAGTATCAGATCAAAAGCTTTAGCATATCAACTTTAAAATAAATGTAATTTTAGTTTATTTTATTACAAGAAAAAAATTAGGCTTTATCCTTAGACTTAATGAATGGGGGTTTGGAGACTCGAGAACAAGCGATTTTTTTTTTTTAACATAAAATACATTATATTATTAATTTATGATATTGAATAGTTTTACTTTACTACTAATGTAATAAAATCCGGTAAGACTCCTTTATTGGTAACGGCCCTACTAATAGCAAAGATCGCGGTAGACTTGTTTTTACGACGGTAAAATACAATTTCATAGGGTTTATCTTGTGCGTTTTGCAAAGTGGGCCATAATATATAGATTAGTAATTCTTTCAGATTTTTACAGGAAAATGGACCAGCCTTAAGGTGGTGATATTACACATTGTAACTTTTCAAGAAATCATACAAAAGCATACTTTTTCTTCGATAACTTGACAATTGAAAATTGTAAACTATTAATATTCTCTGCAAAATTACATAGTGATTTAGGCCATTCATTTCTGTACAATTGAGTGAAAAAATTATCTTTTTATCATGAATGGCCAAAGAGGCCTGGATGATTAAGTAAGAGAGATGTCTATAACTTATAAATTAGCAAAAAATGGAAGCCAGTTTTAGGGTACCTACTAACAGTCAACCCAAATTTTCCTTGCGAATCCAATTAGCTCTATATTTTTTTCTAAGCATAATAATAATGCATTGATTGTAAAATTATATTAAGAAAATCTTTAGATTATTTTATCATTTAATAACAAAGATTTTATAATCAATAGATTTTATAATCAAAGATGAACATCTTTGTGTTTTACAAGTTTTATGGCCACATCATACTAGGAGATTGTGTGGCCAGCACAATGCCCAGCCAACTTTACTTTTCCCTAACTAATGTCAGGTATCCATCTGAGCTTGGTAGACTCAGGGACACCCTCCAGACCCGGGAAAATCTCACGTCTTTTTTTTTTAAATTCGAACCCAAGACCTTCGGTATGCCAGCCAATTGTGCTGCTGCTTGGTCCCTGTGCCCCAAACTTTGAACCCTCGCCTGATTGGTCCAAATGTATACATTGTATACTGACAGGAATACTTACTACTATGTTTGTGTTTACTTCAATCCTTTATGCTTTGTTAACTTTGCTTTTTATTTTTTGTATGGCTGGAAGGCTAATTATTCAGCTCCATCTTCCCACCACAAGTCCCTTCAGTGTTTCTTGTTTCTTTCATTATCTTTACTATACACAACCCTTCAATGTTTCTTGTTTCTTTCATTATCTTTACTATACACAACCCTTCAGTGTTTCTTGTTTCTTTCATTATCTTTACAGACATGCCTACCGTTCCGCTTTTGGCGTATTTGTTCCGCTTTTTGATTAAAAAACACACTTTGTTACGCCGTTACGCTTTTTACTAGTTTTGTTACGCCAAATTAGAAAGTTTGGGTTTTTCATGGGTTGAAATATAGTCCGTGTCTAGGTTGATAAAACAAAGGCACAAAAAAGTCGCAATGCTATAATTATCATTACTTGGGTTTTCTGGGTTTATTAAAAGAGATATTGTGGGCTTTTCTAACGTTTTTTGCGGTATTACTCGTGTTTGGCAATTAATATTCTTTTCCTTTACTGTATTGCTAAGATTGTGAAAATGTCTAAACGTCCTGGCTCAGAAAGTTTAAATATGACTTGTTCAAATTGTAAAAGAACTAATTCAGTGTTATTGGAAGGAATATTCAGAGGAGTTTATTCAGCAAACGTGAATTTAATATTCTTTGTAGGCCTACTAGATCTAGATCCAATCCATTGCGAATTGTCTGTGAAACGTAAGCCTACCTACATTTTAAATCTAATAATAGGCCTAGATTTTTTCTTTTTCTTTTTTTTTTTTTTTTGTTATAAAAGATTGTCAGATAAAGAGTGTTCCGCTTTTTTGATGAAAAATCCTCTTTTTCATCAAGATTGTTCCTCTTTTTAGTCCTTAGGGGTAGGCATGTCTGTCTTTACTATACACAACCCTTCAGTGTTTCTTGTTTCTTTCATTATCTTTACTATACACAACCCTTCAATGTTTCTTGTTTCTTTCATTATCTTTACTATACACAACCCTTCAGTGTTTCTTGTTTCTTTCATTATCTTACTATACACAACCCTTCAGTGTTTCTTGTTTCTTTCATTATCTTTACTATACACAACCCTTCAATGTTTCTTGTTTCTTTCATTATCTTTACTATACACAACCCTTCAATGTTTCTTGTTTCTTTCATTATCTTTACTATACACAACCCTTCAATGTTTCTTGTTTCTTTCATTATCTTTACTATACACAACCCTTCAATGTTTCTTGTTTCTTTCATTATCTTTACTATACACAACCCTTCAATGTTTCTTGTTTCTTTCATTATCTTTACTATACACAACCCTTCAATGTTTCTTGTTTCTTTCATTATCTTTACTATACACAACCCTTCAATGTTTCTTGTTTCTTTCATTATCTTTACTATACACAACCCTTCAATGTTTCTTGTTTCTTTCATTATCTTTACTATACACAACCCTTCAATGTTTCTTGTTTCTTTCATTATCTTTACTATACACAACCCTTCAATGTTTCTTGTTTCTTTCATTATCTTTACTATACACAACCCTTCAATGTTTCTTGTTTCTTTCATTATCTTTACTATACACAACCCTTCAGTGTTTCTTGTTTCTTTCATTATCTTTACTATACACAACCCTTCAGTGTTTCTTGTTTCTTTCATTATCTTTACTATACACAACCTTTCATATTTAATTCATATTCATTTCATTTATGTTTGTTTATTAATTGAAAAAAATATTTAAAAAAATTTTTGGAGTAAATTTACAAGTTTTCACAGAAAAAAAAACATTCCCCCTAAAAGGCATTTAAAGGATTTTTATCAAACCCAGATGTGAAAGTTGTAGCCCTACTTTTTTCGGAATTTTTGGTATAAAAAAGTGCAACTTATTTGTGAGTGTAGTAAATACAGTAATAAACAACAAATTTTTTTGCTGAGAAAATGTCTAATGTTTCTATTTGCTACTGTCTCCAGAAATCTGATACTGAATCTCTACCAGCTTTAAATGAAATAACAATTGACAACGATGCTCTTCCAAACTGTAGGTATTTTGTTCTTATTAAATATCAATTACTTTTAAGTCTACTAGTTCATCTTTATTTAAATGTTATAAGTGTTAATTCTATATATATATATATACTAGCAGATGTGTGCCCGATTCTTCGAACGGGCTTTGTGTAGAATAGGCTTGACACATAGTTTTTCTGTTTTGTTTTTGCAACTTACATAAAGTAGTATTTTTTTGTGGTCAGTATTTATTTTTGTATTGTTTTGCACACTTTAATATGCACCATTTCAATATACAACTAAAAAGGAAAAACAAATAAGAATCAATTCACTGTGATCTAATGGTGTGAGTTTATTGGGTAATTAAACTCTTTCTGTAAAACAGACAGTACTTTTATTTAAAAAAAAATGATTGTTTGATATATTTTTTTACAACAAACATTAAGTCGCAGACCATTCTTTGTGTTGTTTTTGTTTTTTGCTATTTATTTATTTATTGTTGCTTTGGAAGCAAACTTAGAATTAAATTTTCTATTCAACATGTAAAACAATAACAAATAAAACCCATAAGAAACAAAGAATAAAATTTTTTTTTGAAAAATTGTGTTCAATGGAATCGCATAATGATCTTTTACATACAATTTATCTACCCATGGAGTTATAATGAGATTGCTACAAAGGAATTGAAACTTGAAACATTGCCCTCAAGAAAATTTATAATTCTTATACGCCCGCTACGAATTGATAAAGCTAAAAGTTCTGTTCACATACACACTAACTACTAAAAAAGTTATAATGAGATTGCACGCAACAACTACAAAGTGTATATTGCGCATACGACACGAATTCAAACGTGAAGGAATTTTTTTATTTGCCTGCTACAGCGTAAATTACCCATTAAAATCATTACCCATTACCTATTATAGCAATTTAAAAATTGCCAGCTAGAAATTACGACACAAATTAAAACGTGAATATATTTTGTTTTATTCATTCATAAAGTACATTAGCAAACATTGAAGCAAAGTTAAATTGGCATGAATACGCAAAATTTAATGACGTCATTAAAAAAAAGACGGCTAGTTATCTATGTGCAAAGTTTGATGACGCAATACAGAAATATTCTCAGCTCGTCCTTTTTCTTCTTAATTATTAGCGCGATTGATCGAATAATGATAAAAAGTTGTACTGGCAAAGTCAATGTGAATCAAAGTTGTGTTTTTATTCTCGTTTTTTGACCAAACTGACCACTGCGGTCATTTCTTTTTTTTTTAAACCTTGACGGTGTTCATCGCCGTAACGCAAAGAATATTTGTAGCAAATTTCACGTTTTTATGTCCAGTATTTAAAAAGATTATGCGGTATGTACATACATACATACCCACACCTTTTGAGATTTATATACATATATATAATATATATATTAAACTTAACTGAATGAATGCCAATTAACATTGTCCTCTTTTATTTAGCTGCTAAATCTGGAGCAGAAGTTCTGGGCCAGTACATGACTAATGTGTACCAAGATCTAGATAAAAATGTTTGCTGCATTTGTTGTGATAAACTGAGTGAACCATCTAGCTATGGTGGCGCTGCAAGTCACGATGTTGTACAGTTAACACGTTGCAGTCATCAATTTCACAAACAATGTTTGCTTACAATGTGGGAGTCTACTCATAAGGTACATAGACATTTGTGTGTGTGTTTAATCATAAGGTACATAGACATTTGTGTGTGTGTTTAATCATAAGGTACATAGACATTTGTGTGTGTGTTTAATCATAAGGTACATAGACATTTGTGTGTGTGTTTAATCATAAGGTACATAGACATTTGTGTGTGTGTTTAATCATAAGGTACATAGACATTTGTGTGTGTGTTTAATCATAAGGTACATAGACATTTGTGTGTGTGTTTAATGTGGGAGTCTACTCATAAGGTACATAGACATTTGTGTGTGTGTTTAATCATAAGGTACATAGACATTTGTGTGTGTGTTTAATGTGGGAGTCTACTCATAAGGTACATAGACATTTGTGTGTGTGTTTAATCATAAGGTACATAGACATTTGTGTGTGTGTTTAATCCGAATTTAATGAACTCATTAACCCTTTGAGCCCTACCCACCGGTTGCCTAATTTACCCTACCGCCTGGGCTCCTGCACATTTTATGCCTATTTTGCAATATATCATGATTGAGCGACCACTGAGTAAAAACCGTCAAAGATAACAACATGAAATTGAACATGCAAGTAAAGAATAGGTCTACCTGAACTATAGCGCCAAAATTCAACTTTAGTATGACAAATCTTTAAAAAAATCAATAATTTCTTGTGTTGAGAACAAGGAAGTACGTTATCCTTTTGTCCAATGGACCAGGTTGAGGCTCGTCACGATTCATGATAAAAAAATTGAAAATTTTCGTTACAAACTCAATGTAAACAAGGAAGCAGACATCTTTGATAAACTTGAACCTACAACAAAATATCTGATTGGCTGTTATAGGCAAGACTCAACCAATCCACGTAGCTGTACTATCGCGATCCCGGTTCACCGGTGGCTAGCTCTATGAAGTGATTACTGCTACACCGGTTTACCGGTGGCAAGGGCTCAAAGGGTTAAGGGTAAGGTATTTGCCAAGTTTAGATTTTACAATGCTTGTAAAAGTTGGCAGTTGTAATTTGACATGTGCAAAATAAATCCTATGGCTGTGTTAAAAGCAGTTAATCCTCAGCAGAAAGGATTGCTTTATTAAATGTTGAGATATGCAATCAAGAGTTTTGGTTAAGCACATTATACACAATGACATTAGGAATAAACAGTCCTTTCATTAATTTGATAGTCCATTAAAATAAGGCTTTAGAAGAATACAATGTAAAGTGCTTTAAAAACATTAAGATTAAATAGCTACACAAGAAATTTGTTTATGGGGTAAAGATCTCATCACTATGGCAAGACACACAATACATTTATCTGCTGTGTTTATGGGGTAAAGATCTCATCACTATGACAAGACACACAATACATTTATCTGCTGTATTTATGGGGTAAAGATCTCATCACTATGACAAGACACACAATACATTTATCTGCTGTGTTTATGGGGTAAAGATCTCATCACTATGACAAGACACACAATACATTTATCTGCTGTGTTTATGGGGTAAAGATCTCATCACTATGATAAGACACACAATACATTTATCTGCTGTGTTTATGGGGTAAAGATCTCATCACTATGACAAGACACACAATACATTTATCTGCTGTGCATAGGTAATTAATTATATGATTTTATAAAGGTTACGTTTCTTTTACTTTAGTAATTTTAATTAAACTCAACAGAATCCCCCCCCCCCCCCCCAACTTACTATTAAATTGTTCATGGAATTAATTCTAATGTAAATAAGTGAAATATTTAGACAATGACATTATCTTTCTGTAGAGATATTGATCAGTGATTTTGATTGATTGTTTTTCTCAGGGTAACAGTATTCAATGTCCAAGCTGTAATACAATATATGGTGAGAAAACTGGCGTTTGTCCTCCTGGTTACATGAAGTGGTTCATTGACCCATATCTGTCTCTGGCTGGCTATACAACTTATAAAACAATTTGTATTACTTACAAGATATATCCTGGTATACAGGTTAGTCCTTCTTCTTTCTTTACCATTCATTTAGCACTTAATTTCTACTGGCTATTGTTAGTCATTCTTCTTTCTTTACTATTTACCATTCCTCTAGCACTCAATCTCTACTTGCTATTGTAAGTCATTCATTTAGCACTTAATTTCTACTGGCTATTGTCAGTCATTCTTCTTTCTTTACCATTTACCATTCATTTAGCACTCAATCTCTACTTGCTATTGTCAGTCATTCATTTAGCACTTAATTTCTACTGGCTATTGTCAGTCATTATTCTTTCTTTACCATTTACCATTCATTTAGCACTCAATCTCTACTTGCTATTGTCAGTCATTCATTTAGCACTTAATTTCTACTGGCTATTGTCAGTCATTCTTCTTTCTTTACCATTTACCATTCATTTAGCACTCAATCTCTACTTGCTTTTGTCAGTCATTCTTCTTTCTTTACCATTCATTTAGCAATCAATCTCTACTTGCTATTGTCAGTCATTCTTCTTTCTGTACCATTTACCATTCATTTAGCACTCAATCTCTACTTGCTATTGTAAGTCATTCATTTAGCACTTAATTTCTACTGCTATTGTTAGTCATTCTTCTTTCTTGACTATTTACCATTCATTTAGCACTCAATCTCTACTTGCTATTGTCAGTCATTCATTTAGCACTTAATTTCTACTGGCTATTGTCAGTCATTCTTCTTTCTTTACTATTTACCATTTATTTAGCACTCAATCTCTACTTGCTATTGTCAGTCATTCATTTAGCACTTAATTTCTACTGGCTATTGTCAGTCATTCTTCTTTCTTTACCATTTACCATTCATTTAGCACTCAATCTCTACTTGCTATTGTAAGTCATTCTTCTTTCTTTACTATTTATTTAGCACTCAATCTCTACTTGCTATTGTCAGTCATTCATTTAGCACTGAAATTCTACTGGCTATTGCCAGTCATTCTTCTTTCTTTTCCATTCATTTAGCACTCAATTTCTTCTGGCTATTGCCAGTCATTCAAAGTCCCCCTTGGAATTTGGTCAATGTTTGTCAAGCATAAGTTCAGTCCCGCCTGGAAAATTATGGCTTGACTCCTGTTGGTGCCAAATGTTATTTCATTTAGTCCAGTCATCTAGTAGCCTATGTGATTTGTACACAGTATCAAATTACTTTTTATATGTAGAGTTAATAATCAATACACAACTTTTTTATAGGGGCCTGAACACCCTCTGCCTGGTCATCGATTTAGTGCCAAAGGTTTTCCTCGACTATGTTTTTTGCCAGATTGTAATAAAGGTAGAAAGGTGAGAAACAAATTGTAATAGTGTAAGACAGACTGTAACTAAGGTAGAAAGACTAATCAAGGTAGAAATACTGTAATAAAGATAGATAGACCGTAACAAAGGAAGACATACTACAATAAAGGTAGAAAAACTGTAAATAGACTACAATAAAAGTAGAAAAACTGTAAATATACTACAATAAAGGTAAAAAAACTGTAAATAGACTACAATAAAGGTAGAAAAACTGTAAATAGACTACAATAAAGGTAGAAAAACTGTAAATAGACTACCGTAAATACTCGCGTATAAGTCGCACTTTTTTAACCGAAATTTTCGACAAAAAGTAGGGGTGCGACTTATACACCCAACACTGTTTTTGAAAAGTTTGAAAAACATCACTACTCTGTCATACAGTTTGCTACATAACCCGTATAGTTGACTGTAGTGATGTAGAATTACTAGGACATGCGTAGACCTACATTTTACATTTAGAAAACTTTCGTAGGCGTACATATTACTATCTTTATATAACTGAAATTGAGATCGACAAATATTTTAGCTTTTTCAGACCCCCCCCCCCCCCCCGCATTTGGACCGATTTTGTAATGCCGAAAAGTAGCGTAAGTTTAAATGCGGCATTTTTTTTTTGGTAGGCTCAATGAACGCAATTTACAGTATGGAAAAAATCGTAAATGTGTAAAAGCCTAAGATGTCTAGAATAATAATTTAGGTAGGCAAATAAGCTTAAGATGTGTTTTATTTAGTAGTCCTACTTAAGGTCTAGGCTCATGGGCTATAGCCTACTAAATAAGGCAGTGTTGAGCATTCCGCGCCATATCTAGGCAATGTTTTCCAAAACTACGATCGGCAGATGGACGCGTGTAATGTCAAGTGTGCTTTATTTTTCATCAGTTGCATGTAAGAGTTGGAAAAAAAAAACAGCTTATTATTTGTCGGTCGCGCAGACACACTTGAAATCATTACAAACAATGTTAGCCTAATGGTATTTAGGACACATGTATAGCGCGTCATAAATGCTGGCGCCTCCCAGTCTCCAGTCTAGGCGACATTGAGTCTAATGACGTACTTCAAAGACTTTTTGTGCGTAGCTTTACTATAGGGATAGGAACTGAGTAGGGAAAGGGACAGATGAAGAAACAGAGATACCTTACTTTCCCATCTCACTAATGTCTGTAGGCCTATTGATTGGTTGTTTAAAATAAATGAAGTCCTGTCTTTATTTGATTATGTTTGCCTTATGCACGATTAAAACCATTTTTTTAAGGAAAGTTTCCAAATTAGGGTGAATATTTAGTAACTTTTATGTTTAAACGGTATGCATTTTTGAGATATTAAAAGGCAGTGTAACCCGGAAAGTCGGGGTGCGACTTATGCGCGGGTCAATGACAACATATAAGGAAAAAAAATCTTAAACTAGGGGTGCGACTTATACACCGGTGCGACTTATACGCGAGTATATACGGTACAATAAAAGTAGAAAAACTGTAAATAGACTACAATAAAGGTAGAAAAACTGTAAATAGACTACAATAAAAGTAAAAAAACTGTAAATAGACTACAATAATGGTAGAAAAACTGTCAATAGACTACAATAAAGGTAGAAAAACTGTAAATAGACTACGATAAAGGTAGAAAAACTGTAAATAGACTACAATAAAAGTAGACAAACTGTAAATATACTACAATAAAGGTAGAAAAACTGTAAATAGACTACAATAAAGGTAGAAAAACTGTAAATAGATTACAATAAAAGTAGAAAAACTGTAAATATACTACAATAAAGGTAGAAAAACTGTAAATAGATTACAATAAAGGTAGAAAAAGTGTAAATAGACTACAATAAAGGTAGAAAGACTGTAACTAAAGTAGAATGACTACAATAAAGGTAGAAAGACTAACCAAAGTAGAATGACTACAATAAAGGTAGAAAGACTGTAACTAAAGTAGAATGACTACAATAAAGATAGAAAGACTGTAACTAAAGTAGAATGACTACAATAAAGATAGAAAGACTGTAACTAAAGTAGAATGACTACAATAAAGGTAGAAAGACTGTAACTAAAGTAGAATGACTACAATAAAGGTAGAAAGACTAACTAAAGTAGAATGATTACAATAAAGGTAGAAAGACTAACCAAAGTAGAATGACTACAATAAAGGTAGAAAGACTAACTAAAGTAGAATGACTACAATAAAGGTAGAAAGACTAACTAAAGTAGAATGACCACAATAAAGGTAGAAAGACTGTAAGTAAAGTAGAATGACTACAATAAAGGTAGAAAGACTAACCAAAGTAGAAGGACTACAATAAAGGTAGAAAGACTGTAAGTAAAGTAGAATGACTACAATAAAGGTAGAAAGACTGTAACTAAAGTAGAAAGACTGCAATAAAGGTAGAAAGACTAAGTAAAGTAGAATGACTACAATAAAGGTAGAAAGACTAACAAAAGTAGAATGACTACAATAAAGGTAGAAAGACTGTAACTAAAGTAGAAAGACTGCAATAAAGGTAGAAAGACGTAAGTAAAGTAGAATGACTACAATAAAGGTAGAAAGACTGTAGCTAAAGTAGAATGACTACAATAAAGGTAGAAAGACTGTAACTAATGTAGAATGACTACAATAAAGGTAGAAAGACTGTAACTAAAGTAGAATGACTACAATAAAGGTAGAAAGACTAACTAAAGTAGAATGATTACAATAAAGGTAGAAAGACTAACTAAAGTAGAATGACTACAATAAAGGTAGAAAGACTAACTAAAGTAGAATGACTACAATAAAGGTAGAAAGACTAACTAAAGTAGAATGACCACAATAAAGGTAGAAAGACTGTAAGTAAAGTAGAATGACTACAATAAAGGTAGAAAGACTAACCAAAGTAGAAGGACTACAATAAAGGTAGAAAGACTGTAAGTAAAGTAGAATGACTACAATAAAGGTAGAAAGACTGTAACTAAAGTAGAAAGACTGCAATAAAGGTAGAAAGACTAAGTAAAGTAGAATGACTACAATAAAGGTAGAAAGACTAACAAAAGTAGAATGACTACAATAAAGGTAGAAAGACTGTAACTAAAGTAGAAAGACTGCAATAAAGGTAGAAAGACGTAAGTAAAGTAGAATGACTACAATAAAGGTAGAAAGACTGTAGCTAAAGTAGAATGACTACAATAAAGGTAGAAAGACTAAGTAAAGTAGAATGACTACAATAAAGGTAGAAAGACTAACTAAAGTAGAATGACTGCAATAAAGGTAGAAAGACTAACTAAAGTAGAAAGACTACAATAAAGGTAGAAAGACTAACTAAAGTAGAAAGACTACAATAAAGGTAGAAAGACTAACTAAAGTAGAATGACCACAATAAAGGTAGAAAGACTGTAAGTAAAGTAGAATGACTACAATAAAGGTAGAAAGACTAACCAAAGTAGAAGGACTACAATAAAGGTAGAAAGACTGTAGCTAAAGTAGAATGACTACAATAAAGGTAGAAAGACTGTAACTAATGTAGAATGACTACAATAAAGGTAGAAAGACTGTAACTAAAGTAGAATGACTACAATAAAGGTAGAAAGACTAACTAAAGTAGAATGACCACAATAAAGGTAGAAAGACTAACTAAAGTAGAATGACTACAATAAAGGTAGAAAGACTAACTAAAGTAGAATGACTACAATAAAGGTAGAAAGACTAACTAAAGTAGAATGACCACAATAAAGGTAGAAAGACTGTAAGTAAAGTAGAATGACTACAATAAAGGTAGAAAGACTAACCAAAGTAGAAGGACTACAATAAAGGTAGAAAGACTGTAAGTAAAGTAGAATGACTACAATAAAGGTAGAAAGACTGTAACTAAAGTAGAAAGACTGCAATAAAGGTAGAAAGACTAAGTAAAGTAGAATGACTACAATAAAGGTAGAAAGACTAACAAAAGTAGAATGACTAAAATAAAGGTAGAAAGACTGTAACTAAAGTAGAAAGACTGCAATAAAGGTAGAAAGACGTAAGTAAAGTAGAATGACTACAATAAAGGTAGAAAGACTGTAGCTAAAGTAGAATGACTACAATAAAGGTAGAAAGACTAAGTAAAGTAGAATGACTACAATAAAGGTAGAAAGACTAACTAAAGTAGAATGACTACAATAAAGGTAGAAAGACTGTAAGTAAAATAGAATGACTACAATAAAGGTAGAAAGACTGTAACTAAAGTAGAATGACTACAATAAAGATAGAAAGACTGTAACTAAAGTAGAATGACTACAATAAAGGTAGAAAGACTGTAACTAAAGTAGAATGACTACAATAAAGGTAGAAAGACTGTAACTAAAGTAGAATGACTACAATAAAGGTAGAAAGACTAACTAAAGTAGACTGACTACAAAAAAGGTAGACATGCTGTAGTAAAGTAGAATGACTACAATAAAGGTAGAAAGACTAACTAAAGTAGAATGACCACAATAAAAGTAGAAAGACTGTAAGTAAAGTAGAATGACTACAATAAAGGTAGAAAGACTAACTAAAGTAGACTGACTACAAAAAAGGTAGACATGCTGTAGTAAAGTAGAATGACTACAATAAAGGTAGAAAGACTAACTAAAGTAGACTGACTACAAAAAAGGTAGACATGCTGTAGTAAAGTAGAATGACTACAATAAAGGTAGAAAGACTAACTAAAGTAGAATGACCACAATAAAGGTAGAAAGACTGTAAGTAAAGTAGAATGACTACAATAAAGGTAGAAAGACTAACTAAAGTAGACTGACTACAAAAAAGGTAGACATGCTGTAGTAAAGTAGAATGACTACAATAAAGGTAGAAAGACTAACTAAAGTAGAATGACCACAATAAAGGTAGAAAGACTGTAAGTAAAGTAGAATGACTACAATAAAGGTAGAAAGACTGTAACTAAAGTAGAATGACTACAATAAAGATAGAAAGACTGTAACTAAAGTAGAATGACTACAATAAAGGTAGAAAGACTGTAACTAAAGTAGAATGACTACAATAAAGGTAGAAAGACTGTAACTAAAGTAGAATGACTACAATAAAGGTAGAAAGACTGTAAGTAAAGTAGAATGACTACAATAAAGGTAGAAAGACTAACCAAAGTAGAAGGACTACAATAAAGGTAGAAAGACTGTAACTAAAGTAGAATGACTACAATAAAGATAAAAAGACTGTAACTAAAGTAGAATGACTACAATAAAGGTAGAAAGACTGTAACTAAAGTAGAATGACTACAATAAAGGTAGACATACTGTAGTAAAGTAGACTGACTACAATAAAGGTAGACATACTGTAGTAAAGTAGAATGACTACAATAAAGGTAGAAAGACTGTAACTAAAGTAGAATGACTACAATAAAGGTAGAAAGACTAACTAAAGTAGACTGACTACAATAAAGGTAGACATACTGTAGTAAAGTAGACTGACTACAATAAAGGTAGACATACTGTAGTAAAGTAGAATGACTACAATAAAGGTAGACATACTGTAGTAAAGTAGACTGACTACAATAAAGGTAGATATACTGTAGTAAAGTAGAATGACTACAATAAAGGTAGAAAGACTAACTAAAGTAGACTGACTACAATAAAGGTAGATATACTGTAGTAAAGTAGACTGACTACAATAAAGGTAGATATACTGTAGTAAAGTAGAATGACTACAATAAAGGTAGACATGCTGTAGTAAAGTAGACTGACTACAATAAAGGTAGATATACTGTAGTAAAGTAGAATGACTACAATAAAGGTAGACATGCTGTAGTAAAGTAGAATGACTACAATAAAGGTAGATATACTGTAGTAAAGTAGAATGACTACAATAAAGGTAGATATACTGTAGTAAAGTAGAATGACTACAATAAAGGTAGATATACTGTAGTAAAGTAGACTGACTACAATAAAGGTAGATATACTGTAGTAAAGTAGAATGACTACATTAAAGGTAGACATGCTGTAGTAAAGTAGAATGACTACAATAAAGGTAGATATACTGTAGTAAAGTAGAATGACTACAATAAAGGTAGATATACTGTAGTAAAGTAGACTGACTACAATAAAGGTAGACATACTGTAGTAAAGTAGAATGACTACAATAAAGGTAGACATACTGTAGTAAAGTAGACTGACTACAATAAAGGTAGACATACTGTAGTAAAGTAGACTGACTACAATAAAGGTAGATATACTGTAGTAAAGTAGAATGACTACAATAAAGGTAGACATACTGTAGTAAAGTAGACTGACTACAATAAAGGTAGACATGCTGTAGTAAAGTAAAATGACTACAATAAAGGTAGACATACTGTAGTAAAGTAGAATGACTACAATAAAGGTAGACATACTGTAGTAAAGTAGAATGACTACAATAAAGGTAGACATACTGTAGTAAAGTAGACTGACTACAATAAAGGTAGACATACTGTAGTAAAGTAGAATGACTACAATAAAGGTAGACATACTGTAGTGAAGTAGACTGACTACAATAAAGGTAGACATACTGTAGTAAAGTAGAATGACTACAATAAAGGTAGACATACTGTAGTAAAGTAGAATGACTACAATAAAGGTAGACATACTGTAGTAAAGTAGAATGACTACAATAAAGGTAGACATGCTGTAGTAAAGTAGAATGACTACAATAAAGGTAGACATGCTGTAGTAAAGTAGAATGACTACAATAAAGGTAGACATGCTGTAGTAAAGTAGACTGACTACAATAAAGGTAGACATACTGTAGTAAAGTAGAATGACTACAATAAAGGTAGACATACTGTAGTGAAGTAGACTGACTACAATAAAGGTAGACATGTTGTAGTAAAGTAGAATGACTACAATAAAGGTAGACATACTGTAGTAAAGTAGAATGACTACAATAAAGGTAGACATACTGTAGTAAAGTAGAATGACTACAATAAAGGTAGACATGCTGTAGTAAAGTAGAATGACTACAATAAAGGTAGACATGCTGTAGTAAAGTAGAATGACTACAATAAAGGTAGACATGCTGTAGTAAAGTAGAATGACTACAATAAAGGTAGACATGCTGTAGTAAAGTAGAATGACTACAATAAAGGTAGACATACTGTAGTAAAGTAGAATGACTACAATAAAGGTAGACATACTGTAGTGAAGTAGAATGACTACAATAAAGGTAGACATACTGTAGTAAAGTAGACTGACTACAATAAAGGTAGACATACTGTAGTAAAGTAGAATGACTACAATAAAGGTAGACATGCTGTAGTAAAGTAGAATGACTACAATAAAGGTAGACATGCTGTAGTAAAGTAGAATGACTACAATAAAGGTAGACATGCTGTAGTAAAGTAGAATGACTACAATAAAGGTAGACATGCTGTAGTAAAGTAGAATGACTACAATAAAGGTAGACATGCTGTAGTAAAGTAGAATGACTACAATAAAGGTAGACATACTGTAGTAAAGTAGAATGACTACAATAAAGGTAGACATACTGTAGTAAAGTAGAATGACTACAATAAAGGTAGACATACTGTAGTAAAGTAGAATGACTACAATAAAGGTAGACATACTGTAGTAAAGTAGAATGACTACAATAAAGGTAGACATACTGTAGTAAAGTAGAATGACTACAATAAAGGTAGACATACTGTAGTAAAGTAGAATGACTACAATAAAGGTAGACATACTGTAGTAAAGTAGAATGACTACAATAAAGGTAGACATGCTGTAGTAAAGTAGAATGACTACAATAAAGGTAGACATGCTGTAGTAAAGTAGAATGACTACAATAAAGGTAGACATACTGTAGTAAAGTAGAATGACTACAATAAAGGTAGACATGCTGTAGTAAAGTAGAATGACTACAATAAAGGTAGACATACTGTAGTAAAGTAGAAAGACTGCAATAAAGGTAGAAAGACTAACTAAAGTAGACTGACTACAATAAAGGTAGACATACTGTAGTAAAGTAGAAAGACTGCAATAAAGGTAGAAAGACTAACAAAAGTAGAATGACTACAATAAAGGTAGACATGCTGTAGTAAAGTAGAATGACTGCAATAAAGGTAGACATACTGTAGTAAAGTAGAATGACTGCAATAAAGGTAGACATACTGTAGTAAAGTAGACTGACTACAATAAAGGTAGACATGCTGTAGTAAAGTAGACTGACTACAATAAAGGTAGACATACTGTAGTAAAGTAGAATGACTACAATAAAGGTAGACATACTGTAGTAAAGTAGACTGACTACAATAAAGGTAGACATGCTGTAGTAAAGTAGAATGACTACAATAAAGGTAGACATACTGTAGTAAAGTAGACTGACTACAATAAAGGTAGACATGCTGTAGTAAAGTAGACTGACTACAATAAAGGTAGACATGCTGTAGTAAAGTAGAATGACTGCAATAAAGGTAGACATACTGTAGTAAAGTAGAATGACTGCAATAAAGGTAGACATACTGTAGTAAAGTAGACTGACTACAATAAAGGTAGACATGCTGTAGTAAAGTAGACTGACTACAATAAAGGTAGACATACTGTAGTAAAGTAGAATGACTACAATAAAGGTAGACATACTGTAGTAAAGTAGAATGACTGCAATAAAGGTAGACATACTGTAGTAAAGTAGACTGACTACAATAAAGGTAGACATGCTGTAGTAAAGTAGACTGACTACAATAAAGGTAGACATACTGTAGTAAAGTAGAATGACTACAATAAAGGTAGACATACTGTAGTAAAGTAGAATGACTACAATAAAGGTAGACATGCTGTAGTAAAGTAGAATGACTACAATAAAGGTAGACATGCTGTAGTAAAGTAGAATGACTACAATAAAGGTAGATATACTGTAGTAAAGTAGAATGACTACAATAAAGGTAGATATACTGTAGTAAAGTAGACTGACTACAATAAAGGTAGACATACTGTAGTAAAGTAGACTGACTACAATAAAGGTAGACATACTGTAGTAAAGTAGACTGACTACAATAAAGGTAAATATACTGTAGTAAAGTAGAATGACTACAATAAAGGTAGACATACTGTAGTAAAGTAGACTGACTACAATAAAGGTAGACATGCTGTAGTAAAGTAGAATGACTACAATAAAGGTAGACATACTGTAGTAAAGTAGAATGACTACAATAAAGGTAGACATACTGTAGTAAAGTAGAATGACTACAATAAAGGTAGACATACTGTAGTAAAGTAGACTGACTACAATAAAGGTAGACATACTGTAGTAAAGTAGAATGACTACAATAAAGGTAGACATACTGTAGTGAAGTAGACTGACTACAATAAAGGTAGACATACTGTAGTAAAGTAGAATGACTACAATAAAGGTAGACATACTGTAGTAAAGTAGAATGACTACAATAAAGGTAGACATACTGTAGTAAAGTAGAATGACTACAATAAAGGTAGACATGCTGTAGTAAAGTAGAATGACTACAATAAAGGTAGACATGCTGTAGTAAAGTAGAATGACTACAATAAAGGTAGACATGCTGTAGTAAAGTAGACTGACTACAATAAAGGTAGACATACTGTAGTAAAGTAGAATGACTACAATAAAGGTAGACATACTGTAGTGAAGTAGACTGACTACAATAAAGGTAGACATGCTGTAGTAAAGTAGAATGACTACAATAAAGGTAGACTTACTGTAGTAAAGTAGAATGACTACAATAAAGGTAGACATACTGTAGTAAAGTAGAATGACTACAATAAAGGTAGACATGCTGTAGTAAAGTAGAATGACTACAATAAAGGTAGACATGCTGTAGTAAAGTAGAATGACTACAATAAAGGTAGACATGCTGTAGTAAAGTAGAATGACTACAATAAAGGTAGACATGCTGTAGTAAAGTAGAATGACTACAATAAAGGTAGACATACTGTAGTAAAGTAGAATGACTACAATAAAGGTAGACATACTGTAGTGAAGTAGAATGACTACAATAAAGGTAGACATACTGTAGTAAAGTAGACTGACTACAATAAAGGTAGACATACTGTAGTAAAGTAGAATGACTACAATAAAGGTAGACATGCTGTAGTAAAGTAGAATGACTACAATAAAGGTAGACATGCTGTAGTAAAGTAGAATGACTACAATAAAGGTAGACATGCTGTAGTAAAGTAGAATGACTACAATAAAGGTAGACATGCTGTAGTAAAGTAGAATGACTACAATAAAGGTAGACATGCTGTAGTAAAGTAGAATGACTACAATAAAGGTAGACATACTGTAGTAAAGTAGAATGACTACAATAAAGGTAGACATACTGTAGTAAAGTAGAATGACTACAATAAAGGTAGACATACTGTAGTAAAGTAGAATGACTACAATAAAGGTAGACATACTGTAGTAAAGTAGAATGACTACAATAAAGGTAGACATACTGTAGTAAAGTAGAATGACTACAATAAAGGTAGACATACTGTAGTAAAGTAGAATGACTACAATAAAGGTAGACATACTGTAGTAAAGTAGAATGACTACAATAAAGGTAGACATACTGTAGTAAAGTAGAATGACTACAATAAAGGTAGACATGCTGTAGTAAAGTAGAATGACTACAATAAAGGTAGACATACTGTAGTAAAGTAGAATGACTACAATAAAGGTAGACATGCTGTAGTAAAGTAGAATGACTACAATAAAGGTAGACATACTGTAGTAAAGTAGAAAGACTGCAATAAAGGTAGAAAGACTAACTAAAGTAGACTGACTACAATAAAGGTAGACATACTGTAGTAAAGTAGAATGACTACAATAAAGGTAGACATACTGTAGTAAAGTAGACTGACTACAATAAAGGTAGACATGCTGTAGTAAAGTAGAATGACTACAATAAAGGTAGACATACTGTAGTAAAGTAGAAAGACTGCAATAAAGGTAGAAAGACTAACTAAAGTAGAATGACTACAATAAAGGTAGACATACTGTAGTAAAGTAGAAAGACTGCAATAAAGGTAGAAAGACTAACTAAAGTAGAATGACTACAATAAAGGTAGACATGCTGTAGTAAAGTAGAATGACTGCAATAAAGGTAGACATACTGTAGAAAAGTAGAATGACTGCAATAAAGGTAGACATACTGTAGTAAAGTAGACTGACTACAATAAAGGTAGACATGCTGTAGTAAAGTAGACTGACTACAATAAAGGTAGACATACTGTAGTAAAGTAGAATGACTACAATAAAGGTAGACATACTGTAGTAAAGTAGACTGACTACAATAAAGGTAGACATGCTGTAGTAAAGTAGAATGACTACAATAAAGTTAGACATACTGTAGTAAAGTAGACTGACTACAATAAAGGTAGACATGCTGTAGTAAAGTAGACTGACTACAATAAAGGTAGACATGCTGTAGTAAAGTAGAATGACTGCAATAAAGGTAGACATACTGTAGTAAAGTAGAATGACTGCAATAAAGGTAGACATACTGTAGTAAAGTAGACTGACTACAATAAAGGTAGACATGCTGTAGTAAAGTAGACTGACTACAATAAAGGTAGACATACTGTAGTAAAGTAGAATGACTACAATAAAGGTAGACATACTGTAGTAAAGTAGAATGACTGCAATAAAGGTAGACATACTGTAGTAAAGTAGACTGACTACAATAAAGGTAGACATGCTGTAGTAAAGTAGACTGACTACAATAAAGGTAGACATACTGTAGTAAAGTAGAATGACTACAATAAAGGTAGACATACTGTAGTAAAGTAGAATGACTACAATAAAGGTAGACATGCTGTAGTAAAGTAGACTGACTACAATAAAGGTAGACATACTGTAGTAAAGTAGACTGACTACAATAAAAGTAGACATACTGTAGTAAAGTAGAATGACTACAATAAAGGTAGACATACTGTAGTAAAGTAGAATGACTACAATAAAGGTAGACATGCTGTAGTAAAGTAGACTGACTACAATAAAGGTAGACATGCTGTAGTAAAGTAGAATGACTACAATAAAGGTAGACATACTGTAGTAAAGTAGAATGACTACAATAAAGGTAGACATGCTGTAGTAAAGTAGAATGACTACAATAAAGGTAGACATACTGTAGTAAAGTAGAATGACTACAATAAAGGTAGACATACTGTAATAAAGTAGAATGACTACAATAAAGGTAGACATGCTGTAGTAAAGTAGAATGACTACAATAAAGGTAGACATGCTGTAGTAAAGTAGACTGACTACAATAAAGGTAGACATGCTGTAGTAAAGTAGAATGACTACAATAAAGGTAGACATACTGTAGTAAAGTAGAATGACTACAATAAAGGTAGACATACTGTAGTAAAGTAGAATGACTACAATAAAGGTAGACATACTGTAGTAAAGTAGAATGACTACAATAAAGGTAGACATGCTGTAGTAAAGTAGAATGACTACAATAAAGGTAGACATGCTGTAGTAAAGTAGAATGACTACAATAAAGGTAGACATGCTGTAGTAAAGTAGAATGACTACAATAAAGGTAGACATGCTGTAGTAAAGTAGAATGACTACAATAAAGGTAGACATGCTGTAGTAAAGTAGACTGACTACAATAAAGGTAGACGTAGACATGCTGTAGTAAAGCTATAAAAGACTACAATAAAGGTAGACATGCTGTAGTAAAGCTATAAAAGACTACAATAAAGGTAGACATGCTGTAGTAAAGCTATAAAAGACTACAATAAAGGTAGACATGCTGTAGTAAAGCTATAAAAGACTACAATAAAGGTAGACATGCTGTAGTAAAGCTATAAAAGACTACAATAAAGGTAGACATGCTGTAGTAAAGCTATAAGAGACTACAATAAAGGTAGACATGCTGTAGTAAAGCTATAAAAGACTACAATAAAGGTAGACATGCTGTAGTAAAGCTATAAAAGACTACAATAAAGGTAGACATGCTGTAGTAAAGCTATAAAAGACTACAATAAAGGTAGACATGCTGTAGTAAAGCTATAAGAGACTACAATAAAGGTAGACATGCTGTAGTAAAGCTATAAAAGACTACAATAAAGGTAGACATGCTGTAGTAAAGCTATAAAAGACTACAATAAAGGTAGACATGCTGTAGTAAAGCTATAAAAGAGACTGAACTGGATGTTGAACTTAGTCTTGCTCTTTCTACTCTTCTTTCCTATTTGTGTATAGTTTATGTTTGTATTGGCCAGGTCCTGAAGCTGCTTATGGAAGCCTTCAGACGTAGACTAACATTTACTATTGCTACTTCTCATACAACTGGAGAACAAAATACAGTCACCTGGAATGAGATTCATCATAAAACTGAAGCTCCTGGAAACATTTATGGCCATGGATATCCTGATCCTAAATATTTGGACAATGTTTTATTGGAACTAGCTGCTCATGGTGTCACAGAGTCATCTTATTGAAATGTCTTTAATATAGAAACAGACCAGATGGAGCAGGAAGTAATTTCAATCATAAATAAAACCTGCACAGTCTTTCTTCACATCAACAAACTAAAGCTGAACACAAGCTTTCACATTTTCAACATCAAGCAAATAAGAACATTTTATTTTACTGGCTCAATGTTTCATATTTTTATCCCTTGTAATATCTTCTTACAAAATATCTCCTCAACTTGTTCAACTATTACATGCGTCTATATCTTGCAGAGGTAGTTTACTGACATTTTTCCTGCACACACATTTCATTATTCTCCCACCATTATAAACATGGACCTTTTTAAAAAACTGTATTAGTAGTACATTGAATTTTAGACATAATTTCATTGCAGTTTAATATATTTAAATAATCCATTTTAAATGGTAAAAAAAAAATTCAGATTTACAAGAAATATTATTTACTTTTAATTTTTAATACTGTGAACATAAAAAGAGAAACTCCCTAATCCTGATAAGTTGAAACATCTGACAAAATATTTGATTCATTTTGTACTTGTACCCTGTTTGATTCAGTTTTAACATTTGCCTGTTGGGCTATTTGGTTTTAAAACTATCTTAAGATGATCTATGCAACATTCAACAACAACTTTAACATCATTTTTTAAAGGGCTCTTTAAAAAAAAAAAGAAAATGAATGATTTATCAGTTTGTACTACATTCATTAGCAACATGTATAAACACTACATTTGTATTCCATTGTCACTGTTGTAGTCTACATTGGTGAAAGGAAATATTAACTTTAATTGTAGAAACACTAAGATTCATACACAATCAAACAACATGTACAAATAGTTGACTTAAAAATACAATAAAGTTGAAAAAAATAGTGTGATACTTGCTAACAACACATTTTACTGTATGCATACCATCATCCAATCAAAGTGTATCTCTTAAATTAAAGAACAATGATGTCATGAAGAGCTTGTAGGATTGTTAAAGGTGAGACAGCACTACTGCTATTGTAGTGTTTTATCTCAAACTGACTTTACATTGGTTTATATTTAAAATAAAAAAATATTTTTTTGTCTATCATTATCTTATTACCATACTTTCTTTAGGATTGGTGAATTGTAATATATTAACAAATGGAATAATGTCTTACAGAACAATGAATAGTGTCAAGTCAAATTGAACAAATGGAAAAATGTCTCTCTTACATAGAACCTCAATAATTCCTTACCTCTCTACAAATAACATTGTAGGCCTATTTCATACTATATGTGTTTTTATACAAACTTAATTTTTTATTTCCAATTTACTTTTTTTTTGCCTTTTATTCTCATTAACTAAATATTGCAATGTAATAAATATTGAAAATGCACATTATGTTGCGTTTTAATTATTGTACACATTTTGTAAATAAATAGTAGTTTCCTTTTTAAATTATTTCTGAAGCAAATATTATTATCAAATATACTGTAATTGACTATTGTCAGAGTAGAATGAACTTGAAGGGTAGAATGAACTTACTGGTAGAATGAACTTGAAGGGTAGAATGAACTTGAAGGGTAGAATGAACTTGACAGGTAGAATGAACTTGACAGGTAGAATGAACTTGACGGGTAGAATGAATTTGAAGGGTAGAATGAACTTGACAGGTAGAATGAACTTGACAGGTAGAATGAACCTGAAGGGTAGAATGAACTTGACAGGTAGAATGAACTTGAAGGGTAGAATGAACTTGACAGGTAGAATGAACTTGAAGGGTAGAATGAACTTGACGGGTAGAATGAGCTTGACGGGTAGAATGAACTTGAAGGGTAGAATGACCTTGAAGGGTACAAGGATACTAGAGGATAGATTGAAGTTGAAGGGTAGAAATTTGAAGGGCAGAATTTGTTTTCACCCTAGAGCCGGTCTTTGTTGGATTTTCTGAGGTGTCATTTTTTAGTAGCAACCCTTTGATTTTTATTTTCATGAGCTGCTTCTCCAGTTAGGGTCATGTTGCGCCAAAAGGATCAATCCTCGGCTTTCCCAGTTGTCAGTTGTCTTTAAAACTCTTCTTTTGCCCTCCTCGTGACCTCTTTCCTGTGACTAGTTCTTCTTGGGTAGACGTCCTTCTGACATGCGCACAAAATGGCCTGCCCATCTGAGTTGAGATTTTCCTATTAGGGTGTAAATCTGTAAAGGCTTGGCATGTCGGTCTGTGCGAGCACCTGTGTCCGGTAATTCCGAGTAGGAAGTTTTCCCTTTTACAATTTTTCATTTTATGGGGGGGGAAATTATCTATATTATATAAATTATATATTTGTCACATTTGCATTCTTTATATCAACTTGGTGAATATTAACATAAAATATTGAAAAGTTAATTATTTATGGGTTTTCAACTCATATAGTTAAGTGATTTATAGGGATTTATAAGAAATAATAAGGCATATAAGGCTATTGAACAATGTTATTTTCACTTAAAATAATTTGAGATAATCACACTATAATGTTAACTGTAGAAGATGAAAATGAAGAATTGGTGTAGGCCTATTTATATATATAGCTTGTACATACCAATAGTTTGGCTTGCACATAGTGTATATATATAGTTTGCTTGTACATATACCATAGGTAGACTATAATATATATGGACTGCTTGCTTTAGTATTTCTGCTATATGATGACTCGAAACACTGATTTTCTGAATTTCCGATTTGTTGTTCCTTTGCACTTGCGTTTTATTGAATCTCTTCGATTTTCTCAATGAAAAATTAAAATTGAAAGTTGTATAAAGCGGAAACATTTAAGAAACAACGAGGAGCGTAGCAGTAATATAAGACAGCCTTATTTGTTGCGCACGGAAAAAAAGTAGATATAAGCTCTAAAAATAGAGCAAGCTGTCCATCTTATTATAGTCTATGCATATACTCGTATACCAGTAGTTTGGATCGAACATGGTGCATATAGTTAATAGTTTGCTTGTACATGGTGCATATATATTTTATAGTTTGCTAGTACATATACCAGTGGTTTGGCTTGCACATAGTGCATATATAGTTTGCTTGCACATATCAATAGTTTGGCTTCCACATAGTTCAGATATGTATATAGTTTGCTTGTACATGGTGCATTTACAGTTTTTAGTTTTCTAGTCCATATACAAGTAGTTTGACTTGCACATAGTGTATTTATATTATAATATATATAGTTTGCTTGTACATACCAATAGTTTGGCTTGCACATAGTGCAGATAATTGAGATAAGTATATAGTTTGGCTTGAACATGATGCATATAGTTTGCTTGTACATATACCAGTATTGGGCTTGAGCATGATGCATATAGTTTGCTTGTACATATACCAGTATTTGGCTTGAACATGGTGCATATAGTTTGCTTGTGCATATACCAGTAGTTTGCTTGCATTATTTCATAGCAGGTGTGCATATAGTAAACTGCTATTTTGAAGTGAAATAATTGTTGTCATATAAGTTACTGATGTTACTTCTAGATAGAAGATTATTAATTATTACAAATTACATCAGTAACTCAAACCTCCTGCAGGGATTGGTTAGCAGTTACCATTTTTCAAGCATTTTTGATTGTGTGTGTGTGTGTGCAAACTTAAGGAATATAAAGTCACTACTACAGTCAATATATGTTAACTTGGTTCAACCACAAAGCAAATATAATCAAAATATCTTTTATTATAATAAATTAGGTATATATATTAGGTATATATATTAGGTTCATATATATTTATGTTCAATTGATCAAAAAGATAGATACATTTGTATAAAAAAGTATTTCTATTTCTATTTCTAGAGTAAAAACAAAAAGTATAATTCTAGTAAACCCAAACAAAAATTTTTTGATGTCATATTTTTCTTTTGACAAAAGACATTTTCTATTTTAGTTACTTGTTAAAATTTCTCTGTGTAAAACATTTATTTCAGAATCTTCATCTGTACTCATAAGCAAATAACGGAGTTAAAAGTTTCTTGAAGTGACACTTATTTAATATCACATAATGCTGCCAGGAATTAAAAGTTTGTTGAAGTGACACTTATTTAATATCACATAATGCTGCCAGGAATTAAAAGTTTGTTGAAGTGACACTTATTTAATATCACATAATGCTGCCAGGAGTTAAAAGTTTGTTGACGTGACACTTATTTAATATCACATAATGCTGCCAGGAGTTAAAAGTTAGTTGAAGTGACACTTATTTAATATCACATAATGCTGCCAGGAGTTAAAAGTTTGTTGAAGTGACACTTATTTAATATCACATAATGCTGCCACTCCTCTTAATATCCAGTGGTCTGGGCTTTGGGCAGTTTTCATTAATATTGTTGTTATAAATGTTAAATCAGTTCTACATGGTTTCTTGTATACTGGGCACTGGTAGAGTTTGGGATCCTACAAAGAAATCAATAAAATATTTAAAAGATAGGATAAAATATAAGACATGAAGAATACATGGTTTCTAAAAAGCCTTCATTAGTGTTAGAAGTTCTACAATTATGTACTTTAAAAAATAAATATTTTTCTAGCCCACTAAGCATTACAAGTACAAGGAAATGCCAGAGCTCATCATGGCTAGCTTGTTTAGGAATACTGAGTGTCAGTGTCTGAGAAGGTTTTTAAATTTCACTAGGATGAAAATTGCATCAGCAGAATATAAGCTACTGTCACTATGGCATATCAAGAATATAAGCTACTGTCACTATGGCATATCAAGAATATAAATATAAGCTACTGTCACTATGGCATATCAAGAATATAAGCTACTGTCACTATGGCATATCAAGAATATAAGCTACTGTCACTTATGGCATATCAAGAATATAAGCTACTGTCACTATGGCATATCAAAAATATAAGCTACTGTCACTATGGCATATCAAGAATATAAGCTACTGTCACTATGGCATATCAAGAATATAAGCTACTGTCACTATGGCATATCAAGAATATAAGATACTGTCACTATGGCATATCAAGAATATAAGCTACTGTCACTATGGCATATCAAGAATATAAGCTACTGTCACTATGGCAGATCAAGAATATAAGCTACTGTCACTATGGCATATCAAGAATATAAGCTACTGTCACTATGGCATATCAAGAATATAAGCTACTGTCACTATGGCATATCAAAATTTCATTAAAGAAGCAAGAAGATGACCAATGACCAAAAAGAGAAAAAAAACAGTGAACTGTTGGTGAAGTTGAAAGCTAAGAGGCTTTCTTTCTTTCTTTATTCATTGTGATAAGACAAGCTGAGTGTAAAAAGTTCTATGATTAGTGTTAAGTCCAGAACTAAAGTTTGAAAATACGACTACCTGTAATAGCCTACAATACTGGTAAACTTAAAGACAACACATACCAATATACATTGGATAGTGAATTATTTTGAGGATTTAAAAATTATTTTAAAGTTAGATCTAGACTAGTAGTTTTTTGACAAAAGCATTTTGAAATTATATAAGCCATTAGTATGGCTGAGCTCCACACATCAGAGAAAACCAGACTGCCTTCAAACAAAATTCATCAACTCAACAGTCAAAAGAAAAACATTTTCAGAACGTTACTAAGCATTGTACCACCTCTGGGGTGGAATGATCTCCCAAACACAATTGAACAAGCTGACAATATTGTCATTTTAAAAACAAAATTAAAAACATTCTTATAGAGTGTTTGCAATGGGCGGAGCTTACGTTTTTTAGTGACCTCATTTGTAAATAGAAACCACTTGAGGAACAAATATGGCGAATGTTCTTTATCATGCCAAATTCACATATTTATGAATATTGGCTATATCCTACTAAAAAAAAAAGGAGGTAAATAGTAGTAGATCATCTTCTATGATCTATGTCTATGATAATAGGGCCTAATACAGTTTAAATCTTAATAAGACTTAAAACACAAAACATCATTTAAAAAAAAGCTCGGGCCAATGTGAAACTTTATTAATACAGCGGCCATTGTACACCACTACACAAAGTAAACAAAAATTACGTGCTTTTTGTCACGTGATTGCAAACGCCCGATTTGATTAAAAAAAATATACAATAGGGTCCACACAAAGCCCATTCAAAGACTAACTGATTAGCAAATAGCGTTGTATAAAATATATGTAATTTATACAATTTATATTGATATTTAGTATGAATTGTGTTTCATTTGGTTATTTTACTACGAGATTTTAATGTAAGAAAAAGTATTTTACCTTTGGAGCTGTAGAGTTAATGGCATATATGTGCACCACAGGAAGTGTAATGAACAAAACTTTTGGCTGGGATTCACAAAGTCTGAGAGATCTTCTGTCCCAGCCAGCTCCATCCAAATACAAACCATAAATAAATACTCCTTCCTAGAAGAAAAGTGGAACTTGAACTAGTGTCATTCTTAATCATATATACATTAAATTCTTGTAGTTTAATCAATAGGACACAATATTGTTTGATAAGCTTTTTGCAATTGAGCAGATATTTCTTTAAATAATTCACTGAAAATTAATTAGCACATTCATGTAGTTTTCTTTAGTAACATTTTCGTTCTGACAATTTATGCTAATTCAGCATTTTATTTTTGTTTCTATATTTTTAAAAGTAAATAAATTTTCTTGAGTTTGTTTATAAATATATTCAACTGTTGTTCTGCAATCAATATTGGTTGATAAAAGGCCATGGAAGCCTATCCAGAAAAAAAAGCAGGCTGAAGACAGAGACAACTGGCCAAACACTTTGGCATGCAAACCTAAAACTAAAATGATAAATTCTACAGGCAAAAGTACATCTAGTGGTGGCGTCCTGCCCCTGGTGTCCCGCCGCGCAGATAATGGGCCAGGCTCTACACCTCAGAGCCCACCAAAGCAAGCTGGTGGTTCTTCCTCCTCTGCTTGTGGAGTCAGGATCAAAGGAAGAAAACCCTACTGACCCCCTACTGACCAGACTAGAAATTAGAAAGAGAAAACAGAATTGAGTCTTTCTCCAATGCAGACGGCATCCAAAAGAAAAAAGAAGCCTTAAAGATCTTCATTCATGAAAATGAAGTAGATGTAGCAAATGTCCAAGAAACACTTCTCAAACGCAATGTGTGCTTCTCAATTAGAGGATACACATATTTAGCACAAGACAGGCAAAACAGAACTAAAGATGGAATATTTAATCTTGTTAAGAATAACACAGCCACTTCAGATATCACTTAGCCAAAGTCAACTCAATCTGAAATAATGGGGACTAAGCTGATCCTCTCAGAGGGAAACGTAAATGTCTACTATTTTTACTGCACACTAGAAAAAAGAATTAGAACTTGATAGAATACAAATCCTTAATGAGGTCTTATTCTATCCTGATTTGACCCAAGACTAACATAGACAAATAAAAAAGAAATAGCACAAAGAAATGGAATACAAAGAATAGCACTAATGAAAAAACTTGCTGGCTCAGACTTCCTTCTTGAAGAAAACCTACACCAGCTTCACCATCTAAATCATGACAACCTACACCAGCTGTATCATGACGACCTACACCAGCTGTATCATGACATTATCCTCTAAAACCCAAACTACATAAAACCCTACAAAGACTACAAAGATCAAAATTTATATATGAAGCTAAACATTAAAAACATAAACTAGAAAAACATTGCACTGGAAGCCACACATCACACAACCTTACAGCCACTTCCCATAATGGAGCCTAAGAAAACCTCCAAAAGTCAAAAACAATTTTAACTTAAGCAATATTGGAAAAAAAAATCTAACTACACAAGTGAAATACTAAAAGAAGTAGTGGATAACATAATTGAAGAACAATACTCAATTCCTGGAGTACAGTCTAAATAGATGGCTCACTGATGCTAAACTAGTCCTACAGTCTAAATAGATGGCTCACTGATGCTAAACTAGTCCTACAGTCTAAATAGATGGCTCACTGATGCTAAACTAGTCCTACAGTCTAAATAGATGGCTCACTGATGCTAAACTAGTCCTACAGTCTAAATAGATGGCTCACTGATGCTAAACTAGTCCTACAGTCTAAATAGATGGCTCACTGATGCTAAACTAGTCCTACAGTCTAAATAGATGGCTCACTGATGCTATTCTAGTCCTACAGTCTAAATAGATGGCTCACTGATGCTAAACTAGTCCTACAGTCTAAATAGATGGCTCACTGATGCTAAACTAGTCCTACAGTCTAAATAGATGGCTCACTGATGCTAAACTAGTCCTACAGTCTAAATAGATGGCTCACTGATGCTAAACTAGTCCTACAGTCTAAATAGATGGCTCACTGATGCTAAACTAGTCCTACAGTCTAAATAGATGGCTCACTGATGCTAATTTAGTCCTACAGTCTAAATAGATGGCTCACTGATGCTAAACTAGTCCTACAGTCTAAATAGATGGCTCACTGATGCTAAACTAGTCCTACAGTCTAAATAGATGGCTCACTGATGCTAAACTAGTCCTACAGTCTAAATAGATGGCTCACTGATGCTAAACTAGTCCTACAGTCTAAATAGATGGCTCACTGATGCTAAACTAGTCCTACAGTCTAAATAGATGGCTCACTGATGCTAAACTAGTCCTACAGTCTAAATAGATGGCTCACTGATGCTAAACTAGTCCTACAGTCTAAATAGATGGCTCACTGATGCTAAACTAGTCCTACAGTCTAAATAGATGGCTCACTGATGCTAAACTAGTCCTACAGTCTAAATAGATGGCTCACTGATGCTAAACTAGTCCTACAGTCTAAATAGATGGCTCACTGATGCTAAACTAGTCCTACAGTCTAAATAGATGGCTCACTGATGCCAAACTAGTCCTACAGTCTAAATAGATGGCTCACTGATGCTAAACTAGTCCTACAGTCTAAATAGATGGCTCACTGATGCTAAACTAGTCCTACAGTCTAAATAGATGGCTCACTGATGCTAAACTAGTCCTACAGTCTAAATAGATAACTCACTGATGCTAAACTAGTCCTACAGTCTAAATAGATGGCTCACTGATGCTAAACTAGTCCTACAGTCTAAATAGATGGCTCACTGATGCTAAACTAGTCCTACAGTCTAAATAGATGGCTCACTGATGGTAAACTAGTCCTACAGTCTAAATAGATGGCTCACTGATGCTAAACTAGTCCTACAGTCTAAATAGATGGCTCACTGATGCTAAACTAGTCCTACAGTCTAAATAGATGGCTCACTGATGCTAAACTAGTCCTACAGTCTAAATAGATGGCTCACTGATGCTAAACTAGTCCTACAGTCTAAATAGATGGCTCACTGATGCTAAACTAGTCCTACAGTCTAAATAGATGGCTCACTGATGCTAAACTAGTCCTACAGTCTAAATAGATGGCTCACTGATGCTAAACTAGTCCTACAGTCTAAATAGATAACTCACTGATGCTAAACTAGTCCTACAGTCTAAATAGATGGCTCACTGATGCTAAACTAGTCCTACAGTCTAAATAGATGGCTCACTGATGCTAAACTAGTCCTACAGTCTAAATAGATGGCTCACTGATGCTAAACTAGTCCTACAGTCTAAATAGATGGCTCACTGATGCTAAACTAGTCCTACAGTCTAAATAGATGGCTCACTGATGCTAAACTAGTCCTACAGTCTAAATAGATGGCTCACTGATGCTAAACTAGTCCTACAGTCTAAATAGATGGCTCACTGATGCTAAACTAGTCCTACAGTCTAAATAGATGGCTCACTGATGCTAAACTAGTCCTACAGTCTAAATAGATGGCTCACTGATGCTAAACTAGTCCTACAGTCTAAATAGATGGCTCACTGATGCTAAACTAGTCCTACAGTCTAAATAGATGGCTCACTGATGCTAAACTAGTCCTACAGTCTAAATAGATGGCTCACTGATGCTAAACTAGTCCTACAGTCTAAATAGATGGCTCACTGATGCTAAACTAGTCCTACAGTCTAAATAGATGGCTCACTGATGCTAAACTAGTCCTACAGTCTAAATAGATGGCTCACTGATGCTAAACTAGTCCTACAGTCTAAATAGATGGCTCACTGATGCTAAACTAGTCCTACAGTCTAAATAGATGGCTCACTGATGCTAAACTAGTCCTACAGTCTAAATAGATGGCTCACTGATGCTAAACTAGTCCTACAGTCTAAATAGATGGCTCACTGATGCTAAACTAGTCCTAAGTCTAAAGAGATGGCTCACTGATGCTAAACTAGTCCGAAGTCTAAAAAATATAAATACTCCATCACTCAGTCATTCAATACAAAAGTAACAAAATTATGTACAATAACAAAATAACTGTCTATAGTTCTCCAGTAGATCCCTGGGCCTGTAGCCTACACAAATTGATGGCAATGACGCTCAAAAGAACCTAGCTAAAATTGGAGGCTTATTCCCCATTATATTTTTCAAAGTTATTTCTGACAGTCAAAAGAAATTTTGGGTTTGATTTTCTGGACTGAATTCAATATTTCTTTTTCAAACAATCTTTACAACCTTTATTTTTTAAGAGTAAGATTTATATTTTATTAGTTCATGAACTTATTTAAAGAGAACTTTTGCCTTGTAATAATAAAAGTGTAGGCCTTGAAAGCTATGAAATTAACTTTTTTCTTTTACATACTTTGATTAAAGCATATATACTTATAATAAGTTATAACAAGTCAGGTTTGTAAAATGCTGGAAGCAGATTAAAATGAATAAATAAATATTATTATCTATTTATACATTTACTTATTGTTGTTAATTTTCTCTGTAATAATTGAAGAACTAAATACTTACAGGAGGACTAGTGTTGATATCTTCTCTATAAGATTTCGTCATATTTATCATTATGTAGGGGAGAGTGGGGAGAAATGGCCAGGTGGGAGAAATGGCCCACCCCTATTATATCCAAAACTGCTGGACCTTAATGTTTAGGATGTAAATGAATGTATTAAGTACATTCTTTTTATGGTCCTCCATCAATTTCCGGGAGAAATGTTCAATAATTGTTGGACTGGATATGTTTGAAATTTTATGTCAAAAAAATATACTTTTTGAACTTTTATATTTTTTAATCAAAATTAAGCTTTTTTTTGTCTTAATAATTGGAAAGTCATTTTCTTAATACATCAATTATTTAGATATAACAATATGATATTTTAAATTATCTTTTATATCATGTAATTTTTAAAAAAATATTTTTATATCACAACCCCCCTGTGGGGAGAAATGGCCCACAATTTGTGGGGATAAATGGCCACCCATAAAACTAACTTTTTTAGCAAACTATCTTTATAAAACAACTGTTTTATTGTAAATTAATTTCAATTGACCACTAATATTGATAATAATTTAAATTACTAATTAAATATATTTTGATATTAGAAACTATTGTGTTTTTAAAAGATAGTTTTTTTATCATTGCAAAGTCAATAGCCAATAATAGTGAATGTAGCCATATATATAGTTTATAGTAAACATATTCAATCTATTGCTATTAAACTATGATTAAATAGTCTTTACCAACATGTTATTTCTAAATTAAATTATGAAATTATAATTTTTCTAGTCAAACATCAAGATTTTAAAAGGACTCCAGATACCATAGCATTCAGCGCGATGAAAGAGTGGACTAAATACATTTTTTTTATATTATTAAATATGTAAAAAGCTCATGCTAAGATACAGTTTACATATAGCCTACTTTTCAAAAGCTAAATGGTAGGAAATAGCAAAAAAAGCATTCAGGGCCATTTCTCCCCACCTAGTGGGCCATTTCTCCCCATGCTATGGCCATTTCTCCCCACTTATATGTACATCAATTGTTATTTATTATATAAAAATCTATATTTAATTAAGGGATAAACAAGGTATATTAACTTGTATTATTGGCTAGACTAACATCTATTACAATTTCATAATTAAATATACATATTTTTATAAATTAGACACAGTTTATCAAGAAAGACTATTTGGTGGGCCATTTCTCCCCACTCTCCCCTATATAGATATGGACTTATTTCGCGATCATCTTTCAAGATCAGATTTGGTTATATCACCACCTGATGACATCTCTCAACTAGTTCTACTCTACAATAATACTCTATCTTCCATGCTGGAGACTTTTGCCCCTAGGACTGAATTGTATGTTAGAGATAGACCCAATACCGCTTGGTTTACACCCTCCGTTCGGATGGCTAAATTAGCCCGACGTCAGGCAGAGAGACACTGGAGACTGAGTGGCCTTGAGGTGGATAAACAGATGTTTAAGATAGCAAGGAACAAGCTTACAAATGTGATTAGACGTGCGAAAGCAAAGCAAGTTCAGTCTGCTCTGGAGGCTGCGGGCACTGACTATCGAAAACTGTTTTCCATAGTGCAGAATCTTCTTGGAAAAAATGAATTAAGTCCAATTTTGCCTGACATGAGCAGCGAGCAGGCTGCGGAGGCTCTTAATGAATTTTTTAATGAAAAAGTCGAGACGATTAGAAACAGCTTTGATAATCATACTACTCCACCCACCGTGGAGAAGTCATTTTCTGGAATTTCTTTGTCAAATTTCCTCCCAGTTTCCGAAGAGCAGTTGAGGCGTCTTATTTCTGTATCTAAACCTACATCCTCAATTGTTGACCCCATTCCAACGAAGATTGTGTTGGACTGCCTTGAAATTCTGCTTCCAGTTTTAGTGCGTATCATAAATGGTAGCCTGGAGTCAGCCACAGTCCCACAAATGTTTAAGACTGCTGTCATCAAGCCTTTATTAAAGAAAAAGGGGCTCGATCCTAGTGACTGCAAGAGTTTTCGGCCAGTATCTAACCTTCCCTATGTATCGAAGCTTCTTGAGAGGGTTGTCTCTCAGCAGCTTTTACAACATCTAACCACACATGGCCTGATTGATAAATTTCAATCTGCCTATCGTCCTGGGCATAGCTGTGAGACGGCAATATTACGTGTTATGAATGATGTTCTATGTAGTGCTGACCGTGGTGATCTGACTATCTTAGTTCTGTTGGACCTCAGTGCTGCCTTTGATGTTATCAACCATGACTTACTTTTATCAAGACTTCAATACGAGATGGGCATCACTAATACTGCACTTCAATGGTTTACTTCCTACTTGGCAGACAGGACTCAGAGAGTTTCTATCAATCAGACCTTATCAAAAGCCACTTCTCTCATCTGTGGCGTACCTCAAGGTTCAGTTTTAGGGCCTATCCTTTTTGCTGTTTACACTAGCCAGCTTGGCAGAATAATTGATAGCCAAGGATTATCTCGCAAACTATATGCGGATGATACCCAGCTGTACAAAAGCTTTTATCCTGATCATAATGCTTGTGCTGCCGCTGTTAATGCAGTGGAAGAATGCTGTCTAGCGGTGAAAGCGTGGATGACTGCCAACAAACTCAAACTAAATGACGACAAGACTGAGGCAATTATGTGCGGTTCAAACTTCAATCTTAGGAAAGTCGATATTCCATCTATTAAAGTAGGGGCCTCTGATATCTTTTTGTCCAACACTGTCAGAGACCTGGGCTTTATCATTGACAGTAAATTAACAATGGGTCCACACATCAGTACTGTGGCTAGGGCATGCTCCTTCCATCTTCGTGCCCTGGGTCAGCTGCGACCTCTGATTAATAAAAAAACAGCCAATGCTTTAGCTGTTGCAACAATACAGTCAAGACTAGACTATTGTAACAGTTGCCTGTGGGGTTTACCCCAGAAACAACTGGATAGACTTCAGAAAGTTCAAAATACTGCAGCACGCATTGTGTCACGAGTAAAGAAGCATGACCATATCACTCCAATTCTCAAAGAGCTCCACTGGCTCCCTGTGACGAAGCGCATCGATCATAAGATTATGTCCCTTACCTATGGATGCGTGGAAGGCACAGCACCTGCATATCTCAAAGAGCTTATACCGAAGCATGTCCCGTTAAGGATGCTGCGATCTTCAACACAATCTCTCCTGGAAATTCCAGGTTTGGAAGGTCACAGAAAAAAGACTCTTGGTGTACGCTCGTTTGAATCTGTGGCGCCTACACTGTGGAATGGCTTACCTGAGACACTGAAAAACTCTGTGTCAAAAAAAGCATTCAAGAAGAATTTGAAGACTTTTCTTTTTAACTAAGTTGATGAAGTACACATCCATCAGCAAAATACTTGTTTAAAACTATTTTAAAATGTTATTGTCGTTTCGTGCCTCCATCGGCCGAAACCTAGTTTAAAACTATTTTAGAGTGTTATTGTCGTTTCGTTTTTGTGAGCGCGCTGAGCATGCTTGCATTAGCATGGAGTGAGGCGCGATATAAATGACCAATTATTATTATTATTATTATGTAAAGTGACAGTATCAAGTGAAGAACTAAATACTTACAGGAGGACTAGTGTTGATATCTTCTCTATAAAATTTAGTCATATCATTATGTAAAGTGACAGCATCAAGTGAAGAACTAAATACTTACAGGAGGACTAGTGTTGATATCTTCTCTATAAAATTTAGTCATATCATTATGTAAAGTGACAGTATCAAGTGAAGAACTAATACTTACAGGAGGACTAGTGTTGATATCTTCTCTATAAAATTTAGTCATATCATTATGTAAAGTGACAGCATCAAGTGAAGAACTAAATACTTACAGGAGGACTAGTGTTGATATCTTCTCTATAAAATTTAGTCATATCATTATGTAAAGTGACAGTATCAAGTGAAGAACTAAATACTTACAGGAGGACTAGTGTTGATATCTTCTCTATAAAATTTAGTCATATCATTATGTAAAGTGACAGTATCAAGTGAAGAACTAAATACTTACAGTACAGGAGGACTAGTGTTGATATCTTCTCTATAAAATTTAGTCATATCATTATGTAAAGTGACAGTATCAAGTGAAGAAGTAAATACTTACAGGAGGACTAGTGTTGATATCTTCTCTATAAAATTTAGTCATATCATTATGTAAAGTGACAGTATCAAGTGCCCATCCTTTGTGTGCCCTGGTTACCTCTTGTCTCATGGCTGTTAGAAAACCTAAACATAAAGAACATTAAATGGTCTTCAAAAATGTTCTCATTGTTTTTAATTTTAGTACTAAGACAAATTAAAATACAAGATCTAACTAATACTATAATACTGTAGGCCTACTATTCACACAATGAAATATTGTACACATTTTTAATATCTCTACACTTTCAATATGAAAATAATAAAGTTCAGTGAAGACCATTTATATAGTGTTCCCCTTTACTTTTAAACCATTACAGTTAAACTTATTGAAAAAACTATCAATTGGCATATTTATGCTTTGCAGAGTCAAAAACAAAATTACTTGCTGAAGATCCTTTTTTCTCTTAAAACTAATTCACAAATAAAGGCATACTTAACAAAATAACAGAAGGTATGGCAAACACCAAAAGAAAAAAACAAGATGATCATTATCTCCAATGTACGGTGATCATTTAAATAATAAAAAAAATAATAATATTCTACACTACTTGCTACCAATCCATCATTATAAGTAATATAAGCGACTTGAGTTGGAATATGTAGCCTATCCTATAATACAAAAAAGCCAAATTATGTCCAAGTTCCTCCAGCTTAATCAGTCCACGGTCCTCCAACTTAATCAGTCCAAGTTCCTCCAACTTAATCAGTCCAAGTTCCTCCAACTTAATCAGTCCAAGCTCCTCCAACTTAATCAGTCCACGGTCCTCCAACTTAAACAGTCCAAGTTCCTCCAACTTAATCAGTCCAAGTTCCTCCAACTTAATCAGTCCAAGTTCCTCCAACTTAATCAGTCCCAGTTCCTCAAACTTAATGAGTCCATGTTCCTTCAACTTCAACTTAATCAGTCCAAGTTCCTCCAACTTAGTCCAAGTTCCTCAAACTTAATCAGTCCAAGTTCCTCCAACTTAGTCCAAGTTCCTCCAACTTAATCAATTTTTTGGGCATTTGTCAATCAAAATAGTTATCTCTTTTTTAAACTTCCGCAGCATTTTACTCTTTTTTTCCCCTTGTTATTTCTCAGCTTGCTGAGGTATTCTCTATTATTTCAAGTAATGAATGTTACATATTATTACGTTAGCTGTTATATTAGTTATTATTTCTGTTTGATTTGACTTATTGATTTGCTTCAAGCATCCAGATTCCGATGTATTACAAATATAAATATAAATTACAATTTATAGAAGTCTAGAAGTGTAATCTGTAGACATTATGTGTGATTCAATCACTAGATAGTCAACAGACAATCTAGTGTGTAGGCTCAAAGATTAATATGAAGATTCAGATTTTTAAAACTCAATAAAGCATGTTCTGACTTTTGTGGTGCATTGTACTTTAGTTACATACATTCACAGACCAATAACAGAATATATCATATCACCTTGAACAATTGAAAATTATTATTTTTTTACATGTAGATGTTGATAACATGATGCAATTTTAACAATTCTTCAATAACAAATGGTAGAACTGATGACTTAAGAGCAATAAGACTATTAATAATATAGTTTTGTAGACTTAGAATAAAATATGTCTTTAACAGTAGCAAGCTAAACAGGAGACTGTAAAATATTCTAGGTGCGCTTGATAACTTTCGTAAAAATCTTTTGAATGATTAAAGGGGTCGAGACAAAAGTCTTTGACTCCTTAATTATAAGTGTACCCGCGCTGAGTTTTTAAAAGAAATTATTTTTATTGGTAGTTCTGTATCACATGTTAACCCCCATTTAAATTGACTTTGCCTATATATATGTTAGGAGAAAATAAGCAATGCCATATTTGGAAGGGAGAACGTTACATAATCAAATTATTAAAACTTAAATGGGCGGTCTTTAAATTAAGTGGAGGAATTATTAAAGATCCTTCCATAACAATATTGCTGGTAAATAGTTTCTCTATTTTATCTAACTGATCAGCTTGTTCTTATAATGTTAACATACCCTGTGGGTTGAAAAAGCCAGTCATCCAAAAAAGATTCGGTCTGCCTGAAAATATCCAAGAGAAAAACTGTGCATTTCTCTCCAAAAGTTCAGTAAACCAGAAACCAATGGTTGAACTTTGCCAAGAAAATCGAATCCATCGCTTGGGTACACGGGCATCAAACAGATTGTCTAAAGCATCTCTTAAAGTCTGTAAACAGAAATATTTAGAACATTAGATTACTTATATATGTCATGATGTGACATTTATTATAGACTCATATTTTAGTACTTATAATTTAATGCTATGACCTTGATTTTAATTAGTTAGGCCTCCTTTTGCCTCCCCACCCGGGGGCGGGAACCGGGACTGTCACATGTTTTCCCTTTGTGTCAACACGGACCTGGTCAAGGGGAACCGCTCCCCTCTATTCCTTTGTTCGAATACGGACCAGGCGTATATGCTATCTGACACTCCTTACTTGTGGTTATCTGTTCCTTTGAGTTTGACCGCATCACGCATAGCCCCATCAAGCGCCTTTGTCTAAGCGGAGGTAGGATGTAGTGATACCGTACAGACAGACCATTAGGTTAAGTCTGTGGGCAACAGATTCGCGTGAAGAACACAGAGATATACTAGGATTGAAAGGTGGTGCAATGGTTGACCTAGACGTTGGAGACAAGACAAAGGGAGATAATCGCTTTGGTCAGTCGGATACGCCCCTGAGTTAGGGAGTGACAGATGATTGGTCGATAAGTGGGCGGGCACATTTGTAATGATTGGCCCAGGGGTTATGATGACATTAGGAAAGACCGCCCCTGTATGCCATTTGTATTCCTATATATGTGCAGACTTGACTCTCGACTAGACAGTCACAGACGGACACACGGGAAGCCATATTAGCTATGACGTGTGACTGATTTCGGATTACTTTAACACTGTGCTATAATATCTGTGTACTTGTTATTTTCTAATAATTCATTTTCACACTTTGGATATTTTACCAATGTTTGGACTCGTCAGAATACAGCTAGAGTTCTGATTGAAGTGTCTGATTATTGATCTGTTAATGTCTACGTCTACGTGTGACTACGGATTAAACGCTGATAGTATGTTTTCTTAATTCGTTTGTCCAGTTGGAGTGATTGTGAGAAGAGAAGATACTTAATCTGCATGATAGTAGTACGCAAATAAAAATATCGAGCATTGTCTACGGAATATTGGCTGGTATGAACCACTGCCTATCGACGTCTAGACCAACGAACCAAGTGAGGTAGGAAACTCAACGTTTGCGCATTACAGTCACGAGAGCATCATACTGGCCACACTATTCCGCATCATCACAATATAAGATATTATCACCTTTGGAATCATATTTTATCAGAATTGCTTTGAGGCCAACACTATCACAACTGGTTGTCGGGCTGGCAGTAAATTCTGAGTTCTAGCCTTGATGAAGGTTTGTTCCTGGGTCTGGATAGTGTCACTGGGCCTTACCCAGCTTTAAAGGGTACCTGACATTATTAGGGAAAAGTAAAGTCAGCTGGGCATTGTTGGCATTCACTGGCCCTATAATCTCCTAGCATGCTGTGGCCACAGAAACTTCTGAATGTTCCTTCAGGGTCCCTATGAATCAAGTTGGTCCAACGTGGGTTATGCCAGGCATTTTACCATATGAGTAGCCACAGTCAGAGGGAGGGACCTATATATTTGTTTGCTTATGTTTTTGTGTGTGAGGAGGGCAGGCAGACAGAAAGAAAGAAGGCCCAACCATGTTTACTTAAAGAGAGAGACCTATTTAAACTTTAAGTCATAATGTCATTGCTAAAATTTTTTTTTAAAGCAGGATCTGTATACTCTTAAACCCAAATTGCTGTGCACCTTAAAAAGATAGTAGTCACATTTAGGGGCCTTATTCAAAATTGTATATACATACTCATACACTTATATAGTGTATAATATACCTTATATATATACACACTGAGCTATATATACATGGAGTGCTCAAGCAATTAAAATAGAGAAGAAAAAATGGGAGAAAATGCGGACTTGTTAAAGGGTAAGTCCTGCCTGAAAATCAAATACGTAAAGTATATATTTTCTGAAAGCTTGTTTAAAAATAAGATTTATCAAATATTTTATTTATTTTTATTCTTTTGAAAAATGTGTTTAATTAATTAATAAATCGTGTAATTATTGATTGACCTAAAAAACGACCATGCAGTGACTTCCCTTCCTTGTGACGTCACAAGTGTCAGACAGGGTGAAGTCTTATATAGCCTACTATTTGCCGTAAACATTTTGTGCGAGAGGATTTTGTAAACATTCTTGCAGTCGAGAAGGGCTTTCAAAAGAAGAAATCTTGAATGCCTAAAGCATTCCGTCCATTCACAAGGATATCTGTTCCTTAAAAAGCAAAGTTAGGTGGCAAAACAATTACAATGCAGGCCTAAATCTAAGACTGATTCCGAAGCACCCTCAAACAAGACAGACGATCGGAGAAAAAAAAAAGCATAGGCCTATTCATAAGAGATTTGAAAAAAGAATTATTATCAAAGGTAAATTTTTTAAAAATTCATAAGACTCTTATTACTCTACTCTTTGGCTAAGCAACTACATTAAAAAAAAAGTTAATAGACTTTTGACTTAGGCCTATACCTGCCTATGACCTACCTAAATGTTATGGCCTAGTCTATAACTATAGACTCACTATAAGTGACTATATTATAGTGTCTATAGAGTAGGCTATAGTAGGCCTATAGTATAAATATAGGCTTATAGGTATAGACTACTATAGATCTAACTACTACTATAAGTCTAAGTACTTTAAGTGGCTTTAGGCCTAGCCTATATTATAGATTATAGCCTATTAACCTATTATATAGTCATGCAGTAGCCTATATTAGACTACAGTCACAGACAATAAATGTAAAGGGCTTTATTATAGGACCTATTAGTTTACAAAATCTATAGGCCTAAAGTTTACTTGTAATAAACTGTATCATAGCTAAAAACCCATGTTGTAGGCATAGAAGGGTCATATAAATAATGCAAAGGCCTATTTAATCTATAGGCTAAAAGCCTAATGCCTAATGGTAAATACTAAAATTCTGAGTAGAGCCTATGCTTTCTTTAAAGGTCTACTAAATATCCATTACATGCCATATATTGTTAGCTATACTTTGCTATAATTTGCTTAAGATGTTATATTATTGTAATTGTTGTAAATAACAATATATAAAAAAATTATGTGGTTGTAAAAATGTAAAATATACTATGTGATAGTAAAATTTGTAATCATTTTATAATCAGGAAATATAATCCACAAATAGAGAATCTCTTTCAATGGACCCAATGCCACCGCCACCACTGAGTGAAGCTTTGACTTGTGAGAACCAACAATTGCGAAGCCATAATTTATGTCTGTAGATCTTCAGATCTTATGTGGATCACAGTTCCAAAGAGGACAAGATGATACAGACAAATCTCATATTCAGAATGAATCAGAAGCAAGGGTAAGCATTCAAAAATACATTAATGATAATTTATATATATATAATATATTTAATATTTTGACTAAACCTTTTATAGCTATATAAGGACTATAATATATAAATACTTTTCACTTTTACTCATGCCATTTACTTTGTTGGCCTACATATATTACATTACAACCTATCTAACAATACTTTTTAAGGAGTACAAACTGGGATTAAAACATGCAAGTCTGTAGAAGTTCAGACCTGTGAGCCATAGTCGAGGCAAGTCTTCAGTGACCTACACCAATAACTAAGTTCCAGATAAAGATGAATATGAATACGATGAATCTGATATTAGCGAAAGGTATCTTATAAGATAGACATTTTAAATTAGTTTACTAATTAGTCTTATTAAATATCTGCAATATTTGTCATATTTAATTAATATTGCTAAACTTTGCTTTAATTTAAATCCTATTTAAGAACAAATATTTCATACACTGGTATTAGAAGTCTTGAAACATTTTGTTCAACATTGATATAATAATTCCTTTAAATAACTTTTTTTTATCAGTGAAAACTAGGGCTGTGGAGTCGAAGAGTCTGAGGAAATTTAAAGTACCTGGAGTCGGAGTTGGAAGTACAAAAAGTTGAAATTTTTCTTGGGGGAGCTACCATCTCCTACCAAGGGCGTCCCCAGGTGGCGAATAAGGAAATGGTCTTTATATATAGAGGTCAGTTGTGAATACTGAATAAGCTGCCGTGGACCAACTGGTTTGCTGCCATGGAGGGTAGGTGGGATATCCTGTGTTAAGAATACTCTTTTAAAAGTGCCTAATGCTCATAAATCCAAGGAAATGACTGCAAAAAAGTGAACAGAGGATGATCGACTGTTATCCAAATGCACTACCTATTAATTATCAATCATGTTATTTTGTTTATACTGTGTTCAAAAATGTATATAATACATGGGCATATTTGTTTAAATTAGCAACTATATTGAAAGCAATAAAGACATTTCATTCAAATTTAATCCTTTTATTTTATAACTGTTCAAAGAAATATACTAATACTTTAGAACTAAGCCTGTACAGCTTATTCTTTATCAATATCAGCCCATTTGAAACCAGTTAGTCTGCCTTCTGTTTAAAGCACAAGCAGGCAGCGGTGTGTGAATTTCATGACCAAGTATGCCAAGACACCAATAAACTGAGTTCCTGTAACTGTAGGCTAAGCTGTGTATCACATTGTCCTGAAAAAAAAAGAATAATTACTGTTTAGGTTTTAGTCAATACTTTTCATAATTCAGCTGTTTTTTTTAACATATATCACTATTTGATGTATTTTTATATAAATCATATATATATAGGTCTACAACTATATTTTTTAAAACCCTTCTTCGGTTTATGAAATATTTTTATAGTATAGATTATAGAGCAATTGATTCAATAAAAGGTTGAAATGCAAAAAGTGTTTTTTTTGTTTTGTTTTAAGCTTGAGCTTATATAGCCTAACTATAAATTGGGCTAATTTTCATTATTTTATCTAAAAACTGTTGCCAATGTAATCTTTTAATAATCAAGATCAAATAAAATTAATCCTAAGTAGCTTTAAACATTGAACAGATAGGTAATAATCACTGGTGGTAAAGATAAGAGGATTGATCACACCCTAAGAAGAGGACCAGGAAACAGCTAGCCCCTATTATGCCTGTTACGGCCGGTATTCCTATGTCACCTATGTGCCTATGTCAATAGTCTACCTTTACCGATATGTAGCTTTTTTTACAAGTATAATTATTAGTCCGTCACAATTCATAATAACTAGGCCTACTTAGTAGCGTATTAATTCTAAACTAAATCGCACAAGTAAGCCTCCTATAGTCTATAGCCTATAGTATACCGGGTAGTCATACAGTCACAGTCATAGTAATTAATATAGTAGGCAATAGCTAGCATATACTATTCATATAGCTTAAAAGTTCCGGTAGTAAAAGTGAATTTAAAAGTCGTTTTATGTAGACTAGTGTGAAGATTACCTACATAGGCCTATCTTTAACGTAAGTCAGAAACTAAAAAATTGATAAAGTCAAACCCTAAGGCTATGATGCTAAGGCTAAGCCTACTAAAGTGTCGAGAAACTGCATAGCCATAGTCTATGGCATAGCGCCATAGACCTAGCCTAGTAGGACTGTAGGAGGCTAATCAAGTAGGCCAACTTACCATTTGATATTTCCGATGCGTGATCCATTTTTCTCGATTGATTGATATATGCTGAATTCAGCGTTAAAATTCCTTTCGTCCTCGTTGTCTGATAGATTTTTTTTTATTGTTCAAACATGTAGGCCTAATACATTTATGGTTCTACTTCGCGTGAAGCCATGTCGATTATAGCATAGTCGATTGATTGTAAACAAAAATCTTGGAAACTTGTGACGTCACTACCTGTTCGTGAGTTTCCGGCCCGTGGTCGACAGTTTCCGTAATTGGCAATGTAATTTAATTAAATTAACACATTTATCGTCCACTCTCAAAAGAAAGACTTGTATATTTGAAAATGATATTTCAAAGGCTTTAATATGGAATTAAGTTACTATTTAGGCAGGACTTACCCTTTAATATAGATAGGTGCACCCTGTCCTGAACTATATATACATAAAATTACATAAAATTTGAAAACTTTTTGTAATTGTGTCATTGTAATTTGATAAAAATTAACTATTTTATATAGACTTTATATATACTCTCTTATACTAGTGTTGTGTTAATTTAAATAAGTACCGGCTTCATTTTTTTGTCAAGTAAGCTACAATATGAAATGGTTGATCATTTGTCTGAATAATTCTTTGAATACCACATACGCTTATATATGGTAATTAACTGAGTAAGTAATTTTAATGTATAATAGTATATATGTATTATTTAGACACTAATTTATATCAATTAATCCACAATTTTAATTTGTAAAAGAATAATTTTATGTAGATGTAGACCAATATTATATAATATAGTTTTAGTATATTAATAGTAGGCTAAATATGTTATATTAAAACAATTAACTCGTTTGGTATCACTAACATCAAATTTGGAGAATTTAATTGAAGGGAGATAATTAAACCATTAAATTTTATGTAATTTTATGTATATATAGTTCAGGACAGGGTGCACCTATCTATATTAAAAAGTCCGCATTTTCTCCTACAATTTACTTCCTTTGAGCACTTCATATATTAGAGCTCAGTATATATACATTCTCATGTAAGGGCCTATTTATATTTATACTCTCAAAACCAAATCACTCATCATTCAAGACACACCACAGATTTCTTTGGTTTTTATTATATAGATTTTGTAAATCATATTCTTACAGACAATCTTATGTTAAATTTGATAATAATATATGCACATTTAAAAAAAAGACACAAAAGTTAGATAGGTTAAGGTTAACTAGGGTGTGGGTTAAAATGTGTGTCATGAAGTTTGTCCAATCAGAATGAGAAAACTAAGTAGTGAAAGAGTTAAGGGCAAAGGTTATATTATTTCTAAGCTAGGAATAGAGAGAGAACTATGTTAGTAAGATAGTTTTTTGTACAACTTACTTCACTCATTATAATTGTGCCTTCAATGGCTAATTTGAGATCCACGAGTGTTATCCTGACTATTGTGATAATTTTTTGCATGCGATCTATTTCTTGGCGTAAGAAAATATTCAATGGCTGCAAACTGCCCATTTTCCTCAGCTGTGCTTTAACCTTTATGTAAAGAAAAAAACAACATGACTAGAGGTTAAGCTTTACACATTTATTTTAAATCTATTTGAAGCTACACTTTGATATTTACTTTCACTTAGAAAGAAATAAAATTGTTTGAATGCTAAGGTCTGAACTATTTACAGAGCTGAACTATTTTTAAAAAGCTATTTATAGGTACTTACATCCCAAGGGACATAATCAGCTGGTAATTTGCTTAACATTTCATCTGCCAATCTATAAACTACAGTTTCACGTGTTTCTCCCCCTCCACCTGATGAATCTTTGGGTTGAATGCTTACAATAGTATCAAGTACTTGTTTAGCTGTATTGGTCTGGTATCTGTTGAGTGATATTTTATTACACACAATAATAATAAAACTGATAAAATACAATGCTAATTACTAATACAAAGTAGTACTTACTTACACACCAACCCAACCTTCTAAAATGAAATTTAAACCATTCAGTAGATTTAAGATGTAAACAATTCAGTGACTGTTAGATGTCGCAAATCTTAGATGTCAACAATTCAATAGATGTAAGATAAAAATTCAGTAGATGTTAGATGTCAACAATTCAGTAGATATAAGTTGTCAACAATTCAGTAGATGTAAGATAACAATTCAGTAGATGTAAGCAATAAGAGATTCAAAGTAATATAGTCAACGTTTTCTTACGTAATATCTGCATTAGGATGTAAACCCAATGCTTCTGGAGAATCAACTGCTGGGAGTGATTCAATGAAGTCAAGAATTTCAGCCATTATTCTGTTTCTTGCTATCTTATAGTTTTTGTAAAACTGAAAGCTATCATTGAACATAAAGTCTCCAAACCAAACCTGGAAATTTAAAGAATTTGAAACTTTTGCAATAAGCAGAAATTCATATTTAAATTTAAGAAACTTTTTTTTCTAATAGTTAAATTATGTTTTTCAGACTTATTTTTAATTAATGATTCAACATAGTTTATACTCATCAAAGGATAGTTAAAATAATTTACCCTTGTAAAAGTATTTAGCAGACGTTTGTCAAAGTCATCAGTAACTCGTCCACCATATTGAACTTCGCCAATCATATAGCGTACTGTTGGCCAAGAAATTCCCTACAAAAAATTTATTTTATAATATGGTAACAAATTTAAATAATGTATGGTAAAAAAAAATAATTATATTATGGTAAAAAATAAACAATGACATATTCTCATATAATAATCTCATAATTTTTGTTTATGCTTTGAAACAAAGAGGGATTTATTATTAATATTAAAAGTGAAGATTTGTCTACTATAATATAAGCATTTTGAAATCCACTTAAGAGACCAGAAGAGGCCCACATCAATTCCAAAGTGGTCTGTTCTGCTGTATAAAGACCTAGAGAATAACCCCCAGCCCAGCCCCAGCCCTTTGTAAACAACTGCATCATAAGGATTCTAGATTCATCAGGAAATGAAAACAATATATTTCCTGTGAGAGATAATTAAGGTCATGTTCATTATGTAACTTATGAAATATATTAAATTGTAACATATCAAATTTCAGACCTTATTGTTTGTCTCATCATGCTTCAATTACCCCCCCCCCCTTTACCTTTTCTTTAGTCTATTCTAATATGTCTGTAGCGTCAAGCTTTAGTCTATTCTAATATGTCTGTAGCATCAAGCTTTAGTCTATTCTAATATGTCTGTAGCGTCAAGCTTTAGTCTATTCTAATATGTCTGTAGCGTCAAGCTTTAGTCTATTCTAATATGTCTGTAGCGTCAAGCTTTAGTCTATTCTAATATGTCTGTAGCGTCAAACTTTAGTCTATTCTAATATGTCTATAGCGTCAAGCTTTAGTCTATTCTAATATGTCTGTAGCGTCAAGCTTTAGTCTATTCTAATATGTCTGTAGCGTCAAGCTTTAGTCTATTCTAATATGTCTGTAGCGTCAAGCTTTAGCGCACACCAAAACTATTTTTTTCTTTTGTTTTGTTTTAACTTGTTGACTTTTCTTTAGACTCTAGAAAATGTTTTTTTGTGTTTTTAGTCAATGGAGAATTTTGTTTTCCCTGTCCTTGAATTTGTTTATTCAAGTCCATTGTAGAGAAATTCTTTTCTCTAATTTACTACCAAAAAGAGTATACTAGGCCAGAATTCTTTTCTCTAATTTACTACCAAAAAGAGTATACTAGGCCAGAATTCTTTTCTCTAATTTACTACCAAAAAGAGTATACTAGGCCAGAATTCTTTTCTCTAATTTACTACCAAAAAGAGTATACTAGGCCAGAATTATTTTCTCTAATTTACTACCAAAAAGAGTATACTAGGCCAGAATTCTTTTCTCTAATTTACTACCAAAAAGAGTATACTAGGCCAGAATTCTTTTCTCTAATTTACTACCAAAAAGAGTATACTAGGCCAGAATTCTTTTCTCTAATTTACTACCAAAAAGAGTATACTAGGCCAGAATTCTTTTCTCTAATTTACTACCAAAAAGAGTATACTAGGCCAGAATTATTTTCTTTAATTTACTACCAAAAAGAGTATACTAGGCCAGAATTCTTTTCTCTAATTTCCTACCAAAAAGAGTATACTAGGCCAGGTGATTAACAAGTAGTTTTAGTTTTGTACTCACATTTGGAGTTATCTGTTATCATTGTACGCATTTTTGTTTGCAAACATTTTACTTATGATTGTAATATTCTAATACAAGGCCTTGTACATTTTTGTACAGTTGTGATATTCTATTTTGGATTTTGAGGTACAGTTTGAGGTAGCCTTCAGTTTGTATTTTTTAAAATTTCCTTTATTTGTATCTTGTAATTAGTAATTGTTAACTTTATTTTTGAGTCATTAAATTGTATTGTATGGTATCTTAACCCTCGACTTCCTTTAAAGTATCTTTTTTTTATTTATTTATTGATCTTTTGAAATTTTTTCAGATTTTTGGTTTTTAAAAGATAACAATTTTTTTTTAAATATTGCATTGTTAATCAACAAGCCAAATCAAATAGAAAAGTAAATTAAATAAATATGTAATAAACTTAAAACTTTTATATGGCCAAAGTAAATTAAAAAATAAAAAGTTTATAAATAAGACTAATGAGATACCCTTTTAATGTCCATATCATCCAGATGATTCTGAATAAATTGTACACTAGCTCCCCAATCAGAAGAGTTAAATTCATAAGGTATATTCCATCCAAGTGGACCAAACTTTCGACGTTCCTATTGATAAGGTGAATTATAACAAAGTTGATTTCAGAAAAAAGAGATAACTTTTGACATAGGCCCTAAATAATTACACATAGTGCTCGGTGTTAGAATGTCATTCCTATAGTCTAATGTTTTCAACCCTGGTTGGGTCCATTATTTGTTATAGATAAACTACAAAAGTTGGAGGAGTTTAAGTCCTAATCAGATCAATATAAAAACATGTTTATTCAGATATATCAAGTCATTCTATATATATCTACAACCTATGCTGTACCATATAATAACTGATTCAAAAAAATTAGAACTAAAACTGTAAGTTTTAAAACATTACCTGTACAACAGTATGTAGAAATGATACAGTGTAAAGTAAAGGTCGCCATTGTGGTAAATTAAAAATATCAATAAATTCCTGTGACAAACTTTGATATGTTCTTTTGAGGCCAGCTTTAACACCTTGTGGAGGATCATTGGTAAATTTGACAGATACCTGAAAAATAATAATTTTTTAATTAAACTATTCAAATTGTTTATTGCTAATTAGGTATTTCATTAAACTATTCACATTTTTTATTGCTAATTAGGTATTTCATTAAACTATTCAAATTATTTATTGCTAATTAGGTATTTCATTAAACTATTCAAATTGTTTATTGCTTATTAGGTATTTCATTAAACTATTTAAATTGTTTATTGCTAATTAGGTATTTCATTAAACTATTATACTATCTGATGTTAGCTTTAGTAGAAAGTTAAAGTTGGCTGGACATTGTGTTTGAAAATCTTCTCACTTTGCTACATATCCTTGACAAATGTTTGAAAAAAATGCGTATTCCGGATACAGACATTTTTTATTTTACACATTTAACTAATTTGTTTGCAAAATAAATTAAAACAATATGTTTAAAAAAAAAATGTTTATATTTTACAACCTGTAATAAGCCAATTGAAAAAGAATTGTGAACTTCGGTGGTGATCCATAATCGAAATTGTGAAGACATGTTTTCAGCATCCAATATTGTTGTTAAAACTTCATCTAAATACAGAAGGCACAAGTGACAATTCTGTAATAGTGCCCATCCACCCTAAAAAATACAGAGAATAGTAAAGTATAAAAAAAAGTATCAAACAAAACATTTAAGTTGCATTTATTCATTGTTATTCCTACAGTGGACCCTCAAGGTGGAGGTTGATTATTTACTACTATATCAGGATTCCTACTCTCAAATTATTTTAAAATTCACAAACTATTTACAAACTTGAAAAAAATTTTATATTAATATTTTCAGAGAGTATTTTTCACCCGATTTGGTCAATTTAAGTGAAACTTTCCCAATTATTGTTCAGTTTTCAGAACTTTTACAAAGTCAGTTTTTCTAGATTTTCAAAAAGATTTCCAAACTGTGTAAACCCTGTAGACATCTGTTTAATTAATGTGTAAACCCTGTAGACATCTGTTTAATTAATGTGTAAACCCTGTAGACATCTGTTTAATTAATGTGTAAACCTTGTAGACATCTGTTTAATTAATGTGTAAACCCTGTAGTCATCTGTTTAATTAATGTGTAAACCTTGTAGTCATCTGTTTAATTAATGTGTAAACCCTGTAGACATCTGTTTAATTAATGTGTAAACCCTGTAGACATCTGTTTAATTAATGTGTAAACCCTGTAGACATCTGTTTAATTAATGTGTAAACCTTGTAGACATCTGTTTAATTAATATTAACACATTTTTTGCAGATATTATGAACAAAAATGTGTAAAAATGTTTTTAGAAAAAAATTCTTTTCTTCTTTGCATTTTGTTTTATAATTTATTATCAAAAGTTAAGTCCTTTGTTTATTTTTGAAAATTAGTCACAAATTTGACAAAAGGAGTGCTGGTGAATTGTAAGGAAATGTGAATGATGAGTCATGAGTAAATCAATAAATTAACATTACCTATGATTTCATAATGGAAAGAAACTGCCTTAATTATAAATAGCCTGACATTTATAAAATTAAAACTCATGAACTAACATCTATATTATTTTCTTTCCCTCCAAAAGCTTTAGTTCTGGTTATAATTCTATTCATGTAGGTCCACAGTATTCTACACCATGACAACAAATAATGTTCTGCATTAATAAGTAGTGCTTCCTGATTCATAATAATGTCTTTTTAAACAATGTCCGAGATAAATGAATGGGTTAATATTTGGTTTGTTAAAGACTAGATAGGCCAAATTTGGGTTTGGGAGTGGTATCAATCATTTTATTTAACTTTTCCAAAAACATTCCTTTCTTTTTTATATCCAGCCTTCCTTAGTGAAGAGATGACTCTTGACATTCCAATATAATGGAATACTGGTGTCCCAAGAAAAGAAAAACTACTTACATGTTCCATGAAATTGGAAATAAGTTTTCTTGAATGTACTTCTTGACCTTGGCCCATTGAAACTGCATGAAATGCTGCAGAAAAAAAAGCAGAAACAATGTTTTCAATTATAAAATACATTTTCTATGTTAAGAAAGGGAGTAATGTAAGAAACAACAAATGTATTTTATAGAAACAACTTTTCTATACTTTCTCTTTTTGATTGGTTCATTTATTATTATAATAAAATCTACATTAAGTCATTTGGTATAAGGGAGTGCTCAGCAAACAAACAAAAAAAGTCAGTCACATAAAAAAAATATTTTTAATGAGTTTATTTTTAAATGACATATTTTTACTTAACTTAGTAAATACATATTCTTAATTATTTTCATTTAAAAAAAAAAAAAATTTAGTCATCAAAAAATAAATCCAATTATTAAAAATTATAATCTTCTAAGCTTTATGGCTGAACATAGTGTTCCCATGTAAATAACATGCAAGTATAACAGAACATATGACTCAAAGCACAGAAATAAATACAACACAGAAATCTAATGTAGAGCAAAAGTGTCTGTAGCATGTGGATAATTTAAGATAACAATATACTAAGTGTCTGTAGCATGTGGATAATTTAAGATAACAATATACTAAGTGTCTGTAGCATGTGGATAATTTAAGATAACAATATACTAAGTGACTGTAGCATGTGGATAATTTAAGATAACATACTAAGTGTCTGTAGCATGTGGATAATTTAAGATAACAATATACTAAGTGTCTGTAGCATGTGGATAATTTAAGATAACAATATACTAAGTGTCTGTAGCATGTGGATAATTTAACCCTTTGTGGCCGGAACGACACGAGCCGTGTCGATCGGTCTACTCAATTTTGACCGAACGACACGAGTGGTGTCGTTTTCGGTTATAATTGTTTTTATTGTTTTACGTCTAATCCATGTTTTTAAAAATAAAAATAACTTCCGTTTCCTTTTAGCAGAAACCAAAATAACATTTCGCATTTGATTTTCGTTGTGAAAAGTCCTGTTTTATATACTTTTATTAATTTTTTTGTGGTGACTTTTTTTTTCTCCTTTTTTTCTTGTTGTTGAATATGTAATGGTGACGGATAAAGAAATGGCAACTACTAGCAGACTAAGTACTAGATTATTATGTCTTATAGTGATATTGTTAGAAAAATGGACAGTGTTTGATAATTTAATAGTTTTGTTTCATTTTGTTCTTTTTTTTTTAATAAAAAAATAATTTTTAGCAAATTTTTTTGTGCAAAATTACGTGTTTTTTTATATAAATAATTGTGGATTATTTTTTTAAAGATTGTTATTTAAAGTATTTCAAAATAAAAGTTATTCACTTTCATTAAGCATCCAATTACCTTTAATTTGATATATGACACTTAAATATATTTACACAATTTGATGCAGAAAAAAATAAAATTCCGGGATATACAAAATAAGTTGAAAAAAAACTCCGTCAAAACAGCTAAAAAAACTCCGGCCACAAAGTGTTAAGATAACAATATACTAAGTGACTGTAGCATGTGGATAATTTAAGATAACATACTAAGTGTCTGTAGCATGTGGATAATTTAAGATAACAATATACTAAGTGTCTGTAGCATGTGGATAATTTAAGATAACAATATACTAAGTGTCTGTAGCATGTGGATAATATAAGATAACAATATACTAAGTGTCTGTAGCATGTGGATAATTTAAGATAACAATATACTAAGTGTCTGTAGCATGTGGATAATTTAAGATAACAATATACTAAGTGTCTGTAGGATGTGGATTATTTAAAATAACAATATACTAAGTGTCTGTAGCATGTGGATAATTTAAGATAACAATATACTAAGTGTCTGTAGCATGTGGTTAATTTAAGATAACAATATACTAAGTGTCTGTGGCATGTGGATAATTTAAGATAACAATATACTAAAAGTCTGTAGCATGTGGATAATTTAAGATAACAATGTACTAAGTGTCTGTAGCATGTGGATAATTTAAAATAACAATATACTAAGTGTCTGTAGCATGTGGATAATTTAAGATAACAATATACTAAGTGTCTGTAGCATGTGGATAATTTAAGATAACAATATACTAAGTGTCTGTAGCATGTGGATAATTTAAGATAACAATATACTAAGTGTCTGTAGCATGAGGATAATTTAAGATAACAATATACTAAGTGTCTTTAGCATGTGAATAATTTAAGATAACAATATACTAAGTGTCTGTAGGATGTGGATTATTTAAGATAACAATATACTAAGTGTCTGTAGCATGTGGATAATTTAAGATAACAATATACTAAGTGTCTGTAGCATGTGGTTAATTTAAGATAACAATATACTAAGTGTCTGTAGCATGTGGATAATTTAAGATAACAATATACTAAGTGTCTGTAGCATGTGGTTAATTTAAGATAACAATATACTAAGTGTCTGTAGCATGTGGATAATTTAAGATAACAATATACTAAGTGTCTGTAGCATGTGGATAATTTAAGATAACAATATACTAAGTGTCTGTAGGATGTGGATTATTTAAAATAACAATATACTAAGTGTCTGTAGCATGTGGATAATTTAAGATAACAATATACTAAGTGTCTTTAGCATGTGAATAATTTAAGATATAAATATACTAAGTGTCTGTAGCATGTGAATAATTTAAGATAACAATATACTAAGTGTCTGTAGGATGTGGATTATTTAAAATAACAATATACTAAGTGTCTGTAGCATGTGGATAATTTAAGATAACAATATACTAAGTGTCTGTAGCATGTGGTTAATTTAAGATAACAATATACTAAGTGTCTGTAGCATGTGGATAATTTAAGATAACAATATACTAAGTGTCTGTAGCATGTGGTTAATTTAAGATAACAATATACTAAGTGTCTGTAGCATGTGGATAATTTAAGATAACAATATACTAAGTGTCTGTAGCATGTGGATAATTTAAGATAACAATGTACTAAGTGTCTGTAGCATGTGGATAATTTAAGATAACAATATACTAAGTGTCTGTAGAATGTGGATAATTTAACATAACAATATACTAAGTGTCTGTAGCATGTGGATAATTTAAGATAACAATATACTAAGTGTCTGTAGCATGTGGATAATTTAAGATAACAATATACTAAGTGTCTGTAGCATGTGGATAATTTAAGATAACAATATACTAAGTGTCTGTAGCATGTGGATAATTTAAGATAACAATATACTAAGTGTCTGTAGCATGTGGATAATTTAAGATAACAATATACTAAGTGTCTTTAGCATGTGAATAATTTAAGATAACAATATACTAAGAGAGAAACTAGCCCATTTAAAGCCACTGCAAGCTTTCACTAAGCCATAAATTATAGTGTTACATGGTTGGTTATGTGACAATCGGAGATAGTATAGACAGACGTGTGGTAGACAGTGCCGTTTGCTTTCAATTCCGATGGTTATGGATCTGATCATGGAAATGCCACTATCTACAGTTGAAAAGCATGAACACTTAGAAAATTTCATCATTTAACAAAATATACTTACGAATTTCAAGCTTTTTAGCTAAATTTTCAATTTCATTGGTTGGATCTGAACCCATTGATAGCAAAGCAATGAGTGGAATCTTTGGATTTGTTTCCTCAACCATGTTTTCAAGGTCCAAAATAATTGCTTCTGTAAACTTTATTCCTAGAGAATAACTAATGTACTTTCTTGCTTGTACGGATGTTCTATCAGGACACCAGGATCTAGAACATTACAGTATTGTGGTATTAGCATTAAGGGAAAATATTCTTTTATAAACATTACAGTATTGTGGTATTAGCATTAAGGGAAAATATTCTTTTATAAACATTACAGTATTGTAGAATTAACATTGAAGAAAATATTCTTTTATAAACATTACAGTATTGTAGTATTAGCATTAAGGGAAAATATTCTTTTATAAACATTACAGTATTGTAGTATTAGCATTAAGGGAAAATATTTTTTTATAAACATTACAGTATTGTAGTATTAACATTGAAGAAAATATTCTTTTATAAACATTACAGTATTGTAGTATTAGCATTAAGGGAAAATATTCTTTTATAAACATTACAGTATTGTAGTATTAGCATTAAGGGAAAATATTTTTTTATAAACATTACAGTATTGTAGTATTAACATTGAAGAAAATATTCTTTTATAAACATTACAGTATTGTAGAATTAACATTGAAGAAAATATTCTTTTATAAACATTACAGTATTGTAGAATTAACATTGAAGAAAATATTCTTTTATAAACATTACAGTATTGTAGTATTAACATTGAAGAAAATATTCTTTTATAAACATTACAGTATTGTGGTAATTGTTAATGTAATAATTTAGAGTTGACCTAATTAACAGAAGTTTGGAAAAAGGTTCCAATGTATTGCTGAAATTATCAGGTATTGTCTCTTCTTCTGGGGCTGGTTTATCAAACCAATTCCTCCATGCCTTGTCATTGTTAGTCACCTGTAAGGAGACAGAAAATAATAAACAGTATTTCTTTTACATTTTATTGTAATATTGTTAGTAATTAATCATAATTTTTTCTATTTTTAATAAAATATGAGATCTTGTTAATACTATTGTCTAAAAATGTATTTACACGGATGTCCTACACATATTTAAAGTTTGAAGAAATCCTCAGCATTGCATAAAATAATATTTTTTTAATGAAATAACATTCTGACATTTTTAAAAGTAGAAGAAAAAAATATGCAGAACTATTTATTGGATAACATTACAATATGTAAGGCTAGTCGAACTTTTATAAACAATCATAAACATTAAATAAAGAAATCAAATACCCTGTAGACTAAAAACCCATTATTTTTTATATCTATTTACATAATACATAAAATCTGTCCTTGATTTTGAAAACATAATAAGCCACTATTGTATCTCATTTTCAAACTTCTTCTTATACAGTTATACAGTGGGTAATATAAACAAACTTCTTCTTATACAGTGGGTAATATAAACAAACTTCTTCTTATACAGTTATACAGTGGGTAATATAAACAAACTTCTTCTTATACAGTTATACAGTGGGTAATATAAACAAACTTCTTCTTATACAGTTATACAGTGGGTAATATAAACAAACTTCTTCTTATACAGTTATACAGTGGGTAATATAAACAAACTTCTTCTTATACAGTTATACAGTGGGTAATATAAACAAACTTCTTCTTATACAGTTATACAGTGGGTAATATAAACAAACTTCTTCTTATACAGTTATACAGTGGGTAATATAAACAAACTTCTTCTTATACAGTTATACAGTGGGTAATATAAACAAACTTCTTCTTATACAGTTATACAGTGGGTAATATAAACAAACTTCTTCTTATACAGTTATACAGTGGGTAATATAAACAAAGTTCTACAATTTTAGTCCTAACAATTTTGCTAAAATTGGGATTAGACTAACCTGGGAGAGAATGTTACTAAATGCAGGAAGTGTAGCCAGCATGACTAAATTGAGCCATGTCATGTCAGTAATCCATTTAAAAGGTTTTGGAGTTACAGCATTTAAATCTAAAGCTGCACCACCTGAACAAGTAGTTTGATAAAAAAATGTTAGTACTGATTTTACACAAACACCCACATTTATACACAGCACCATCCTATTTATATTAGTGGTCATGAGTGATATCTGTTTTTTTTTTAATTGGTGATTGATTTTGTTTCAATAGTACAATGATTCCATCATTTTTTATGCCATTTATCAAAAAACCGATAATTCTGAATTCCATTGAAATTATTAATACAAACATTTTTACCTTTTATAAAAACTTGAAACTCGTGCATTTTAACATTGCCTTTAGCCACATCAATTTTGATGGCAAGTAAAAGCGTAAACAATAAGCGGTCTTGATTGTATAGAGATCTTGATGTATACATCCAAACTTCATAGGTCAGGTATTCAATTATGTTAACAATTCTTTTCTGAGTTTGTGGATGAGGCTTTGATCTATAGGAAATAGTTTTGTTCATTAATAGCTAAATCCAAAATGAGATGCTAAATTGTACAAAGACTAAAAATATTTGTTCCTTTTGTATAGCACATCAATATCATACACATAGCACATCAATATCATACACATAGCACATCAATATCATACACATAGCACATCAATATCATACACATAGCACATCAATATCATACACATAGCACATCAAATCATACACAAGCTTTCTACAGTAGATTTGACAAACCTTATATTACAATAATAAAATTTTGACTTCATGAGTTGTTTATTTAAGTTTTATTGTAACAGTTACATTTAAAACATCTATTGACTATTCATTGATTTTACATTCACGTGTACCAGAAAAGAATACAACTGAAATAAAAAAGCTACATCTTTTTATTCCATAAGGAACATATGTATATATGGGCCTAATATATTATACTGGTTCGATTGTTTATTTCTTTTTTTAATAAGCTTATATTGATTTCTACAACAGATTATTAAAATAAATGATGCCTAATTATGTCTTTTAAAATAATGAATATGTATTTGATATATTTGTAAGACATGCCTATGTAATTTGGTATTCATTATGAATGTATTATAAATATACAAGCTATACATTGCCCGGGTGAAAAATAAACAGGACTGTAAAAGGTGGAGATAAACATTTTATAAACTACAATTAAAAGACCACGTATGAGCGTAGGACGCAATAATCTTCTTTATAGAAGGAGCGCCTGTAATGTATAAGATAAAGAAACCTATAAATCTAATAATTAATTTTTTTTTTACTGAAGACCTTTAGGAAAGTAATTTAAAATAAATATTGTAATCGGTTAAAAAAATAGCCAAGTATTCTTATTTAACTAAAACGTAAATCGCCTATAAATTTACAATGTCTTTTGCTTTAAAAGTAAAAAAAAAAATTGTAGAATGAAAACGTATAGTCTAACTGGAGAATCAAACCCGGGTTGCCCGCATTGCAGTCCGCTACATTAACCACTGAGCTAGTCACATGTCCGATGTGAAAAATTATTAGACAGTATACAGGCCTAAGCCTAAATAGGTCAGTGACACAAACTCACGTGATTTCAAATTGACCAATGGAAATTTGTGGGGACACAAACACGATCTTTTTATATATATAGATGTAATTATGATTCAGAAAATTGTGTGTATATATATTTACCTATGCATTGAATTATCAAAAAGAACTAGAAATTGTGTGAGTGAAATAGAATACATTCTGTTGACCATCACCAGGTCACACAACAAGAAGTACAGAATGCTTCCTCTGGAAGCCACTGTTGAAACACAAACAATAACAATATTTATTTTTTTATACATACCGTATATACTAGTGTATAAGTCGCGCCCCTAGTTTAGGAATTTTGTTCTTATATGTTGTCATTAACCCGTGTATAAGTTGCACCCTGACTTTCAGGGGTTACACTGCCTTTTAAATTTAAAAAAATCCATACCTTTTAAACATAAAAGTTACTAAATGTTCAGCCTAATTTGGAAACTTTCCTAAAAAAAATAGTTTCAATCATGCATAACGCAAACATAATCAAATAAAGGCAGCGTGTCATTTATTTTTAAAACCGATCAATACAGCCATTAGTCATATGGGGAAGTTTTTGTAAGGTACTGTTTCTTCATCTAAGTCCTTGTTCCTACTCAAGTTCCTTATACCTTTAGTCACACTATAGTAAATCCACACAAAAAGTTTTTTGAAGTGCCCTCTTTAGACTTAACGTCACCAAGACTGGGCAGCACCGGGATTGATGACTTGCTATACAAGTGCCCTAATTACCATTAGCATTGTTTGTAATTATTTCAAATGCGACTGCGCTAACAAAATTTAAGAAGCGAACAAAATTTAAAAGGCAAACAAAATTATTTAAAAAGCGGTCAGACTTTTTATCATCGCAACAGAAAATAAGCTGTGTTTTTGTTCAACTCCTAAATCCAACTATGGAAAAATGAAACACACTATTGACATTTCATGTATTATTTCTATAAAGATTTTGGAAAAAAAAAATTTGAGTGCAGAATTTTTCTGAAATGTCCTGACAAATATGTCCATCGACCGATCGTAGTTTTTGAAACATTACTAAGACAAGGCCCGGTTTTCTCAGAATGCTAAACACTGCCTTATTAGGCTATAGCCGATAGCTTTACAAATGTGTTACTTAATAGTAACAGAAAATATATTAGATAACTCTAAAAAATATAGGCTACAAGTCTACCATGAGTAAATGTACCTGGCCTAAACTCTTCTCTTGCAGTGTTGATTTCTACTTCAGTCTCTGCTGCTACTGCCAATTTTTCACTTACTTCTGCAGCTGTTTTTTTAGTTGTATTCAAAACTTCTATAAGTGTCACATCTTCTACCAATGATCCCTAAACAACAAAAAGTCATTAATTGTCATATTATTTTTTTACCAATAATCCCTAAACAACAAAAAGTCATTAATTGTCATATTTTTTACCAATAATCCCTAAACAACAAAATGTCATTAATTGTCATATTTTTTTTACCAATAATCCCTAAACAACAAAAAGTCATTAATTGTCATATTTTTTACCAATAATCCCTAAACAACAAAAAGTCATTAATTGTCATATTTTTTACCAATAATCCCTAAACAACAAAAAGTCATTAATTGTCATATATTTTTTACCAATAATCCCTAAACAACAAAATGTCATTAATTGTCATATTTTTTACCAATAATCCCTAACAACAAAAAGTCATTAATTGTCATATATTTTTTACCAATAATCCCTAAACAACAAAATATCATTAATTGTCATATTTTTTTACCAATAATCCCTAAACAACAAAAAGTCATTAATTGTCATATTTTTTACCAATGATACCTAAACAACAAAATGTCTTTTAAGTTTTTATGTGATTTATCTAAAAATAGAAAACTGATTAAAGAAAATTATATTGAAATATATATTTCTTTTATTTGTCAGTTTTTTTTTTCTGTCATTGTAATAATATATATATATTGTGCTTTTTAACGTGTAGGCCTATTATGTATAGTTTGATAAACCTGTATACTGGTTAGTTTATACAAGAGATTTTCTTCTAGTTCTTTGATGCGTCTTTTATTGGCTGTAACATCAAGCACTAACTTTGAACGTTCTTCTTCCAATTCCTGAAACAAAAAAAAATTAAATTAGTTATAGAATATTGCTAAGAAATATGATTTTTTTCATTTAGATTTAACTACATTGTAGAAGATTATTCACTTACTACTTTTTCTGTTACAATGTTTTCATTTAGATTTAACTACATTGTAGAAGATTATTCACTTACTGCTTTTTCTGATTTAACTACATTGTAGAAGATTATTCACTTACTGCTTTTTCTGTTACAATGTTTTCATTTAGATTTAACTACATTGTAGAAGATTATTCACTTACTACTTTTTCTGTTACAATGTTTTTATTTAGATTTAACTACATTGTAGAAGATTATTCACTTACTGCTTTTTCTGTTAAATTTTTTCATTTAGATTTAACTACATTGTAGAAGATTATTCACTTACTGCTTTTTCTGATTTAACTACATTGTTGAAGATTATTCACTTACTGCTTTTTCTGTTAAAATTTTTTCATTTAGATTTAACTACATTGTAGAAGATTATTCACTTACTGCTTTTTCTGATTTAACTACATTGTTGAAGATTATTCACTTACTGCTTTTTCTGTTAAAATTTTTTCATTTAGATTTAACTACATTGTAGAAGATTATTCACTTACTGCTTTTTCTGATTTAACTGCATTGTAGAAGATTATTCACTTACTGCTTTTTCTGTTAAAATTTTTTCATTTAGATTTAACTACATTGTAGAAGATTATTATTCACTTACTGCTTTTTCTGATTTAACTACATTGTAGAAGATTATTCACTTACTGCTTTTTCTGTTAAATTTTTTCATTTAGATTTAACTACATTGTAGAAGATTATTCACTTACTGCTTTTTCTGATTTAACTACATTGTTGAAGATTAATCACTTACTGCTTTTTCTGTTAAAATTTTTTCATTTAGATTTAACTACATTGTAGAAGATTATTCACTTACTGCTTTTTCTGATTTAACTACATTGTTGAAGATTATTCACTTACTGCTTTTTCTGTTAAATTTTTTCATTTAGATTTAGCTACATTGTAGAAGATTATTCACTTACTGCTTTTTCTGATTTAACTACATTGTTGAAGATTATTCACTTACTGCTTTTTCTGTTAAAATTTTTTCATTTAGATTTAACTACATTGTAGAAGATTATTCACTTACTGCTTTTTCTGTTAATTTTTTTTCAGTTAGATTTAACTACATAGTAGAAGATTGTTCACTTACTGCTTTTTCTGTTAAAATTTTTTCATTTAGATTTAACAACATAGTAGAAGATTATTCACTTACAGCTTTTTCTGTTAAAATTTTTTCATTTAGATTTAACAACATAGTAGAAGATTATTCACTTACAGCTTTTTCTGTTAAAATTTTTTCATTTAGATTTAACAACATAGTAGAAGATTATTCACTTACAGCTTTTTCTGTTAAAATTTTTTCATTTAGATTTAACAACATAGTAGAAGATTATTCACTTACAGCTTTTTCTGTTAAAATTACACGTCCTAAAAGTTGATCTTCAAGTCCCTTCTGTGTTACAGTAAAATCGATGATTGATGTTCTAGCACTTATCTGTGCAACAATAAAATGATTTTTTGTTCACATTCTATATAGTGACAAGATAAAGTTATTATACAATAAATAATAACATAAATATGACATTTTTATTTTAAACAAGCTTTTTTATGCTATTTTTTTAATCCGCTAAACAAAATTATGTTATTTACAATTTAAATAGTGAATTCTTTAAAAATATATACAATATTTACAAATAATAACTTTATTATTTTTGTTACTTTACACAAAATATTATAATGTGTTATGAACATAAAAACAAAGTTGTTTTAATAAACTATTTTAGTAGTTGATTTTTTATGAATAATTTAAGCTAGTTACAAAAAAATAATTCTGCATTTAAACAATATAATAAAAGAAATATTTATTACTTTACATTCTATATAAGCTTTGTAATGTGTTTAGGCTGATAAAATTATTACTTAAAGGGTTTGTTTGTTAGTGTTGAATGATTAGTTGTCATAGCCTAAATACAACAATCACATCATTGTTCTTACCTCTGGAGTATACACTGGATTGGCAAGTTTGGTTGTAACATACAAATAAAATGTGTTCATAACATCACATTCCTTATCACCAACTTTCACCTGAAATAGTTGAATTGAAAATAAAAACAACATGTGAAAAAAAAAATAGTTTAATGAATTAAAACTCCACCAATTAAACTCCACCAATTAAACTCCACCAATTAAACTCCACCAATTAAACTCCACCAACTAAACTCCACCAATTAAACTCCACCAATTAAACTCCACCAATTAAACTCCACCAATTAAACTCCACCAATTAGTACAATAGCTTTCTTACTTTGTACATTGATCCAGATTTGATAAAGTTTTTTTCTAGAACATTATCAAGTGATGGATCCAGATCTTCTTCAACATCTTCTATAAGCATTGGTCTGCCCAGTGATAATGCATCTTCTAGATGTTGTCGAAAATATTTGTGATTTAATGATGAAACCTGTTAAATAACCCAGTGAGAAGTTAAGTCAATGTGATTTAATGATGAAACCTGTTAAATAAACCAGTGAGAAGTTAAGTCAATGTGATTTAATGATGAAACCTGTTAAATAAACCAGTGAGAAGTTAAGTCAATGTGATTTAATGATGAAACCTGTTAAATAACCCAGTGAGAAGTTTAGTCAATGTGATTTAATGATGAAACCTGTTAAATAAACCAGTGAGAAGTTAAGTCAATGTGATTTAATGATGAAACCTGTTAAATAACCCAGTGAGAAGTTTAGTCAATGTGATTTAATGATGAAACCTGTTAAATAAACCAGTGAGAAGTTAAGTCAATGTGATTTAATGATGAAACCTGTTAAATAAACCAGTGAGAAGTTAAGTCAATGTGATTTAATGATGAAACCTGTTAAATAACCCAGTGAGAAGTTTAGTCAATGTGATTTAATGATGAAACCTGTTAAATAAACCAGTGAGAAGTTAAGTCAATGTGATTTAATGATGAAACCTGTTAAATAACCCAGTGAGAAGTTTAGTCAATGTGATTTAATGATGAAACCTGTTAAATAAACCAGTGAGAAGTTAAGTCAATGTGATTTAATGATGAAACCTGTTAAATAAACCAGTGAGAAGTTAAGTCAATGTGATTTAATGATGAAACCTGTTAAATAACCCAGTGAGAAGTTAAGCCAATGTTTAGCTTTATGTATTCAATTCTTAATTCATATGGCAGGTTCAAAAACAAAACTTTTTAATTTGAAAAGTTATTCAATTCACACAAATTCCTGAAGATTTCTTCTATTTGCGGCAAAATGATAAAATAAAATTCCAAAAAATTTCTTTGAACAACTCTATGACAATTCTAGAGATAGGATGAAAATAGAATACAAGTCTTTATTTTCAAACAACTCTATTATAATACTTGATACAGAAATAAATAGATTATTTAGAAAAGAAGACTACAACTCTCAAGATTTACACAGATAGATAGAATATAGAGAGAAAAAGAAAATAAATTATTTTTACACAGATAGATAGAATATAGAGAGAAATAGAAAACAACTTATTTTTACACAGATAGATAGAATATAGAGAGAAATAGAAAACAACTTATTTTTACACAGATAGATAGAATATAGAGAGAAATAGAAAACAACTTATTTTTACACAGATAGATAGAATATAGAGAGAAATAGAAAACAACTTATTTTTACACAGATAGATAGAATATAGAGAGAAATAGAAAACAACTTATTTTTACACAGATAGATAGAATATAGAGAGAAAAAGAAAATAAATTATTTTTACACAGATAGATAGAATATAGAGAGAAATAGAAAACAACTTATTTTTACACAGATAGATAGAATATAGAGAGAAATAGAAAACAACTTATTTTTACACAGATAGATAGAATATAGAGAGAAATAGAAAACAACTTATTTTTACACAGATAGATAGAATATAGAGAGAAATAGAAAACAACTTATTTTTACACAGATAGATAGAATATAGAGAGAAATAGAAAACAACTTATTTTTACACAGATAGATAGAATATAGAGAGAAATAGAAAACAACTTATTTTTACACAGATAGATAGAATATAGAGAGAAATAGAAAACAACTTATTTTTACACAGATAGATAGAATATAGAGAGAAATAGAAAACAACTTATTTTTACACAGATAGATAGAATATAGAGAGAAATAGAAAACAACTTATTTTTACACAGATAGATAGAATATAGAGAGAAATAGAAAACAACTTATTTTTACACAGATAGATAGAATATAGAGAGAAATAGAAAACAACTTATTTTTACACAGATAGATAGAATATAGAGAGAAATAGAAAACAACTTATTTTTACACAGATAGATAGAATATAGAGAGAAATAGAAAACAACTTATTTTTACACAGATAGATAGAATATAGAGAGAAATAGAAAACAACTTATTTTTACACAGATAGATAGAATATAGAGAGAAATAGAAAACAACTTATTTTTACACAGATAGATAGAATATAGAGAGAAATAGAAAACAACTTATTTTTACACAGATAGATAGAATATAGAGAGAAATAGAAAACAACTTATTTTTACACAGATAGATAGAATATAGAGAGAAATAGAAAACAACTTATTTTTACACAGATAGATAGAATATAGAGAGAAATAGAAAACAACTTATTTTTACACAGATAGATAGAATATAGAGAGAAATAGAAAACAACTTATTTTTACACAGATAGATAGAATATAGAGAGAAATAGAAAACAACTTATTTTTACACAGATAGATAGAATATAGAGAGAAATAGAAAACAACTTATTTTTACACAGATAGATAGAATATAAAGAGAAATAGAAAACAACTTATTTTTACACAGATAGATAGAATATAGAGAGAAATAGAAAACAACTTATTTTTACACAGATAGATAGAATATAGAGAGAAATAGAAAACAACTTATTTTTACACAGATAGATAGAATATAAAGAGAAATAGAAAACAACTTATTTTTACACAGATAGATAGAATATAGAGAGAAATAGAAAACAACTTATTTTTACACAGATAGATAGAATATAGAGAGAAAAAGAAAATAAATTATTTTTACACAGATAGATAGAATATAGAGAGAAAAAGAAAATAAATTATTTTTACACAGATAGATAGAATATAGAGAGAAAAAGAAAATAAATTATTTTTACACAGATAGATAGAATATAGAGAGAAAAAGAAAATAAATTATTTTTACACAGATAGATAGAATATAGAGAGAAAAAGAAAATAAATTATTTTTACACAGATAGATAGAATATAGAGAGAAAAAGAAAATAAATTATTTTTACACAGATAGATAGAATATAGAAAGAAAAAGAAAATAAATTATTTTTACACAGATAGATAGAATATAGAGAGAAAAAGAAAATAAATTATTTTTACACAGATAGATAGAATATAGAGAGAAAAAGAAAATAAATTATTTTTACACAGATAGATAGAATATAGAGAGAAAAAGAAAATAAATTATTTTTACACAGATAGATAGAATATAGAGAGAAATAGAAAACAACTTATTTTTACACAGATAGATAGAATATAGAGAGAAAAAGAAAATAAATTATTTTTACACAGATAGATAGAATATAGAGAGAAAAAGAAAATAAATTATTTTTACACAGATAGATAGAATATAGAGAGAAAAAGAAAAAAAATTATTTTTACACAGATAGATAGAATATAGAGAGAAAAAGAAAATAAATTATTTTTACACAGATAGATAGAATATAGAGAGAAAAAGAAAATAAATTATTTTTACACAGATAGATAGAATATAGAGAGAAATAGAAAACAACTTATTTTTACACAGATAGATAGAAAATAGAGAGAAATAGAAAACAACTTTTTTTTACACAGATAGATAGAATATAGAGAGAAATAGAAAACAACTTATTTTTACACAGATAGATAGAATATAGAGAGAAATAGAAAACAACTTATTTTTACACAGATAGATAGAATATAGAGAGAAATAGAAAACAACTTATTTTTACACAGATAGATAGAATATAGAGAGAAATAGAAAACAACTTATTTTTACACAGATAGATAGAATATAGAGAGAAATAGAAAACAACTTATTTTTACACAGATAGATAGAATATAGAGAGAAATAGAAAACAACTTATATTTACACAGATAGATAGAATATAGAGAGAAATAGAAAACAACTTATTTTTACACAGATAGATAGAATATAGAGAGAAATAGAAAACAACTTATTTTTACACAGATAGATAGAATATAGAGAGAAATAGAAAACAACTTATTTTTACACAGATAGATAGAATATAGAGAGAAATAAAAAATAAATTATTTTTACACAGATAGATAGAATATAGAGAGAAATAGAAAACAACTTATTTTTACACAGATAGATAGAATATAGAGAGAAAAAGAAAATAAATTATTTTTACACAGATAGATAGAATATAGAGAGAAAAAGAAAATAAATTATTTTTACACAGATAGATAGAATATAGAGAGAAAAAGAAAATAAATTATTTTTACACAGATAGATAGAATATAGAGAGAAAAAGAAAATAAATTATTTTTACACAGATAGATAGAATATAGAGAGAAAAAGAAAATAAATTATTTTTACACAGATAGATAGAATATAGAGAGAAAAAGAAAATAAATTATTTTTACACAGATAGATAGAATATAGAGAGAAAAAGAAAATAAATTATTTTTACACAGATAGATAGAATATAGAAAGAAAAAGAAAATAAATTATTTTTACACAGATAGATAGAATATAGAGAGAAAAAGAAAATAAATTATTTTTACACAGATAGATAGAATATAGAGAGAAAAAGAAAATAAATTATTTTTACACAGATAGATAGAATATAGAGAGAAAAAGAAAATAAATTATTTTTACACAGATAGATAGAATATAGAGAGAAATAGAAAACAACTTATTTTTACACAGATAGATAGAATATAGAGAGAAAAAGAAAATAAATTATTTTTACACAGATAGATAGAATATAGAGAGAAAAAGAAAATAAATTATTTTTACACAGATAGATAGAATATAGAGAGAAAAAGAAAAAAAATTATTTTTACACAGATAGATAGAATATAGAGAGAAAAAGAAAATAAATTATTTTTACACAGATAGATAGAATATAGAGAGAAAAAGAAAATAAATTATTTTTACACAGATAGATAGAATATAGAGAGAAATAGAAAATAAATTATTTTTACACAGATAGATAGAATATAGAGAGAAATAGAAAATAAATTATTTTTACACAGATAGATAGAATATAGAGAGAAATAGAAAACAACTTATTTTTACACAGATAGATAGAATATAGAGAGAAATAGAAAATAAAATATTTTTACACAGATAGATAGAATATAGAGAGAAATAGAAAACAACTTATTTTTACACAGATAGATAGAATATAGAGAGAAATAGAAAATAAATTATTTTTACACAGATGGATAGAATATAGAGAGAAATAGAAAACAACTTATTTTTACACAGATAGATAGAATATATAGGAAAAGAGAATATAATTATTGCTTGGAAACATGTTTAGCATTCTATCAAATACCTGTAATTGTCTTTTTTTTTCTCTACTTTTGATCCAGGACTTTCCTTGACCTTGAGGGTCTATAAGTAAAGGATAGCGCGATGCTTTTGTGGTAATAATTCCATTCTGAATTGAAAGTTCATCAGCCGGTAGACCCTCAATGTTCCATTCACCTATCTAAGGGAATCGATTGCAATTTTTTTTTATCAGAAAATTATTCATTGAAATATATATTTACTAGTTGAACTACATTTTCCAAATGTATTTTCCAATCTGAGTATTTCATTAAATAAATACATTTAAATATAACTAACAAGGCTTGAAAATGTTATGATGTCATAGACTATAAGACTAAGATCTATTCTAAATTACTGTTTAAGTCAAAGAGATATATATTACAGTTTAATAGTTAATCTTATCTTATACATTAGAGATGCTCCTACTATAAAGAAGATTATTGCGTCCTATACTCATACATGGTTTAAGTCCTGCATTGCTATTAGTATTTTAAATTATGTTAAAATAATGGTTTTCCTGGTTTGTTCAGGCAACCCATTCCAAGCCTGGATGCCACTCTAAAAGAAAGAGTAGGCCTACTTATATGCATTTGTTTACACATAAGGGATAAGGAAAGTGTATTTGTCCTCATGTGTCCTAATAACATATTGTGAAGCTTATACAGAACATTTTATAAAATAATTGCTTACTGGTAATTAATAAGCCATTTTGTCCGACGGGGGGATACTTTTTTTTATTCCACTTTCATTAAATAGAATGTATTTAGCAAACATTAAATGTTTTAAATTTTTATCATTCTTAGTTGATGTTTAAGTGGCTTGGGTAGTTAGAGCTGTGTTTTAGACCCAAAAACTAACTGTGCTGAACTTGTGTGGTAGTTCGAGACCCACAAATTACTGCTTACTGTCTGGTTACAGTGGCTATGGTAGTTCTATACCCACACATTCCTGCCAGCTGTACTGAAGCTGTTTTCTTTTCTACTTACTTTGGTTTGTAGGCTTCAAAACCACAGACCCTAACTTATATAGGTTAGAAAAACCAGAGTCAGAGATATTTTCTCATGCTGTTCTAAATTACAAAGAGACGTGATATTACATCTGATTAAAACTGTACATTTATATTTGCAATGAGTAAAACTACTTACTGTGGTTGTGTCAACCAATGAATCCAAAATGTTCATATTTTTAGTATAAGGAATTTTCCTGACGGCTAATTCAGATGACCAATTATTAATTAATTTTGTCCTAAATTCCTGATTAAATGGTCCAGCATAGGAAAGGAAACCAGTACAGATGAGTACATCACCTGTTAAACTAAAATACAAAGGAAAACTATTAGAATGATATACTATAATATTCAAACCAATGAATATCCTTTCTTGTCAAAAAGAAATATGGTCATATATTAAAACCAATGAATATCCTTTCTTGTCAAAAAGAAATATGGTCATATATTAAAACCTCTAAGAATGGAAATCTGAATTTTACACCACTTTGCACCTTATACTTACCGTGTTATCTGATCTCTAAACTCTAAACTTTGTGCTGTCCATCTCACTTGTTCTCCACCTAAACCTGAAATCAAGGATGTTGCTGCATCCATTTTTCTTCGACAAGATTCAGCATCCTCCAACAGTGCCTACCATTAATTGATTTTATATAGGCAGTGTTGATAAAAACATAATGATGTTATTTGTTTTAAAGTTTGTATTAAGCTAAATGACAAGATGATGAAGTGTAAAGTGTTGAAAGTGGGAAAACCTCTTGACATGAGGAATAGATTCAGCTTATTAGTGTATTTAAAATTATGGAATAAGATAAAAGGTAATTCTTTCATCATTTTCAATTCATTTGCACTAGTAAACTATTTTGTGCCAAAAAATTATCAGGTGAAGTTATGGAGATATTGTAATATTGTTGGAGAATATAAAGGAGCATTAGAAGTATATTAAAGCTTTTAGATAATGTATTTGTAATAGTAAATGTTTTATTTATTTTAATTTTGTTGTTTCATTACTTTTCATGTAGAATTGTAGAAGAATGCCTTTATAGAGGGTCTGTAATAGATAAGATTAGAACTCAAATTAAGATTAAAATCAAATGTTGTGTACAGCTTAAGTTTTTTGGACCACCGAAAATACCATTCTTGAGCTCTAAGATAGAGCAAGCGATCCATCTTATTATAGTCTTACATATTTAGTCATCTGTCTATACCACTGATCTATAAAAAGAATGGATAGGGCATAGAAGTAACATTCTTGAAGAATTTTCCACCATTTTGTATCCATTGTGACTGATCAATATATATAATTACCGTGAGTTTGTTTATTTATTTAGATGTTTGTTTCTGCTCTATGGTCTCCTAAGCCGTTTGAATAATCGGGTAAAAAGTTAAATGTATAAATTGGAAACATCCTCAAAAAGAAATGTATATTTTACCAACAATATTGCTTAATTCGTTAATTTATTTTAAAAAATAAACTTAGACCTATTACTAATCACCGTATGTTAAGGTTATAAAACAGGCGACATGTCCGAATGATGTCCCTTTGCAATGCTTTTACATTTAGTGTGTTTTGGGACCGGGTTTTCCCGTACTGCACAATATTGCTGTCTACTTTTTTTATTATTAGGTATTTGTTTTTGTTTTTTTTCCATTTGATAGTATTATTGTTAGTTTTATATTATTAATAAAAATTCAGACGCTTGACAGCAACAATTCATATGTATATTGTGTAAAACGGCAGCAACATAGATTCCGTTCCGATCTATTTATAGATCAGTTTTAGACACATTTTATTTTTATGTGCATAAGTGTGGTGTACATTATTAGATTTCCCCGTCTTCACTTTGCTCAAACCAATTTATTAAGAAGGCGCAATCCATTCTTTTAATAGATCAGTGGTCTATACTCTCAAAATTAATTCGCTAAGCACTCTGGAATGACAGACTAAATGATTTCTTTGGGCTTTTATTATACATATTATTATCAATATTTGTTTTTAATTCCTGTATCTTAAAATATCAATTTTCCCATTAATGTTTGTTGCCATAAATGTTCCCAAAGCTTCAATCAATTATGTGTATACCATAATGAGAAAATAAGAGTTAGATAGTTAAATTTAAATATTAGAAACTTGGCAAAATGGTCCCCAACTCTTCTACATTTCTACCATTATCATATTGCTTCCATACTGCAAGACCGATCAAACCATAGACTATAATTTACATGGACCGCTTGCTTTAGTATTTCTGCTATATGATAACTTGAATTACTGATGATCGGAATTCTCGATTCTAAATAACGTAATTGCTATACAGGAAATAAAGTTATTGATATACAAGTTCCGTTTTATTTAATCGCTATGATTTTCTCAATGAAAAATTAAAATTGAAGGTAGCACAGAGCAGAAATATTTATAGATCAGTGTTGTGTGCGCACAGAAAAAGAACATAAGCTCTAAAAATAGAGCAGGCGGTCCATCTTATTAAAGTCAATGATATATTTATAGGCCTACAAGTATTCATTTAAAGTAAAAAAAAATGCGATTTAATAAAACGGAACTTGTATAAGAATTACTTTATTTAGAATCGGGAATTGCAAAAAAAAAAGAAGATAATATAAAAAACTACAACAAGCGGTCCATGTATATATTATAGTCTATGATCAAACTAAAATTCATGTCTTTAAGTCTTTGTGATTTTTAGCTCTAACCTACCGGTAATTCAAACACCTACTTCAAACATTTCTTGTACACACAAAAATGTTACTCTTATGATGGAATGTTAATTAAAGATGTCACCCAGTGATATCAATTGCCCAAATGCACTGGCTTGCAAAGTGGCACCTGAGGGCTTTTCTTTCATTCAACCTTTCTCTGGTTCTCTTTGCCTTAAATTTGCAATACTCTTGCATACTATCAAATAAATAAGACACACCAAATGTCCTGTCTATGTTATTAAATTTGAATAAAATTGACAGACTAGATCTAAAGTTAAGACAAAGTTATTTGAGAAAGATTTTCATGTAAAATGTAGACCCACACATATGCTAGTAATTCTACTTCACTACATTCAACGATTCCAGTGATTTAGGAAACTTTATGACAGAGTAGTGATGTTTTTCAAAATTTTCAAAATCAGTTTTTGTCAAAATTTTTTGTAAAAAAAAAATGTGACCTATATACAAGGAATTAAAACAACCCCTATAAAATACAATGTGGCTGACTTTGCCATAGCAACCAATGAATTATTAAACTTAAAAAAAACTGTTTTTTTATACTGGTTATGTGTTAAAAGTGTAAGAAAGTTTGGTTGGAAAATAAAACAAATATATATATACATAGAAGTACAGAGAGTTAAAAGTTACATCTTTACTAAAAAAAAAAGTTCACCTTTTTCTTGGACATTGCTCCATTATATTTGGCCTGTACAATATTCAGTTCAGCTTGTTTCTCATCTAATGTTCCTTGAGCTACAGCTAATTCAGTGCTGGCAGATTTTAATCTGGCTTCCTGCTTCACTAGATTGGCCTTTAAAAGAGAACAGTTGTCAATGACTCAAGGATCAATTGTATAAAACTTGCATACAATTAAAGAAACTGGCCGTCAGTAAGAATTTCAGTTTAAACTATTGAAAGAATAAATCAATGATAGACAGCAATCAAATCTGTTATAACAGTTCATAGAAAATTAAAGTAATTCTAACCATCACAGATAAAATTATTGGAGCCATATAGTAAATATACAGAGCTTTGTTACATAACAAACATTTTATAATCTATAAGAGTCTAAAAAATAATTCATTGAATGCATAGTTCATTATTATAACAAGGGAAATTCATTTTTGAAACAAAAAATTAGAAAATATTAATGTTGCACAATACAACAACTCCAACATTTAACTTCTCTGACATTTAGGTTAAACATGATTTCTAGTTGTAAATGTAAATATTTCCGTTACCTTTAAAGGAAGTACTTCTTTGTTTATTCCATAGAAAAATGCCATAGCATTAGTCCAGGCGAGAAGTCCAGCTACTTGACCACAAACCTATTTAGGAGCATATTTAACTTGAATTTGAAAAGAAATTTGTTGAGAAAATACTGTAAGAATACACATAGTTATTCAACAAATAATTTGTTTTTTCCAAAGTACACACAGGCCATTCAACAAATAATTTGTTGGTCCAAAATACACACAGGCCATTCAACAAATAATTTGTTGGTCCAAAATACACACAGGCCATTCAACAAATAATTTGTTGGTCAAAAATACACATAATATAGAGTAAGTTACCTCAGCACGAATACCTGTCAAAGCAAATACTGCTAGATTAAGCGTTAGCAGTTTCTCTATTTCCATGTCTTCTACAAAAATGAGCGTCAATTTAAAGAAATTAGTACTCCCCCAATATCCATATTCGGGAAGAGCTTATTTTATGTGATGAAAACCTCCTACCCAATTAAGGAAGTTGGTTTCTGGGTTAAGACTACTTTTCCTTTTACATTTAAACGTGTTTGCTATCAGATAATCACATGCATGCAACAATTCTGTTCTAATTTACAATGCTTATTTATACTATTGTTTGTTTTAAAAGAGTGTTTGCAAATAAGTATGTGAAACGTAAGATTTTTTGTTGTGGCAAACACTTTTTTTTCTGTTGCGGTGGGTATCTGAAAAATTACAAAAATGCACCTCTATACTATTACTAGATTATATAATCAGCTGCATTTAGAGCTATGTCTAATCTAGATCAACATATCTATAGTCTAGTGTAGTCTACACTTTAATCAGTAAAAACTATGCCAAATCTGGTCAGTGGAGAAAAGTTTCATAAAGTGCTGAAAAAAAATGGCAGCTAAAGAAGAAATTTAAATTAAAGAAGTAAAAAAAGCCAAGAAAGTAATTCCAGCAGTAAACTCTGAAAGCAGCAGCAAAGATTCAGACTTACTACAAACTAGAAATGGCTGCAGAGAATGATGACAATTTAGATTTAGTTTGGCAAGATAAGCTATATATATTGTCATCAGGTGTCTGTCAAGGGTGCAAAAAAGGGGGAGGGGCAGAGGTTTTTGGTGCAGTGTGAAATATGAGATGGTTGGTGGCATGTACAGTGCACACAGAATTGTGCTTCTTTGAAACAATACACATTTGTGTGCACATTGTGCTGCCCTAACGAGTGACATCACATGTTCAGACAGATGGTATAAGTGCTGTATTTTGTTTGTTTGAAAATTCAATATAGATATAAAGCGTTTATCAAGAGGTGAATGTAGACTATAGGAACACTTGCTTGTCTTTCTCTTTACTGTTGGTACAGAGGTTTTATTGACTCATTCATAAATTTAGTCTAGACAAACACAGGTGACAATACAATAGTATTGACAACTCCATCCAGAGTTCTTTACATTAACAAAAAAATTCATCTTTGATGACTTTGGCTTAGTGTCCGCTGTGAAGCAAAATGAATAAAACGTGTTTGCTAGGAAGTGGCAAACATGGTCTTCTGAGAATGTAATGTACACTCTAACCCTACGTAGCAATACAATAAGGTATCTTCATTCAAGTAGCTTGTTGTCATACTAATTTTGGTACTTTTGTGTTTATCCTATGTCTAGTTTAGAAACTAGATCACAAAAACTACGGTAAATAGGCTGGCTATTTTTAGCCTAATGGCATTCGCAAAGGGTGATTTACTCTAGACCACAAATAATTTGTTGATCCAAAATACACACAGAGCATTCAACAAATAGTTTGTTGGTCCAAAATACACACAGAGCATTCAACAAATAGTTTGTTGGTCCAAAAGCTGCACATAATATCTTAAAATCATTTTTTTTTTAGATAGACAAGAATAAAAAAATAAAATTGTGACTTAACAGTGAATGCTATTTAATGTTTTGCTTTATGTAAATTTAGAAATATTTCCATTTGAATTGCTATAATAATTTGTGATGTGTGATTAGAAAGCAAACCTTTAAGGCAGATTCATAAGTGTAGTCTTCCATTCTCATATAAGGCTCCATCAATTCAACTGTTTCACCAGTAATAGTATCCTTAGCAAAGTCTATCAGTTGTTGTAAGAAACTCATTTGGCCCATTAACTAAGGAATAAAATATAAGTTCTTTAATCAAGACTAGACAGAATAATTTTGTAAAACAGACATTCTATTTCTATCAATTCAATAATTCTTTACGTATATACTTGTTTTATTTAAAGTCAAATATGTATACATGTTACACATGTTTACACACATTTTTTGAATTAATTTTCTAAGTTCTCACCTAAAACTCAATGGCAGATGAAACATGTATGAATATGTTCTCACATGAAACTCAATGCCAGATGAAACATGTATGAATATGTTCTCACATGAAACTCAATGCCAGATGAAACATGTATGAATATGTTCTCACATGAAACTCAATGCCAGATGAAACATGTATGAATATGTTCTCACATGAAACTCAATGCCAGATGAAACATGTATGAATATGTTCTCACATGAAACTCAATGCCAGATGAAACATGTATGAATATGTTCTCACATGAAACTCAATGCCAGATGAAACATGTATGAATATATTCTCACATGAAACTCAATGCCAGATGAAACATGTATGAATGTTCTCAGTAAAAAATACACTTTGAAAGAATACATTAAAGTACATGAAATATAAATGATTTAATGGGGCTGCAGTTGACTGAAAGATGACCGCTAAAGTGTCCATTTGCTCCCCCAACAACCACAATGATCAAGGGTGTGATGATGATGATTATAGAACAGAGATGCTTAAATGCAGTTCTTGTTGGCCTCATGTGGGCCTACTGTAGTGCTACAGGGATGGTTAAATGCAGTTCTTGTTGGCCTCATGTGGGCCCACTATAGTACTACAGAGATAGTTAAATGCAGTTCTTGTTGGCCTCATGTGGGCCCACTGTAGTACTACAGAGATAGTTAAATGCAGTTCTTGGCCTCATGTGGGCCCACTGTAGTACTACAGAGAAGGTTTAATGTAGTTTTTGTTGGCCTCATGAGGGCCCACTGTAGTACTACAGAGAAGGTTTAATGTAGTTCTTGTTGTCCTCATGTGGGCCCACTGTAGTACTAAACAAATTTGAAAGTATAATTTTGTTGTATTTTTTCTCTTTAAACTTTATGTTTATATGAGATACATCTGCTTTACATTAAAACTTAAAACTTGTAGGCCTATACAATATGCAACCATATTAATGTTAGCGGGCAGGGAAAAAATTGCCTTTTTTGTTAGTTAAAAACTTCTTAAATCTAGTTTTTTTTACAAAATTTAATGTCTCTATATTAGTTTATACTTCTTTGTCCCTCAGTACTTTATGTATTTTAAAAATGTTACAATGTTGTTTTTTTGTTTATATTTCGTTATTAAGCTTAGGCTGCTGGTTAGGATTTAAATTTGTGTCATCTTTATTAGTTGTTTAATATATCAACAATATTTAGAGACAACTTTAAGAGAAGGCAGACAGACAATTAGGAGTAGTGGTCAACAGTACTTTTTTTTGGCACGATAAAAGGGCGCGACAAATTAATTTGGTCGTCTGTTTGCCAAACGGTGTGTCCACAGATGTTTGTTTCTGTAGGTCAAGGTATTACTTTTTTTGCATGTTTTTGAACAGTGTCTTGGCAGTAAAGTTTGAGAATTACTTGAACAGTGTCTTGGCAGCAAAGTTTGAGAATTACTTGAACAGTGTCTTGGCAGCAAAGTTTGAGAATTACTTGAACAGTGTCTTGGCAGCAAAGTTTGAGAATTAATTGAACAGTGTCTTGGCAGCAAAGTTTGAGAATTACTTGGCAAATAAATAAATGAATGACCAACCATGAGAAACCAACAGCCAAGTTAGCCAATACCACGCCTTTTTTTAAATGTCATTTTGCCTAAAGCGTCAAATATTTATCTATGATTTATAAAAGACAAGAATAAAGAATTGTTTTGTTTTTTATTCAATAGGGCTTCATATTGGACCAAATCTATTTGTATTTTACATTATTTACACAAGTCAGTATGTTTTTAGACCTATGCAGCTCATGGGTTTAATTGACTTAAGCAGACATCTTGTTTCATTTTTTACTAATTAGTATAGGAATATCACTTGAAAAAAAGAATGAATTAATAATAATAAACTATTTATCATCTACACTACCAAAGTAATTTAATAACATCTTTTTATAAATTCTGTTTTTCTATTTTTTATGGAAAGAAAATTTTTTTTTTTTACCTTCAATGCTTCTTGCCAAGAAGGCTTTGGACAGGCTCGCTCAGGATCTTGTTCTAAATAATCAATTTTTTTTCTAAATAAAATCAAACAGCAATCCATAATCCTCATAATCAAGTGCGGTGGTTTCCCTAATTTTTTCACTGTGGCAATATCTGATGGTTTGATGGTCTGGAATCACATCAAACAAGTTTTTCAATGCCAATACTTTGATAAATTAAAAAACTAAACTTTGTGTATTTATCTCTTTATTGTACAAATTATAAAAAGTTTAATCTAATTCAAGTTTTTAAAAGTTTTTATAATCCAAAATATAGTAACCTTTAAAAAATGGGGTTTTAAAAATAATAGGACATTTAGAAATCTATAGTTTGAAGATGAAGGTTTTCAAAAATAAAGGACATTTTAAAAACTCAAGACTCAACTCTAATTAAAGCCAATCAAATTTGAAGACCATAAAAAATTTTTGGATTAATTATTGCATATATAAATCTAAGTTGTTACTGTTTAAAAAACTATATTTACCCTAGATAATTATGCATGTTATTGTAAGAAATGTTTAGCATAAATAATTCTACACTTGGGCAACCTACTTTTAAAGCATCCTCTGCTGCTTGTAAGGCTGGCTTGGCTGCTTCTAGTTTTACTTCAGCAACAGCTTTATCTGCTGCTATTTCATCAACAATGGACTGAGCTCTGTCCTTCACCTTTTGAACAGATGCTTTTACCTTTTCAGCTGCTTCTGCCATCACAGCCACTTCTGCAACAATCTATGCAAAGAAAAATAGGAAAATTATTATATTATTAGTATGGTTTTAAATAGTATTTTAAAGCATATGTCACTGTAACATTATTGTAAAATATAGGTTAGTGCCAGGTTTGACTGAATGTTTATCAGAACCTAATGAGAAGCTCATACTAAAGCTATTTCCAAATTGTGTACATTGACTTTTTCATGACCTTATCAGCAGCTTTATTGGCAACTTCCAAATCTTTTTCTTTGATGACAAGTTCTTTGCTTAGTGAATCAACAGATTCTGCTGCTTCTGCTAATTTCTCTAGACCCACATTCATTTTTCTTTCCAGTTCTTGCAGTTCCTCTACCTATGAAGAAATACAAAATGGCATGTTATCATCCACGTATTCAATGGCTGGAAACATTTTAATGCTTCTTATAAATTTGCAAAAGCAATGGAAAGACTGTGATTACTTTACTATTTATAGAATAGAGCCCTGAATTGTAAAAAGATAATATCAAGTTGTTATTGCTTTATATCAAGATAATTATTTGTTGCATATATATGAGGAACACAGAAACCTGCATACCTTTAAAATATATAATGCTTTATATCAAGATAATTATTTGTTGCATATATATGAGGAACACAGAAACCTGCATACCTTTAAAATATATAATGCTTTATATCAAGATAATTATTTGTTGCATATATATGAGAAACACAGAAACCTGCATACCTTTAAAATATATAATGCTTTATATCAAGATAATTATTTGTTGCATATATATGAGGAACACAGAAACCTGCATACCTTTAAAATATATAATGCTTTATATCAAGATAATTATTTGTTGCACATATATGAGAAACACAGAAACCTGCATACCTTTAAAATATATAATGCTTTATATCAAGATAATTATTTGTTGCATATATATGAGGAACACAGAAACCTGCATACCTTTAAAATATATAATGCTTTATATCAAGATAATTATTTGTTGCATATATATGAGGAACACAGAAACCTGCATACCTTTAAAATATATAATGCTTTATATCAAGATAATTATTTGTTGCACATATATGAGAAACACAGAAACCTGCATACCTTTAAAATATATAATGCTTTATATCAAGATAATTATTTGTTGCATATATATGAGGAACACAGAAACCTGCATACCTTTAAAATATATAATGCTTTATATCAAGATAATTATTTGTTGCATATATATGAGGAACACAGAAACCTGCATACCTTTAAAATATATAATGCTTTATATCAAGATAATTATTTGTTGCATATATATGAGGAACACAGAAACCTGCATACCTTGAAAATATATAATGCTTATATCAAGATAATTATTTGTTGCATATATATGAGGAACACAGAAACCTGCATACCTTTAAAATATATAATGCTTTATATCAAGATAATTATTTGTTGCATATATATGAGGAACACAGAAACCTGCATACCTTTAAAATATATAATGCTTTATATCCATCAAGAAATGACAGGTAAGACTTCGGAGTCACATTTGCCTGACGTCGAAACCTGAAAGGAGGGGGGAGGGAATTATGTAGTAACGCATGACTGGGTATAAAACATACACTATATATTATTCTGCATTAGAAGAGATGGTTTATAACACATCAGGATAGATGGTGTATTGCACATTATACTAGATGGTTTATTGCACATTAAACTAGATGGTTTATTGCACATTAGACTAGATGGTTTATAGTACATTAGACTAGATGGTTTATTGCACATTAGACTAGATGGTTTATTGCACATTAGACTAGATGGTTTATAGTACATTAGACTAGATGGTTTATTGCACATTAGACTAGATGGTTTATTGCACATTAGACTAGATGGTTTATAGTACATTAGACTAGATGGTTTATAGTACATTAGACTAGATGGTTTATTGCACATTAGACTAGATGGTTTATTGCACATTAGACTAGATGGTTTATTGCACATTAGACTGGATGGTTTATTGCACATTAGACTAGATGGTTTATAGTACATTAGACTAGATGGTTTATTACACATTAGACTAGATGGTTTATTGCACATTAGACTAGATGGTTTATAGTACATTAGACTAGATGGTTTATTGCACATTAGACTAGATGGTTTATAGTACATTAGACTAGATGATTTATAGTACATTAGACTAGATGGTTTATTGCACATTAGACTAGATGGATTATTGCACATTAGACTAGATGGTTTATTGCACATTAGACTAGATGGTTTATTGCACATTAGACTAGATGGTTTATAGTACATTAGACTGGATGGTTTATTGCACATTAGACTAGATGGTTTATTGCACATTAGACTGGATGGTTTATTGCACATTAGACTAGATGATTTATTGCACATTAGACTGGATGGTTTATTGCACATTAGACTGGATGGTTTATTGCAAATTAGACTAGATGGTTTATTGCACATTAGACTGGATTGTTTATTGCAAATTAGACTAGATGGTTTATTGCACATTAGACTGGATGGTTTATTGCACATTAGACTAGATGGTTTATAGTACATTAGACTAGATGGTTTATTGCACATTAGACTAGATGTTTTATTGCACATTAGACTGGATGGTTTATTGCAAATTAGACTAGATGGTTTATTGCACATTAGACTGGATGGTTTATTGCACATTAGACTAGATGGTTTATAGAACATTAGACTAGATGGTTTATTGCACATTAGACTAGATGGTTTATTGCACATTAGACTAGATGGTTTATTGCACATTAGACTAGATGGTTTATAGTACATTAGACTAGATGGTTTATTGCACATTAGACTAGATGGTTTATTGCACATTAGACTAGATGGTTTATAGTACATTAGACTAGATGGTTAATTGCACATTAGACTAGATGGTTTATAGTACATTAGACTAGATGGTTTATTGCACATTAGACTAGATGGTTTATTGCACATTAGACTAGATGGTTTATAGTACATTAGACTAGATGGTTAATTGCACATTAGACTAGATGGTTTATAGTACATTAGACTAGATGGTTTATTGCACATTAGACTAGATGGTTTATTGCACATTAGACTAGATGGTTTATAGTACATTAGACTAGATGGTTAATTGCAAATTAGACTAGATGGTTTATTGCATGGCTATGTTAAATCAACATAATTGTGAATTTTAAAAGCTGTTTCGTTTACTTTATTTTACATTTTATTTCAAGCAACAATCCAAAATACCAATAATTGTACATAATCATTACATTATTAGTTCTTCATTATTTAATTATCTTATTATAATATAACATTAATATGTTTTGTACCATGTTTATTTACATTTTTAGTCTAATATAAACTTTTTTTCTTATTACTCCTTTTTTTTTAACTCGTACTGTCTGTCTGTCTGTCTGCTTGGTTGCTTGCTTGTTAGCAAAACTTTGCATCTATTTTTCGACCACTTCCCGTCGTCCAATCGAGCTGAAACTTGGGCAGCAGATTTGTCCCGCCTAACGATACGTTCTATCAAATTTTCAGCATCATAGCCTTTGGAATAGTTACAAATTTCTTCGACCATTTTGCGAATTGAAGAAAATATATTATATAAAGCATGGCGGCCTTTACCGGAAGAGAAGAAGTAAATAAACTTTTCGGATATGTTCGTTTTTACAAAATAAATAGAATGAAAACGACACAATGTAGCGGAAACAAAGCGAGTTATCTTTTTATGGTTTTTGAGGACCAAAGGTAAGAAAAAAAAAAGGATGCGCAAAATTTTTGTGTGGAAATTCATAAGGTATGATATCACTTATATTTATTTTAATCTATCAAAATATAAATTAAATATAAACTTAGTTTACAAAGAAAGGGAGTATAATAAAAACTTGGTTTTTATGGATTAGTTTTTTTATAAGTTTTTTTAATCTTACTATTTTTTTACTATAGCAATTATTGTAAATTCTAAGCTTAGTATTTTGACTTTGTAGAAAGTACATAGAAAAAAATTTAAATTATGTTTCAACCATTAGAAAAAAAAGTATTTTATGTCACAAAATACCTGTCAAAATACTCCACACATACAAGAGCTACCCCATCATGTACAATGCCCATCATTTCAATGAGATTGCCTTTAACATCATTAGTTGCTTCCATTTGAAATGGACCCAGAAAGTGAGTAGCTACTGCTACTAAAGCTTCCCGTGGCCATTTACTGAACCAATCCATAGTACAGCCAGATATTAGTCCAGGGAACTTTAAAGAACGCATGCGGAACTTGTTGCCAACCTTGAAATTAAAATATGTACAAATATTCCAGATTACATCCCTATCAACACATTAAACTATTCCAATGTTGGTCCTATATGTAGGCTACACATATATATTATATTTTTTTATGAACAAAGCAGTACATAAAACTTGCAAATGTCTAAAATAGCTATACTTAATAAAAGTAGCTAATGTCTAAAATAGCAATATATAAGTAAATTTGCAAATGTCTGATATAGTCATTAGTTATTTATTACAGGCACTGAAATACACTTTCACTAAAAAAAACTTAACAATCTTAGATTCAAAAACAAAGAAAAACATGAAACTGATGAATTAGCTCATAAGAATAATCAAAATGCATGTAAATGTTGTTAAAGAATGTCAAGCTTACTGGTGAAAAACAAAGTACTTACTGGTAAGAAACAAAGTACTTTCTGGTGAGAAACAAAGTACTTACTGGTGAGAAACAAAGTACTTTCTGGTGAGAAACAAAGTACTTACTGGTGAGAAACAAAGTACTTACTGGTGAGAAACAAAGTACTTACTGGTGAGAAACAAAGTACTTTCTGGTGAGAAACAAAGTACTTACTGGTGAGAAACAAAGTACTTTCTGGTGAGAAACAAAGTACTTACTGGTGAGAGACAAAGTACTTACTGGTGAGAAACAAAGTACTTTCTGGTGAGAAACAAATTACTTTCTGGTGAGAAACAAAGTACTTACTGGTGAGAAACAAAGTACTTACTGGTGAGAAACAAAGTACTTACTGGTGAGAAACAAAGTACTTTCTGGTGAGAAACAAAGTACTTACTGGTGAGAAACAAAGTACTTACTGGTGAGAAACAAAGTACTTACTGGTGAGAAACAAAGTACTTACTGGTGAGAAACAAAGTACTTACTGGTGAGAAACAAAGTACTTACTGGTGAGAAACAAAGTACTTACTGGTGAGAAACAAAGTACTTACTGGTGAGAAACAAAGTACTTACTGGTGAGAAACAAAGTACTTACTGGTGAGAAACAAAGTACTTTCTGGTGAGAGACAAAGTACTTACTGGTGAGAAACAAAGTACTTACTGGTGAGAAACAAAGTACTTACTGGTGAGAAACAAAGTACTTTCTGGTGAGAAACAAAGTACTTACTGGTGAGAAACAAAGTACTTACTGGTGAGAAACAAAGTACTTACTGGTGAGAAACAAAGTACTTACTGGTGAGAAACAAAGTACTTACTGGTGAGAAACAAAGTACTTACTGGTGAGAAACAAAGTACTTACTGGTGAGAAACAAAGTACTTACTGGTGAGAAACAAAGTACTTACTGGTGAGAAACAAAGTACTTACTGGTGAGAAACAAAGTACTTACTGGTGAGAAACAAAGTACTTTCTGGTGAGAGACAAAGTACTTACTGGTGAGAAACAAAGTACTTACTGGTGAGAAACAAAGTACTTACTGGTGAGAAACAAAGTACTTTCTGGTGAGAAACAAAGTACTTACTGGTGAGAAACAAAGTACTTACTGGTGAGAAACAAAGTACTTACTGGTGAGAAACAAAGTACTTACTGGTGAGAAACAAAGTACTTACTGGTGAGAAACAAAGTACTTACTGGTGAGAAACAAAGTACTTACTGGTGAGAAACAAAGTACTTACTGGTGAGAAACAAAGTACTTACTGGTGAGAAACAAAGTACTTACTGGTGAGAAACAAAGTACTTACTGGTGAGAAACAAAGTACTTACTGGTGAGAAACAAAGTACTTACTGGTGAGAAACAAAGTACTTACTGGTGAGAAACAAAGTACTTACTGGTGAGAAACAAAGTACTTTCTGGTGAGAAACAAAGTACTTACTGGTGAGAAACAAAGTACTTACTGGTGAGAAACAAAGTACTTACTGGTGAGAAACAAAGTACTTACTGGTGAGAAACAAAGTACTTACTGGTGAGAAACAAAGTACTTACTGGTGAGAAACAAAGTACTTACTGGTGAGAAACAAAGTACTTTCTGGTGAGAAACAAAGTACTTACTGGTGAGAAACAAAGTACTTACTGGTGAGAAACAAAGTACTTTCTGGTGAGAGACAAAGTACTTACTGGTGAGAAACAAAGTACTTTCTGGTGAGAAACAAAGTACTTACTGGTGAGAAACAAAGTACTTACAGGTGAGAAACAAAGTACTTACTGGTGAGAAACAAAGTACTTACTGGTGAGAAACAAAGTACTTATTGGTGAGAAAGAAAGTACTTTCTGGTGAGAAACAAAGTACTTACTGGTGAGAAACAAAGTACTTACTGGTGAGAAACAAAGTACTTACTGGTGAGAAACAAAGTACTTTCTGGTGAGAAACAAAGTACTTACTGGTGAGAAACAAAGTACTTACTGGTGAGAAACAAAGTACTTACTGGTGAGAAACAAAGTACTTACTGGTGAGAAACAAAGTATTTACTGGTGAGAAACAAAGTACTTACTGGTGAGAAACAAAGTACTTACTGGTGAGAAACAAAGTACTTACTGGTGAGAAACAAAGTACTTACTGGTGAGAAACAAAGTACTTACTGGTGAGAAACAAAGTACTTACTGGTGAGAAACAAAGTACTTACTGGTGAGAAACAAAGTACTTACTGGTGAGAAACAAAGTACTTACTGGTGAGAAACAAAGTACTTACTGGTGAGAAACAAAGTACTTACTGGTGAGAAACAAAGTACTTTCTGGTGAGAAACAAAGTACTTACTGGTGAGAAACAAAGTACTTACTGGTGAGAAACAAAGTACTTACTGGTGAGAAACAAAGTACTTACTGGTGAGAAACAAAGTACTTACTGGTGAGAAACAAAGTACTGTGTGTAGATTAGCTCTAGCACGGGACATAAAATAATCATACAAATTCTCTTGTGATGGTGGACGTTTGGGAAAGTCTTTCTTCATAACAGCAATTAGCTCCCCTGCTATTTCATCAATCTCATCTCTAGCAAACAAATTGGAGATCTAAGGTATGGATGCAATCAAACATTCAATTAATATACATTGCTTCATATTTGTAATGCTGCTTTTTATTTATTAATTCAGACATGTAGCACCTGTGACAAATAGTACTTAGATCTAATATGTTACAGTTGTAACACTTCTATACAGAGGATTACTATATATATATGTTGTATACATCCAAACTAAGACGTGAACTAAACATTTTGACAAACACTACAACATTAATTCAATAATCAAGAAACAAATGTATAATATAATGCTTGCATTACCATTCAATAAATAGTATATTGATAGACTTACCTCTCCTGAACTAAATACAGTATATTGAGTGACTTACCTCTCCTGAACTAAGAACAGTATATTGAGTGACTTACCTCTCCTGAACTAAGTACATTATTAATGTACTCTAAGAAACTTTCATCTTTAATTTCATTATCAGTAAAAATAAAAGTGATTCCTTTTCCTTGGAGTCCAGATACACGATACAGATATTTAAGATCATCCATCAAATTGTTGATATTGTAGGCTCTGAAAAAATTATTAAATTTTCTTATGCAACTAAAACATGTTGATATCTTATCTAATGATACTTCATCTAGAAATAGCAAAATTTAAGGTAAAAGTAAGCGTTTGCAGTTTTTTATGGAGTAGTTTCTGATGGCTGGGCCACAATACTAGGTGTTTGTATTGAACTGTTTAGTTTCTGATGGATGGGCCACAATACTAGGTGTTTGTATTGCACTGTTTAGTTTCTGATGGATGGGCCACAATACTAGGTGTTTGTATTGAACTGTTTAGTTTCTGATGGCTGGGCCACAATACTATGTGTTTGTATTAAACTGTTTAGTTTCTGATGGCTGGGCCACAATACTAGGTGTTTGTATTGAACTATTTAGTTTCTGATGGCTGGGCCACAATACTAGGTGTTTGTATTGAACTGTTTAGTTTCTGATGGCTGGGCCACAATACTAGATGTTTGTATTTAACTGTTTAGTTTCTGATGTTGTATTGAACTGTTTAGTTTCTGATGGCTGGGCCACAATACTAGGTGTTTGTATTGAACTGTTTAGTTTCTGATGGCTGGGCCACAATACTAGGTGTTTGTATTGAACTGTTTAGTTTCTGATGGCTGGGCCACAATACTAGGTGTTTGTATTGAACTGTTTAGTTTCTGATGGCTGGGCCACAATACTAGGTGTTTGTATTGAACTGTTTAGTTTCTGATGGTGTATTGAACTGTTTAGTTTCTGATGGCTGGGCCACAATACTAGGTGTTTGTATTAAACTTAAACTGTTTAGTTTCTGATGGCTGGGCCACAATACTAGGTGTTTGTATTGAACTGTTTAGTTTCTGATGTTGTATTGAACTGTTTAGTTTCTGATGGCTGGGCCACAATACTAGGTGTTTGTATTGAACTGTTTAGTTTCTGATGGCTGGGCCACAATACTAGGTGTTTGTATTGAACTATTTAGTTTCTGATGGCTGGGCCACAATACTAGGTGTTTGTATTAAACTGTTTAGTTTCTGATGGCTGGGCCACAATACTAGGTGTTTGTATTAAACTGTTTCGTTTCTGATGGCTGGCCCACAATACTAGGTGTTTGTATTGAACTTTTTAGTTTCTGATGTTGTATTGAACTGTTTAGTTTCTGATGGATGGGCCACAATACTAGGTGTTTGTATTGAACTGTTTCGTTTCTGATGGATGGGCCACAATACTAGGTGTTTATATTGAACTGTTTAGTTTCAAATCAATGTTTATTACCTTCTTACCTGTGATCCCTAAAAACGTAATCAGATAGTTCGTGCAACATTATTTAATCACATTTGTATACTTACTGTTACTTTTGTTAGAATCAGAAATAATTCTATAAAAAAACTTCCAGTGGTTAATACTAAACTTTAGTTACTCTGGATGTTAAATGTTGCAATTTGTGTTTTTTTTAAATAACATGAAAATATATTATTTTTTTAACTGTGAATATCACAACAGTAAAATAATACCAACATGATATGTAGTGAAATATATTATTATGATGTATAGCAATATGTAATCTATTACTTGTGTAATCAATTTGTCTTACTTGGTTATGGTAATCTGAAAGTAGGCATAACCAGCCATAAAAGATGCAAGTTTAGTCAATGACTGTTTCCCTGATCCACCAACACCAACCAGTAAAGCAGCTCCCCGAGGTGTACGGATTATACGAGAAATCTGAGTGAAAGAGAACAACAACTTTGAAAATGATCTAAACCTCTAATGCTTGATATTCAGTATTTTAAATCAAGACCAAAAAAGTAAGGGGTCTATGGAGGGACATTTGCTTTATGTGAGCAGGCCTTGATTGAAATGGGTTCAATGGAGGGACATTTGCTTTATGTATGCAGGCCTTGATTGAAATGGGTTCAATGGAGGAACATTTGCTTTATGTGAGCAGGCCTTGATTGAAATGGGTTCAATGGAGGGACATTTGTTTTATGTGAGCAGGCCTTGATTGAAATGGGTTCAATGGAGGGACATTTGCTTTATGTGAGCAGGCCTTGATTGAAATGGGTTCAATGGAGGGACATTTGCTTTATGTGAGCAGGCCTTGATTGAAATGGGTTCAATGGAGGGACATTTGCTTTATGTGAGCAGGCCTTGATTGAAATGGGTTCAATGGAGGGACATTTGCCTTATGTGAGCAGGCCTTGATTGAAATGGGTTCAATGGAGGGACATTTGTTTTATGTGAGCAGGCCTTGATTGAAATGGGTTCAATGGAGGGACATTTGCTTTATGTGAGCAGGCCTTGATTGAAATGGGTTCAATGGAGGGACATTTGTTTTATGTGAGCAGGCCTTGATTGAAATGGGTTCAATGGAGGGACAGTTGCTTTATATGAGCAGGCCTTGATTGAAATGGGTTCAATGGAGGGACATTTGCTTTATGTGAGCAGGCCTTGATTGAAATGGGTTCAATGGAGGGACATTTGCTTTATGTATGCAGGCTTCGATTGCAATGGGGTCAATGGAGGAATATTTGCACACCATCAGAAAAGGATATGAAAACAGCCAGACAAGTAATATACTGGAGCCCCCAAGGCAAACAGCATAGATGACGTAGTCATGGCAAAACATTGTTGTAGAGGAAGTCAAGTGCGCAGACAAAACATAAAGAGGCTAGCATGAGATTGTAAATGGTTGCATGAGTCGACAGAAGTTTAATGGATATTTATAATAAAATGTATGGAAATCAACATTTTTGTTGAACAGGTATCTTAACCTTTTTATTACGTCTTGATGCTAAAAATTCTTAAGAACAGAATTAGGACTAAAAGTACCAGTACTTAAGTCTAAAGAGAACATTTTCAAAATCTACCCCCCCCCCCATCCCCCCAAAAATAAAAATTATTATAACAATTTAAAAGCCAGAAATGGTTTATTCATTATTGCATTGCAGATCCAAAATTAATTAGGATATTTTTCCAAATTTGTAGACCACTTTGAATATGCTAACTCATTTTCCTTATAATTTATTTGTTTGTTACTTACAGTAAGAGCCTCAATGTATGTTAAGCATTAGGGTCTTCAATTAGTCTTTGGATAAATATTTTTGATTTCAGTAGACTCTTCAATTAGTCTTTGGATAAATATTTTTTATTTCAGTAGACTCTTCAATTAGTCTTTGGATAAATATTTTTGATTTCAGTAGACTCTTCAATTAGTCTTTGGATAAATATTTTTGATTTCAGTAGACTCTTCAATTAGTCTTTGGATAAATATTTTTGATTTCAGTAGACTCTTCAATTAGTCTTTGGATAAATATTTTTGATTTCAGTAGACTCTTCAATTAGTCTTTGGATAAATATTTTTGATTTCAGTAGACTCTTACATATCATGAATACACCTAGAGTTTTCTGAACTTTTTTTCTTTCAATGTTACTTCAACATTTCTTATGTCTTTTGAAAATTAAGAAACATGATAAAAATGGAACTCTATAAAGCTAATAATAAGTCACTGTAAACTATTATAGCTATATGTAAGTAAACAATTTATTATATTGATGGAGAATATTCTTCTTTCGTAGCTAGTTTATTTATGTCTTTTTTCATAGTTAGTTTAGTTATATGTCTTCTTTCATAGCTAACTTATCAATATGTCTTCTTTCATAGCTAGTTTAGTTATATGTCTTCTTTCATAGCTAGTTTAGTTATATGTCTTCTTTCATAGCTAGTTTAGTTATATGTCTTCTTTCATAGCTAGTCTATCAAAATGAAATAATTAAATATGAAAACTGACACACACATAGTTTAAGTGTTTACTATAATTATTTCAATGAATTATAAAGCAACTTACTTTCATAAGATGGATCATGGCATCTTTAAAAAATACAAGATCAAGATGAGATCCACGTATTTGTTCATTATAATCTTTTATGTAAGTCTTCAATCGATTTTTTAAAACATCATAGTCTTCAACCTGAAAGGATAACAAGACTATGTCATTCATTATTTCAAAGTCAAAAAAAAAAGAAAAGCCAATTTAATTTATTATTTCATAGTTATAGTTCTCTCTGTAAAAGTATAACAAGACAATGTCATGCATTATTTCATTCATCTCATGCCTACCATTTCATATATTTTTGGAACTTCTATAGGTTCTTCAGCCCCTTGACCTCCTGCACCACCTTCATCATCAACAGGTGCTTCTTCTTTAGCTTCTCTCATAAAGTCAACAAAATGTGGCATGGGAAGTAACAACTGAGCTGTGTCTGCTCCAATTTCTTCATTGATCACATTGAAGATTGTTTTCTGAAGCCATATTTTATCCTCTTCATTTATAAATCTGAAAAATAAGTCTTAATGCTTAGTTAAAATTTGTTTGGAAAATGTATAGTTTATTTACATTTATATACATTTCATATGCATTTATATTTAATAATAACAATTTAATAGTGCTTGTATAGTGCATATCCCGTTGGTGACAGTTCTATTTAGACTTAGCATATACCCAAAGAATGTATGCCATGTACTAAACATATATTTCTATGTTACCATACCTGTCTTCAATAACTCGACAGACTTCATGCTTCCAAAGATTGAGCATTGTTCGAACAGTGTTGCATTCATCTCCCTTAATATACAATATCCCTTGCCAGATACGAGAGAGATCTCGTAAGTTAAAAATATAATGAAACTTGGCTGGTGTTGGTAACATCTTTCCCTAATATTTAAATATTTGAGCATCAAAGAATAGATAATTAGTGTTAAACATTTCATTCATGTAGCAATACTAACCCTAAAATAATGAAAAGCTATACATTGAATAAATTCTACATTAATTCTTCTTTAAAAACTATATAACTAGATAATTCGTGTTAAACATTTCATTCATGTAGCAATACTAACCCTAAAATAATGAAAAGCTATACATTGAATAAATTCTACATTAATTCTTCTTTAAAAACTATATAACTAGATAATTAGTGTTAAACATTTCATTCATGTAGCAATACTAACCCTAAAATAATGAAAAGCTATACATTGAATAAATTCTACATTAATTCTCTTTTAAAAACTATATAACTAGATAATTAGTGTTAAACATTTCATTCATGTAGCAATACTAACCCTAAAATAATGAAAGCTATACATTGAATAAAAAAACTTGTTCTACATTAATTGTTCTTTAAAAACTATATAACTAGATAATTAGTGTTAAACATTTCATTCATCTAGCAATACTAACCCTAAAATAATGAAAAGCTATACATTGAATAAATTCTACATTAATTGTTCTTTAAAAACTATATAACTATGTCTCCATTTTTCTCTCAAGACATAAAATAACAACACAAAGTATTTCTTACTTTAACTCTTTGCCATACAATGCGTGTACATGGCCCAAGTAATTTCACTAGGTCCACCACAATGGCAACAAATCGGCTACTACAAAAGTAGCCTTCACCAATGACACCTAGAAAAAAAAACATCTTTAGAACTTAATTCTCCGTGTACACAAGCCATCCTGGCAAAATTATCAAGAGCCAAATTTTTATCAGATGACACGGTGCTTTACAAGAGCTTTAGCCCTGATTCATCTGCCTGCACTGCTGTTGTTGGCAATGTGGAGGATTGCTGTCAAACAATGAAGGCATGGATGGCTGCAAACAATGAAGGCATGGATGGCTGCAAACAATGAAGGCATGGATGGCTGCAAACAATGAAGGCATGGATGGCTGCAAACAATGAAGGCATGGATGGCTGCAAACAATGAAGGCATGGATGGCTGCAAACAATGAAGGCATGGATGGCTGCAAACAATGAAGGCATGGATGGCTGCAAACAATGAAGGCATGGATGGCTGCAAACAATGAAGGCATGGATGGCTGCAAACAATGAAGGCATGGATGGCTGCAAACAATGAAGGCATGGATGGCTGCAAACAATGAAGGCATGGATGGCTGCAAACAATGAAGGCATGGATGGCTGCAAACAATGAAGGCATGGATGGCTGCAAACAATGAAGGCATGGATGGCTGCAAACAATGAAGGCATGGATGGCTGCAAACAATGAAGGCATGGATGGCTGCAAACAATGAAGGCATGGATGGCTGCAAACAATGAAGGCATGGATGGCTGCAAACAATGAAGGCATGGATGGCTGCAAACAATGAAGGCATGGATGGCTGCTAACAAACTTAAATTGAATGAGGACAAAACAGAAGCAATTATATGTGGATGTTGGTCTTTAGAAGGTTGCTATTACATTGATCATTCCCCACTGCGGACTTCCCCTCCGGTCATTATCGTGGTGGCTTGCCCGCATACCTGCAATGTAGCACGGTAGCTAAAATCCCACACAATAGGTATGGGCATCCAGGCACCTGGGCGGGGTTAGGGCGGGGGAACACTGCGCACATTGCTTCCTCCCCACCGAGGCTCGGAGCCTCTCTGCCGTATAATGAGACTTTGGACGCGCAGCAGTCCCCCTTGTGTTAGCTCACCCGTGTGCTCTTGATGCAAGCGTACTGATGATTTTCATACTTTGCCAGAAATGAGGCCCATGGATACCTTTGGAATGACATTCAATACACTTTCCCTAGACCAGCATGTCCTATTATATTCATATATGTCTTTGAAAAATTAAATAATTACATCTTGAGTTAATAAATTTTTACCTTTATTTCAATTTGGACATTATCAAATACGTATTTATTTCCACAAATTTTTAATAGATTCTAATAGTATTTATTTATGATTATGTTTTGTAATTTTAATATTATTATAGATAAGTATCTAACTATTTCAGGTTTACTAATATTATTATAGATAAGTATCTAACTATTTCAGGTTTACTAATATTATTATAGATAAGTATCTAACTATTTCAGGTTTACTAATATTATTATAGATAAGTATCTAACTATTTCAGGTTTACTAATACTATTATAGATAAGTATCTAACTATTTCAGGTTTACTAATAATGTTATAGATAAGTATCTAACTATTTCAGGTTTACTAATATTATTATAGATAAGTATCTAACTATTTCAGGTTTACTAATATTATTATAGATAAGTATCTAACTATTTCAGGTTTACTAATATTATTATAATAAAATGTTCATTTAGATTTATCTCTCTGTCACATGTTCGTCTAGCAATCTATGGCTGCTTGTTTTTACATAAAGTTATCATGGTTAAGTTACATAGAAAAAGTAACATAATAGAATTTTAACAGGACTTAATGATATAAATCAATCCACCCAACTCACCAAATATTTTGTCAATAGAGTTATTGGATGGTAGAGTGCAATTAAATATACAGAACTGCCTCTTTAGTCTTTCAGGTATGTCGTTCCGACCGCCTCCTGGATGAATCATGGCTGCCATGAAGGTTATATCCACAATGTTAATGAAATCTCCAGGTTTATCTAAACTGTACATTCCTTTCATCTCCATCATTTGTCGAGTGATTTCATTGGTCACCTTTAACCAATCAATACACACTTTTTATAAGTTATTCAATTTTAAAAGTATTAAAAAAATGTTCACAAGAACATAGAGTAAATTCACTGTCATTAGAAGTGACTGGACATAGATTTTCTGATGGCAAACTAAATACTCAATGCCCTAAATAAGTCATTAGTTCATCAAAGAAATTCAAGATACCTGAACTAGCCGATCTATCTGTCAATGTTTTTTAGTGTGTTATTTAATAAAAACGTTTGAAACTGATTCATTTATTTCTTAATATCAAAGACTGCAAGCTTAGATGGTGAAGTACAAAATGAGGCCAATTATTTACTATTATAAGAGTAATACATCAAAAGAGTATAACAAAAGAAATTCAGCAATGCTAACAGAGGGATATTTAAATGCTAACAGAGGGATATTTAAATGCTAACAGAGGGATATTTAAATGCTAACAGAGGGATATTTAAATGCTAACAGAGGGATATTTAAATTCACCAATGCTAACAGAGGGATATTTAAATGTTAACAGAGGGATATTTAAATGCTAACAGAGGGATATTTAAATGCTAACAGAGGGATATTTAAATGCTAACAGAGGGATATTTAAATGCTAACAGAGGGATATTTAAATGCTAACAGAGGGATATTTAAATGCTAACAGAGGGATATTTAAATTCACCAATGCTAACAGAGGGATATTTAAATGTTAACAGAGGGATATTTAAATGCTAACAGAGGGATATTTAAATTCAGCAATGCTAACAGAGGAATATTTAAATTCAGCAATGCTAACAGAGGGATATTTAAATGCTAACAGAGGGATATTTAAATGCTAACAGAGGGATATTTAAATGCTAACAGAGGGATATTTAAATTCACCAATGCGAACAGAGGAATATTTAAATTCAGCAATGCTAATAGAGGGATATTTAAATGCTAACAGAGGGATATTTAAATGCTAACAGAGGGATATTTAAATGCTAACAGAGGGATATTTAAATGCTAACAGAGGAATAATTAAATTCATCAATGCTAACAGAGGAATATTTAAATTCAGCAATGCTAACAGAGGGATATTTAAATGCTAACAGAGGGATATTTAAATGCTAACAGAGGGATATTTAAATGCTAACAGAGGGATATTTAAATGCTAACAGAGGGATATTTAAATGCTAACAGTGGGATATTTAAATGCTAACAGAGGGATATTTAAATGCTAACAGAGGGATATTTAAATGCTAACAGAGGGATATTTAAATGCTAACAGAGGGATATTTAAATGCTAACAGAGGGATATTTAAATGCTAACAGAGGGATATTTAAATGCATCATTCAAAAAGAATTATTTACCTGATCCCCCCATTCATTAATCACAGGCATATTGATGTCATCCACAAATACTGTCATTGTTTTACCACCTGGTGGACCATATGTTGTACCAACTCGTTTCTCAACATAACTTTCAATTGTTCTCTTTTCAAAACAAAACATTCAATTTGTTTTAATTTTATCTTTGTAACTTTGCTGTAATACAACATTCTATCTATGTAACTTTATCTTTGCTTACCATGAATTTACACTTGATGTATTGTTGTAATGTAACTAACTATATTGTATTGTTGTAATGTAACTATCACCAATACATACCTGAAACATTCCAGGTGTTGAAGCTGAAGAAAAATTAAAACTTTTACTCAATTTTTCCTCAGGGTTAGCTTTAGCCATAGCTGCTTGAATCATTACAGTTTTTGCTGTTCCTTGTTCACCAATCAACAGAACAGCCTACATGACAATTTAATGAGATCAAACTTTACCCTCGGTCTGAATTAAAATTGTAAATATAATTCTTTTGCATTAGGGAGTGTTAGCATTTAAAAAATTTAAACTTGCCTTGTTTTGTTTACTAATAATCTCAATGAGGAAGTCACTCCTGACATTGTCAACATTAGGTACAAGAATTGATGCAAACAGAGGAACAGAATCACTAGGATATACATATTCTTCAACTCTATTACGCCAATGAGTCCATTTTCCTAGATAATTTGTTAGTGGAATAGACTGCAATAGTATTCACAAAAAATGTTTTATTTCTTGGTAAAATAATATGTTGAATGTATCATTAGATGGTAAAATAATATGTTGAATGTATTATTAGATGGTAAAATAATATGTTGAATGTATTATTAGATGGTAAAATAATATGTTGAATGTATTATTAGATGGTAAAATAATATGTTGAATGTATTATTAGATGGTAAAATAATATGTTGAATGTATCATTAGATGGTAAAATAATATGTTGAATGTATCATTAGATGGTAAAATAATATGTTGAATGTATCATTAGATGGTAAAATAATATGTTGAATGTATTATTAGATGGTAAAATAATATGTTGAATGTATTATTAGATGGTAAAATAATATGTTGAATGTATTATTAGATGGTAAAATAATATGTTGAATGTATTATTAGATGGTAAAATAATATGTTGAATGTATTATTAGATGGTAAAATAATATGTTGAATGTATTATTAGATGGTAAAATAATATGTTGAATGTATCATTAGATGGTAAAATAATATGTTGAATGTATTATTAGATGGTAAAATAATATGTTGAATGTATCATTAGATGGTAAAATAATATGTTGAATGTATCATCAGATGGTAAAATAATATGTTGAATGTATTATTAGATGGTAAAATAATATGTTGAATGTATCATTAGATGGTAAAATAATATGTTGAATGTATCATTAGATGGTAAAATAATATGTTGAATGTATTATTAGATGGTAAAATAATATGTTAAATGTATTATTAGATGGTAAAATAATATGTTGAATGTATCATTAGATGGTAAAATAATATCGTGAATGTAAGATGCTTGACATTAGTTGGTGTAAAGTAAAGGCCGCTGGGCATTGTGCTGGCCACACATCCCCTAGTATGCCGTGGCCACAGAAACTGGTGAACACTGCTTCACCAGCCCTATGATCAGTTTGGTCCGAAGGCAAAGATGCGTAAGATACAATAATATTCTGTATAGAAGTTGTGTCTGTAACATATTGGATGATGTGAGATTGAAAAACAAGCAATGAATTATTGTTCTAGTTCTTTTTAGTTTTTATCTCCACGAAGAACATCATAAAGAAATTCAAACATATACAAGACAATGTCAATTATTTTTTATGTACTCAACAATCAATTCTAAAATGAAGGCAAAATATTTAAAAAAAACTGTTAGGAAATGAATGAAAGACTTTGAAATACTTTACCATCAGCAGCTACAACATATTCAAAAATTGTTTCATCTCCAGAGAGTTTTGGGAAATCCATTTTGGATTTATGTTTCAGTAAAAATTCTTGCATTTTGCTTCTGTCTTCTAATTCTAATAAAGCTCCTAGACTCCACATTAAAGCAAATATAAACAAATGCTCCAAATGATTAGCATTTATGTTCTTTCTTTCTTCTACTGAGGCAGGAATTAATCCCTCCAATAAGTCACACATCTGTAAAATATTAGTTTACAAATACAAAGGAAATTAAATATATTCTTACAAAACTATTTCTTAATTTTTTCTTAATTTATTTAATTTGATAAAATTAGGGGTGCCACCTATACACTCAACGTGAACATAGTTTTGAAAAATTTCAAAAAACATTTTTTACAGTCATTAAGTTGCAACTATCAACAGTATTGGTGGTTGTTATGATGTAGAATTACTAGGCTGTTGTTTAAGCCTACATTTTACATTAAGAAAAATTTTGTAGGTGTAAATATAATATAGAAATAATGTATGAAATGTCAATAGTGCGCTTCATTTTTCCTTAGTTGCATGTAAGAGTTGAAAAAAAAAAAGTTATTGTCAAGAATGAGATAAAAAGGGCCCTTATATAGTGTATCTAGCTATAACAGCCCGTCGAGTCTAAGGAACACGCACTTCAAAAGACTCCTTTTTATGTCTACCCATTCTAGGGATAAGAACTTGAGTAGGGACAGGTAGTTAGATGAATATACAGATGCCTTACAAAAACTTTCCCATATGACTTATGACTAATGGTTGTTAAAAATAAATGCTGCCTTTATTTGATTATATTTGAATTATGCATGATTCAAACTATTTTTTAAGGAAAGTTTCCAAATTAAGGTGGATATTTAGTAACTTTTAAGTATGAATTTTAGAGACGTTAAAAATGGCAGTGTAACTCCCTAAAATTAAGGTTGCAACCTATACGCAGATCAATAGCAACATATAAGAAAAACAATCCTAAACTAATGGTGCGACCTATACACTAGAAAATTATATGGTACTTTATTTAAAAAATAAGTTAAAGAAATGTTGGAACAAAAAAAAACAACATTTGAATTACATTCACACTCAACATTTGAATTACATTCACACTCAACATTTGAATTACATTCACACTCAACATTTGAATTACATTCACACTCAACATTTGAATTACATTCACACTCAACATTTGAATTACATTCACACTCAACATTTGAATTACATTCACACTCAACATTTGAATTACATTCACACTCAACATTTGAATTACATTCACACTCAACATTTGAATTACATTCACACTCAACATTTGAATTACATTCACACTCAACATTTGAATTACATTCACACTCAACATTTGAATTACATTCACACTCAACATTTGAATTACATTCACACTCAACATTTGAATTACATTCACACTCAACATTTGAATTACATTCACACTCAACATTTGAATTACATTCACACTCAACATTTGAATTACATTCACACTCAACATTTGAATTACATTCACACTCAACATTTGAATTACATTCACACTCAACATTTGAATTACATTCACACTCAACATTTGAATTACATTCACACTCAACATTTGAATTACATTCACACTCAACATTTGAATTACATTCACACTCAAGCTTTCTTGCCAATAACTTAACCTGTCTAATTTTAATACATGGCAGTACATCCATTTTGGCTTCAGTATTCAGGACAGTAAAGTGTTCAGCATCATTATAAATAGCTTCAAATAATGGAAGCAATGTACTACTTTCATTTGCAGATCTTTTTAATAGCCAGCCCTGAAATTTGGTAGTAAATTGACAAGAAAATTTTTTTATTAATAAACAAAAAAAGTTTAAACTTTATTTAAATCTAAACATTTAGTTATATTTAAAAAAACACCAACTAGTGAATGATTTATAAATACTTGAAGTAAAATGGTGGAAATGTCTCTTGTTTATCCTCACTTAAACATAGAAATGTAAATTTACAATAAATATATAGGCCCCCTATACATAGTGAATTTTTTAGTGCTGCATAACTCTTCTGTATTGAAGAGTGAAACATAACATGAAAGATAAGAAGATTGATATAAGATTCTAAAATAAATTATATATATACCTCTAAAATAGGTTGCCAGGGTAGAACAGAACATGACATAAAAATCATGCCGTTTCTTGAAACTGTTGCTGGTGATGCATTATCAATGTTGTGCACTTCAAATAGAATTTTGCATGTGGGTGCCATAGGTATTCGATCACCATTGGCTAAGGTTAAAGTTTTATTGTCATCCAACACAGAGTTTAAGTTCTCAATCCAGACTGCATCCACAGGACCATCCAGTATTAGCCAGACATGTTCCCCTGAAACAGAAGTAGTCATTCATTTAAAATCAAAAACATTTTTAAAGCTAACTATATTTGTGAACATTACCACATTATTAGTGCTCTTCAAAAAATAAAAAAAACAATAGCTTGTAATTAGTCTTATAGTTTGTTTTATGCAATTTGTATGCCAAGCCTAATATTATGAACTTTCTTTGAAATTTTAAATTGAAGTTATATACCGGTAAATATACAATTGTTTAAAAAAATGTGTTTTTGGGGCTATTTTATACAATAACATGTATTCTGGGCATCAATTTATTGAATAACATGTATTCTGGGCATCAATTTATTGAAAAGTGAACTTAATTTTTTTATATTCATTTTTGTTAACAACTTGTTTATTGTCTTACCTACAGTGCATTTGGAAAATCTAATGTCAATTAATTGTTTCATTAAGTAAATATATTTACTCATCTTTTTCAATGCTAAACTGTTAACATTTAATACTGTTTTTTTTTTCTTCCAAAAAAACAACTGCCCTTACTTTAGCTCATATAATTTGTTCATAACTTTTGACATATGATTTTTAGATCTTTTCCCACTAATTTAAAGGTAAATAAAGCTTTTGTAAAACAGCTAAATATTAATATTTTATCTTGAGTAGCTCAAGATTATTCTGTGGGACTGCATGCAGTAGGAATTTCTTTCTCATAATATAGGAACAGATGAACCAGTTTTCCTTTACTTCTTTATAAAAAATGTATTTGGTATGAGTCCTGTGTATAAGTCCTGTTTGGTATAAGTCCTGTTTGTATAAGTCCTGTTTGGTATAAGTCATGTTTGGTATAAGTCAGAGGGTTTTTGAATAGATTAAGGATGTAGGGCCTAAACCTAAATTCCACTGTATTTGTCAAATACATCATTTTTTATTTTATTACATTTTGTTACATATTCTACAGTAGTTGTAAATATTATGTAAAGTAGGCAACTCATATCAAATATAATTAAAGAGAAAAGAATACATTATTATTATAGCAAAATTGTATAAGTCAAGGGTGGGCATGCATAAGACTAATTAGAACCACTATGTACTCAATGAAAGACCACCGAGACACAATCGGCTCTTGGCGTCGCATTATCCCCCCTTTGATTATACTATCATAGTAACATTTTGAAAGTAACTCAAAGAAAACAAAGAATACCTCGACCAACAATCTCAATCAATAATATATTATAGCTTAAAACCTCATCAAAAGTTAGATGACACATATATTATAGATCATTATCAAAGAAGTACAAAACGTAACAGACTTTCTTTCAGGCCTTCTTGGACCACTATAAAAAAACTAGGTCCTTAAATAGGAACATTTAAAATATAGTAAAAATATAAAGTTCCTAATTAATACCCAAATAGATGAGAGAGAGGGCTGACAACTAATGTCTATAAAATTTCTACCTCCTCAACAGAAGATAAATTTGACAATAATTTTAAATTTTGTTACGACCTGCCTTTTTTAACTTTTAAAGTTCTTCTCCATAAGGTAGAAAAAATGCCGTCTGTCCAGTCATTAGTGGCAGCATCTAAACGTCCAAACATCTGAGGTGCAGTTATTGCTTTTGGATTCATTCTCATTTCTCTGTGGGGGTTACCTAGGTCTTTCAGAGCACTCATCAGCACACGTATGCAGCACGTTTTCCCTGCACCTGTTGGACCAAGGGTCATGATGCCATGTCTCACACGCTGAGTTTCAAAAAGCTGTCAAGGCAATAAACTAAATAAACATTGAGTTTAATATAGCTGTCAATGCAATAATCTGTCTAAATTTACATGAGTTTCATATAGCTGTCAATGCAATAAACTAAATAAACATTGAGTTTCATATAGCTGTCAAGGCAATAAACTATCTAAATATACACGAGTTTCATATAGCTGTCAAGGCAATAAACTGTCTAACTATACACCAGTTTCATATAGCTGTCAAGGCAATAAACTATCTAAATATACACGAGTTTCATATAGCTGTCAAGGCAATAAACTATCTAAATATACACGAGTTTCATATAGCTGTCAAGGCAATAAACTATCTAAATATACACGAGTTTCATATAGCTGTCAAGGCAAAAAACTGTCTAACTATACACCAGTTTCATATAGCTGTCAAGGCAATAAACTATCTAAATATACATGAGTTTCATATAGCTGTCAAGGCAATAAACTATCTAAATATACACGAGTTTCATATAGCTGTCAAGGCAATAAACTATCTAAATATACATGAGTTTCATATAGCTGTCAAGGCAAAAAACTGTCTAAATATACATGAGTTTCATATAGCTGTCAAGGCAAAAAACTGTCTAAATATACATGAGTTTCATATAGCTGTCAAGGCAAAAAACTGTCTAAATATACATGAGTTTCATATAGCTGTCAAGGCAAAAAACTGTCTAAATATACATGAGTTTCATATAGCTGTCAAGGCAAAAAACTGTCTAAATATTGTTATGTACCTCTTTAGGTTTGACTATTATTACGACTCGTTAAATCGGATTCAATGAATATAGTTGTATCTTTATTAGAAGTCTCTAGATTCTGCTAATCTGTAGCCCAAGCTAGGGGTTCCTTGACTGACAGGTCTATGCAGTAATGTAGTTATATTCGTGATAATTATCTTCAACACCTTTCTCAACAACGATAGATCAAACAACTCCAGTTGTTGAATAAACAATTTTATTTAAATTGTAGACTCAATATAAACGATCAATAAACTTCATCAACTGGTGGCAACATAAGTATCAATAAAATGGCATTATATGTACATGTATGAATATAGCGACTTCACTCTACAAACGTTTAAACTGAACTAACTTTAAGGAGGTCGGAACTTTACAAAGAAAACTATCATCGAAGATTCTACAGGGTCTTAATACGCATTTTAACCTCTTTCTCTATAATTACTACGATCCAGAATTATCCCCCAATTTCCACGGGATTTGAACGAATTATTTTATTTAAACTGCCCTCAGGGCATAAAGGTCAAACCTTGGTCGCTTTGGACTCTGATACGCACTTGTTAAGAGGTCAATGCCTTACTACGTCATTCATTTATGACCGAGATTCGTAACATCCCCCCCCTTCTAAAGCTTTATAATTATTTCCTTTACATTTTAACCATACGAAAAATGTTAATTTTAAGGAATAATTATAAAAGAAAATATTCCGGGAAAAACAATACAGTTCAATTGGCGATCCCAATAATTCAATCGAACTGATAACAATAACATAATAATATATGCAATATAAATTCATCTTATCAAATGGCTTAACTATAGTCATTCAATCATTCAATTTTTAATTCAAAACAATGGACAGTTAAATTGTTTATCTAAATCTTGTATACAAGAAAAATACATAATCATTCTTAATAGATATAATATAATACAAGTTAATAACTTCTATTACATTGAACATTCCACTGTAATAAAAACTCTCTCGTCCATTTAATTATAAACTAATATCTTTTACATTTGTAATCAAACAACAAAAGAAAAAATCACTCAATGTCTATGCAGACACGACTTATTTTTTCATAAGGAGAAAAAAAACCAACGCTCTTGATGAAAAAAATACTACTAGACCTGACCTAATTACACGTTACAAAAATTATTGCTCGTGTAGACAGTATTTTTTTTTTTTTTTACATGCTGGTAGGCTGACTAACACATTAGACAACTGTCTGTGACGCGACCCAAAAATTGAGGTCAATTCCGCACTCTCTCTCTCTATTCCTCTTTTTTTTCTCTCTCATTCCCAATTGATTCTAACAATATTGACATCGCTATGCAAATTTACCTCATCACAGCCTAGGTCAAAAAATATTGCTACGCGATTAAATAGTTATCGTATTAAATGAGCATTCTTTAACATCTATCATCTCAAAATCAAATTCATTTATTATTATTTTGAGAACATTAAACATAGTCTGTTCACGAATTAAAATAGTTTATAGCAAAAATCATTAAAAATATTTCAATCTTTCATTTTACCATGACCTTTCGACGTCATTATTTTCTTTTTTTAAAAGAGTTCACATCGTAGCAGGTTAAATTGAAACATTCAGACAATCATGGATTTACTTAAACAAATTTGGTTAATTTACTTAATTAACTATCAATTAAAACAAGTTATATTATCTTCATACAATCTTAGTACTACACAGTAAGTACTTATTTTCTTTAGATTACATCAAAGACATTTCAAATACAATTTTATTGAAGTAGAAAAGAGTTAAGCATAGGCTACTATTAATTTTTTTTTTTCAGAGAGAAATCAATGTAACAATTTATGTACAAAACAAACTGCTGGTTTGACTGGTGTGGTAAAACATTTCATTTCCAATCTTTTCAGTGGTGTACATTGCTCTTTTCCATTTTCCACAAAAGGTTTTATTCATAGGTTCTAGGTTCCTGTTACTTCCACAGTGTTCAGGTCTACCCAGTCTTTTGCTTGTCAATACAATTCATTCAATCTATTTTAACTAATACAGAAAAAATATAGATTAGTTTTACAATCTTGACATGAAATCCTTAATTAATAATACATTTGTTGAACATTGGTATGTCAACATTATAAATTCTCAATCATGACATTCTCAACCATTCTGGTTTACAGTGTCAAGTCAGTGGCACATATCCTAAATTTATACAAACAAGGATAAGTTTTATTTTACATTAGTTTCACTTCTGGTCTGCTTTTCATGTAACAGTATCCTAAAAAGTGAAAAATCATATATAATACAGTTCTTGGAATTCTTTTTAGTCATAGCTCTGCCTTGCTGCAACTATTTTTACCCTACATTATCATACATTCAATGATAATATAATAAATGAATAAATTCACATAGAAGAAATTTGCATCTTGACTCAGTGCAATATTTCAACAACAGTACATGATAAAATAAATTTCCATAGTACAATCATAAAACATTTCTCAATACTTTAGTGATAGAAAATTCTCTTTTCTCAAAACCATTTACATCTTTATCAATCAAATTATCCTCTCTGCCAAATGTTTCAATTATCATTTCCAGAGATTCTCAAACATATCTTATAATCAGTCCACATTTATAATGTCCTCTGATTTAGAAACCAATTCTGCGGATAAAACTGATCTTTTTCTCTTATAGCAATTATTTTAAATGCTCAACCTAACAAGTTTGTTTAGAAATATCACATGATAATGATATTTACTCTAACAATACTTTTACTCAGTCCTTTTTCATCACAAGTAAGGGATTTAGTTTTAAAATAGTAAGTTTGGTAACTAACTATCAGTGAATTTGTCATTCAATTCATCCTGTACTCCAGGCATAAATTTTACAATTAAGAGTAACAATGTTAACAACATTAAGCTTATTCCAATTGTTTTCAGAAGGTAAGGCTTTATCATTTTCAAATGATATAATATTTTTGCCTTTCTTTCATCACACAACAATGGCATCTGCATGTGAGCAGTGTACAATTTTTTTTTAACAAACACAGTTATGTCAGCCAAAAAAATTATGTACTTATCTAGGTACTTGCTCAGCCCAAGGAGGTCCAATTCGGTCTGCCATTCCTCTGGAAGTAGTTTGAGTGGTCCTCGGACAGTGGGTCCAAAGATTGGTCCATAGGCTCCTCGACTTTCCGGATGGGATTCAGTTGACATCTCCTGCTCCAGGCATAAGTTCTTTAGGACTGGATTGAAGAGTTCCGGGGCGAAGTTGGTCCTTCGATCTGTCGGTATGGATTGTAGTAACCCATAGCTTTTGATAGTTTCGGTCCAGCTCTCAGCACTCGTTTCTTCAGTGATGCTCCTCAAATCTTCATCTGTACCGGCAACTGCAGGTTTGCATTGTTGTTTGTTCATGCTGTGGTCTATCTGTTCATAGACATCAGTAGTAGGATTTTCTTTCTCGTCGACAGCTTTCTCATGCAGCTGTAGCAACTCTGGGTCTACTTTCTGTTCAGCAGTCAATTCATTTTGCGATGACTTCTTTGATTGTTCATTTCCTTTCGGACAATCTTCAATCATGGAGAAAATAGTAGTATCAAGTTCCACTTCTTCTTCCTCTTTCTTCTCTCGTGGGAGAATTTCTTCTTTCTTTTCCTTTTCTTGTGAGATAATTTCTTCTTTCTTTTTCTGTGGTGTCATACCATTTATGACATCACCTACAGGATAAAGTTCTTTTTCTTTTCCTGTCTCCACCATAGGACTAGGGTCTGGATTTTCCTTCACAATCAGTTCAGGTCTCACCCTCCCTTTCGCCAAATCATTTGCTAGGATAACGGATATGCCCTCAACAGGAAGTTTTGATATTACTCCAACTGTCACATATCCTGTCACCAAGTCAGATGTGAGGTATATCCTATGTAGAGGTATTTCTTCTTTCCATTCAAAACCTCTCAATAGGACAGTCTGTCCTGTCAATGTATTCACATTCAATGGTAATACATCTTTAAGCAGCAGTGTTAATGATGCTCCTGTGTCTCGTAATATTTTTACGGACTTCAGTGGTCCTTCCTTTTGTAAGGCCACACAACCTTCACTAATGAACGGTTGAAAACTGCACAGGGTCTCTGTGTCAGTTTCATTCTTCCCTTGACCTTGACTTTCGGGTGTTGTTTCATCTTTCGATGACTTCAGACTCTTTTCCGAGTCAAAAATACTTTGGTCTACTTTTTCGTCTCTGTGGACTTGGACAATTAATCCAATAGTAGCCATTCTGTATTTATAATCAGGATATTTATCCTCATTATCTTCAGTTGTAGATTTCTCTACCTTCTGACTTTTGCTCTCAGACAAATCCACCCTCAGTTTTTCTGGTTTAGAAGAATCTTTCTTCGAATTCAGTTCGTTTGTATTTTCGCTTTCTTGTACCTTTTGTTTTGGTTTATGGCTAGTGCACATTACCACTTTGTTAGGTCTTTTGTCGCTTCGTATACTCCAACAGTCTTCGATGCTATGTCCTGTTCTTTTACAAAAAGTACATTGGACCTTTTTGTTTACAGGTCTTTTATTAACATCATTTTGTTTCACAAAATGCTCTTTTTCACGATGTTGTTTTTGTGTGTTTTCTCCTTGCCGTTGTGATCTATTAAAATTCTTTCCATCAGCTGTCCTATGACACAGTGCATACTGTTCAGCTAAATCAGCAGCCTTATGTGGGTCAGTGATATCACGCTCGGATAAATACATTCTTATATCCGGCCTCACTTTGTTAATAAAATCCTCTAACAGAATGATATCTTTCATTTCTTTTAATGTGGAGATATTTCTGGATTTTATCCACTGATCCATTAACTTTTCTTCTGCTCTAAGGAAGTCTAAGTGTGTTTGGTAAGGGGACATTGTGTACTGACGGAACCTTTTCCGATAACTTTCCGGTATTTGGTTATAGGCTTTAAGTACAGTGTCTTTAATGATTTCATAATCATTTAAATTCTCCTCTTTTAATAATAGAACACAATCTCTTGCCCTTCCCTGAGTAAAAGCTGTTCTGACTAATATTCCCCATTTATCTTCTGGGAACTTAAAATCTCTGCAAGAGATTTCAAAGGTCTGGAAGAAATTAGCTATTTCACTTTCTTTATCAATGTAGGTAGGGACTAGCTTTTTCCATCTGGCCATCTCTACATCACTATGAGATTCCTTTTTAGTAGCGCCTATCTTCGCCAGTTCTATTCTTTCCTGACTTTCTATTTCTAGACGTCTTTCTTCTATTTCAAGCCGTTTCATTTCTAGTTGAAATCGGAACTGTTCAGACATCTGACCTTCAACTTGATATCCCTCCGCTCTTGATTCTACTTTCAACTTGCCACTCGCAATCAACACATCTTTTATCTGCTGTGTCAACACAGTCCTCGATGGTGTAGTCTCCGTAACTTCTATCTTTAAGATCTCAGCGATCTCTTTTAACTTCTTTATTGATAAAGTTTTCAGAACTTCTTCTTCTGGATTTTCAATAAATTCCATTCTTTAGTTAAGAGATTTATAAAGTGGTAAATTTCCAACTTACGTTTTTCCAATCGGAAGAATGAATTCAGCGTTATTAGGCTTGCTCAGTAGGTCACGGCTCCAACACACAACACAACAAAACTTGAATATATGCTTCACTATACAACTATATCGGACGAAGACCCCAAACTGTTATGTACCTCTTTAGGTTTGACTATTATTACGACTCGTTAAATCGGATTCAATGAATATAGTTGTATCTTTATTAGAAGTCTCTAGATTCTGCTAATCTGTAGCCCAAGCTAGGGGTTCCTTGACTGACAGGTCTATGCAGTAATGTAGTTATATTCGTGATAATTATCTTCAACACCTTTCTCAACAACGATAGATCAAACAACTCCAGTTGTTGAATAAACAATTTTATTTAAATTGTAGACTCAATATAAACGATCAATAAACTTCATCAACTGGTGGCAACATAAGTATCAATAAAATGGCATTATATGTACATGTATGAATATAGCGACTTCACTCTACAAACGTTTAAACTGAACTAACTTTAAGGAGGTCGGAACTTTACAAAGAAAACTATCATCGAAGATTCTACAGGGTCTTAATACGCATTTTAACCTCTTTCTCTATAATTACTACGATCCAGAATTATCCCCCAATTTCCACGGGATTTGAACGAATTATTTTATTTAAACTGCCCTCAGGGCATAAAGGTCAAACCTTGGTCGCTTTGGACTCTGATGCGCACTTGTTAAGAGGTCAATGCCTTACTACGTCATTCATTTATGACCGAGATTCGTAACAATATACATGAGTTTCATATAGCTGTCAAGGCAAAAAACTGTCTAAATATACATGAGTTTCATATAGCTGTCAAGGCAAAAAACTGTCTAAATATACATGAGTTTCATATAGCTGTCAAGGCAAAAAACTGTCTAAATATACACGAGTTTCATATAGCTGTCAAGGCAAAAAACTGTCTAAATATACATGAGTTTCATATAGCGGTCAAGGCAAAAAACTGTCTAAATATACATGAGTTTCATATAGCTGTCAAGGCAAAAAACTGTCTAAATATACATGAGTTTCATATAGCTGTCAAGGCAAAAAACTGTCTAAATGTTTGTTTTTTTCAAAAACAATACAAGGATTATCATGAGGATCATTGTCACAATGCACAAAATACATTTTGTTTTTGAAGATTCTTAGCCAAAACTTTTATTTTTTAGATTGACTTACTTGAACTATCTTTAAATTCCAAGCATCGTAATTAATTAATCCTGCTTCGTCTATTCGTTTCTTCAAAAAGTTTTGTAAGTCAGTGTATGTTGCACTATCTAAGCTAATTCCAGGAAATAAATCTGAAATCAAACTCAAAAACAGAGGCTCATCTTCGTCAACCTAAACACAGAGAAGAAAAAATAAACAATAAAAAATATCCTTATAAACATTACATTTACAACTCATACATCCCTTGTTTATAACCGGCTAAACGTTATGTTTACATACACTTTAACTACTTAGGCAGTTATAATGAGATTGCCCGCATGACCTACGACACGAATTTAAACGTGAGGTAATTTTTTTATTTGCCCGCTACAACATGAATTACCCGTTAAAATCATTACTCATCACCCATTATAACAATTACAAAATTGCCCGCTATAAATTACGACGCAAATTAAAACATGAATATATTTTGTTCTATTCATTGATAAAGAACATTCGACAGTACTTTTTTTTTTTTTTAATGATTGTTTGATATATTTTTTTTACGACAAACATCAAGTCGCAGACCTATGTTGTGTTGTTTTTGTTTATTTGCTATTTATTTATTTATTGTTGCTTTGGAAGCAAACTTAGAATTAAATTTTCTATTCAACATGTAAAACAATAACAAATGAAACCCATATGAAATAATGTTTATAAAACGTATACGACACGAATTAAAACTTTAAAAAGTTAGTTCCGGCAATTTGAACATTGCCCGGCAAATTAAACATTGCCCGGTTATATAAACATTGCCCGGTAATTTAAACAGTGCCCGGTAATTTAAACATTGCCCGGTAATTTAAACATTGCCCGGTAATTTAAACATTGCCCGGTAATTTAAACATTGCCCGGTAATTTAAACATTGCCGGGTAATTTAAACATTGCCCGGTAATTTAAACATTGCCCGGTATTATAAACATTGCCCGGTAATTTAAACATTGCCCGGTATTATAAACATTGCCCGGTAATTTAAACATTGCCCGGTAATTTAAACAATGGCCGTTACCAAGGCGATAAGCCTAAAGGTGCCCAGTTCTCGGAACTGGATAAAATAACCCATGGAGTTATAAGCAATAGTCTTAAGCGGGGATAAAGTATTTTCCGGTAACTTGAACCATTTAAATATTGCATTCTACAAATTACGACGCAAATTAAAACAAAATTTGGTTCCCTTCTTAAACGCATAAATACGCAAAATTTGATGACGCCATATAATTATAAGCTTAAATATAGAGTGTAACCAGGACCACTGCGTTTAAATAAGCTTAGTAATGCGTCTGTATTACTTCCCGAAACAGAAAAAAAATGCTAAATCTATTTGCTTAAAGTTTTAAATTATTAATTAGCTTCAAGTCATGTATTCACAGTGTAAAGTATTAAAGTAGTGATAGATTAAGAAAATCAACTACAGTATTGGTAGTGTAAAGAATTTATGTTGTATTCGGCACGTAGACAATTTAAACATGAAGAAAATTTGTTCCCGTCATTGAGTTGAGATAATAAAATCCATGCACATAGTTTGATGACGTCAATTTAAACATGAATGAAAAATGTCCCTTCATTGCTATAAAATCCATGCGCAAAGATTGATGACGTCATAAAAATAATCTCAGCGCATCCTTTTTTTCCTAACTTTGTGACGAAAAACTATAAAAAGTTGTACTGGCAAAGACAATGTGAATCAAAAGTTGTGTTTTTTTCGCGTTTTTTGACCAAACTGACCACTGCGGTCATTTTAATTTTGTTAAAACCTTGACAGTGTTCACCGCCGTAACGCAAAGAATATTTGTAGCTAATTTCACGTTTTTATGTCCAGTATTTAAAAAGATTATGCGGTATGTACATACCCAGCCAGCCAGCCAGCCAGCCAGCCAGCCACATACATATTCCTTTTGAGATTTATATATATATATGATACCATAGGCCCTCATTACCTTTAGGAATACTAAGCAAAGATAAAAGTTGTAAGCCCCTGTTAATGCTTGTAACTTTCATTTAAGAGTTTTGATAATTTGAATCATTCTGGTGCAAAATAATTTAGCCCAATAATATGTAATATTTTGAAGATTGTTGCCTAATTTCTTATATTTGTAAATGTTGAGGTCTATCCAAAATATCAAAATATGTTTTAAAGTTACTTTAGAAACTTGTCATAAACAGACTAGTTATACAAAAAAAGAAGCTATTTTCACATTAATTGTTTTCATTAGAAAAACAATGACAATTTTCAAATATTCTTTTAATCTGCTACTTCCTACTTCTTTGATATTTTAATTGTGCTTTTATCTACATATGTCTGTATCTTTTTATCTAGCTTGTTTTACTCTGTGCTCTCGATCTGTGTCTTTACCACATTAAATCTAAGAGACACTAATCAGACTTGTATTTTTCCAAGCTTTACTCTAGTAATGTTAAACAATGGAATTAAACATCATAGATTTCACTGTCACAAAAATTTTCAAGATTTTATGCATGTTACATATTTACTTCCCATTATATTATTATAATCAAAATGATTTTTGGGGTTATAAAGAAATATTTAAAAAATAAATATATATTGCTAAATTAAATGACAGAGTAACTCTAAATGTTAGCATTGAGAAATATTTACCAATTTAGATAAATTCATATCTCTGAGAACTCTCATCACAATTGTATTCTCAGTATCTTCAGGACGGGATCGTTTCTCCGCACCAAGTGTTCTCAAAACTGACAAGATGTTTCTTAAACCAAAATCATAATGAACCTAAAGAAACATACAGAATTAAATAATGCATAAATGAACACTAAATATTTCATATATATTTCAAGTACCTATACTTAATTTCAATTTTCTTTCCTAATCCTATTATTAAACTAATAGTCATTTGATTAATTACTTGTTCAATTAACTTATTAAACTAATAGTAATTTGATTATTTACTTGTTCAATTAACTTATTAAACTAATAGTAATTTGATTAATTACTTGTTCAATTAACTTATTAAACTAATAGCAATTTGATTAATTACTTGTTCAATTAACTTATTAAACTAATAGTAATTTGATTAATTACTTGTTCAATTAACTTATTAAACTAATAGTAATTTGATTAATTACTTGTTCAATTAACTTATTAAACTAATAGTAATTTGATTAATCACTTGTTCAATTAACTTATTAAACTAATAGTAATTTGATTAATTACTTGTTCAATTAACTTATTAAACTAATCCATCCATCCCTGTGGCACTACAGCTCATGTAGGGCTTTGGCCTGCTTCACCACCTCCTTCCATTCGGGCCTATCCCTGGCTTTCCTTCGCCAAGCCCGTACACCAAGCTTTTGCAAATCTGCTTCTACAGCTTCAAGCCATCTTTGTCTTGGTCTGCCCCTAAGCCTCTTTCCTTTTGGCCTCTGGTGATGTGCTGTTCTGGCTGCTCTGCCTTCTGTCATTCTTTCCAAGTGGCCTGCCCACCTCAGTCTGCCCTTCTTTATTTCAGCTACCACCGTTGGATCCTTGTACAGGGTGTACAGTTCTTCGTTTGTCCTTGACCTCCAGCCATCTAGGTCTTGCACAGCTCCATATATCTTCCGCAGCACTTTTCTCTCCCAGGTATTAAGGAGGGCTTCAATGGATTTTGTCATTGTCCATGTTTCACTGCTATACATCACCACTGGTCTTATTATGGTTTTGTATATTACCTTCTTCGTTCTTTTTTAGATGTTTTTGCTACGGAATACGTTTTGGAGGCTGAAATAGGCACGATTTCCTGCAGCTATTCTTTCTTTTATTTCAGGTAGTATCTCATTCCTTTCATTAAGGCTTGACCCTAAGTATTTGAAAGTATCTACTCTTTCAAATGTGTGGTTCTTGGTTTTGAAGTCTTCCTTATCTTCTTCCTCTGTATCATCCCTCATCAGTACCATGTACTTTGTTTTGTGGTCATTGATCTCAAGTCCTGCCAGCTTGGAGGCATCTTCCAGCTCTGTAAGAGCTTGTTGTATGGCATTTTTATTCTTTCCAAGCAAGGCTATATCATCAGCATATGCTAGATACTGCAGAGGTTGGCTATATAGAGTTCCGCTGGGGCGTATGCCTGGGGCTTCTCTATTGAAGTATTCTGTTATCGTCCCTCTAGTGTCTATGTTAATGTTTCTTATGACTCTCTCCAGTACTAGGTTGAATAGCATGCACGATAGTGAGTCTCCTTGTCGTAGTCCTTGTTGAATTGGGAATTCACGCGAGTACTCTCCCTGGGCCTTGACTTTACTTCTAGATCTATGTAGGGTCATGTATATTAGTCTAGTTAGCTTATTAGGGATCACAAAGAATTCCAGTGTTTCATATAGATATTTTCTATTGATACTATCATAAGCCATTTTGTAGTCTATGTAGAGCTGATGTACTGGTATATTATATTCATAGCATTTTTCAAGCAGACATCTAATGGTAAAGATCTGGTCGTTTGTGGATCTGTTAGGTCGGAATCCGCATTGGTAATCACCTAGTATATTTTCTGTATATTGTTGTAGTCTACTTGCTATTAATTTAGACATAGCCTTGTATGTAACATTTAACAGTGAGATTCCTCTATAGTTTGCACAACTAAGTTTAGATCCTTTCTTGTGTATTGGTGTTACTAATGCTGTTTCCCAGTCTGTAGGCATTTTTTCTTCTTGCCATATTTTTTCTATTAGCTTGTGTATTTCTATGTGTAGCTCTCTTCCGCCATATTTAATAAGCTCTGCTGTGATAAGGTCCTCTCCTGGGGCTTTATGGTTCTTGAGTGACATTATTTCCTTTGTTGTTTCCTCTAGCGTTTGTGAGTTTACAAGAGGGTCTGGTCCTCCATATGGCAGGTTATATTGTTGTGTGTCATTTTCTCCTGTATTTGGTTCATTTAGTAGTACCTCAAAGTATTCTGCCCATCTCTCTAGAACTCTGCTGTTTTCTGTTATTAGTTCACCCTGCTTATTTTCACACATGTGGGGTCTTGCTTGAAAACCATTTTTCTCGTCCTTTATTTTCATGTACATTCCTCTCACATCGCGGCTCCTTGCCAATTCTTCTATCTCCAATAGTTTAGCTTTTTCCCAGTCCCTTTTTTTCTTTCTGCATAATTTAGTGGCTTTCCTTCTAGCTTCTGTGTATAGTTGTCTGGTATTTCTGGTTTCTCTTTGTAGCATCATCATTCTTGTTTTGTTCCTGTCATCTAGAATTTGTCTGCATTCATTGTCAAACCATGCTCCTCTTTTATAGCTTTGTTTGTATCCTATTATTTCTTCCGTTGTGCTCTTTACTGCATTTTTAATTATATCCCAATGTTTGTTAATGCCGTTGTCCGCGTCCTCATTTTCTGTCATTCCTTCTATGAGTTTTTGTTTTAGCTGTGTTTTAAATTTGTCTGCTACTAGTGGATCTTTGATCAGTTTTTGGCTGTCATAGTGTTTCTGTCTTCTATTCTGGCTGTTGTAGATAGTGGATATTCTTTGCTTATATCTGATTTTGACCAGCATGTGGTCTGAGTCAGCATCTGCTCCCCTATAGCTTCTAACATCCTGGATGTCCGACCCATGTCTTCTATCTATAAGCACATGGTCAATCTGATTTTTAGTGTTACCATCAGGTGATGTCCATGTTATTTTGTGGATGTTTTTGTGAGGAAATTTTGTGCTGCTAATGCTCATGCCTTTTCCTGTGGCAAAGTCTATCAGCCTGATTCCATTGCTATTGCTATCCTCATGCAGGCTTTCCTTGCCAATAGTTGGTCTAAATGCTTTTTCTTTTCCGATTTTGGCATTGAAGTCTCCTAGTACTATTTTCACATCATGACGTGGGGCATCATCATATAATTTTTCTAATTTTTCATAAAAGCTGTCTTTGTCGTTATCTTCTGAGTCTTCTGTTGGGGCATGTGCATTAATGAGGGTTATGTTGAACATCTTGCCTTTTATTCGAATAGCACAGAGTCTTTCATTTTCCGGTCTGAAGCCTATGACTTTATCTACTATCTTCTTGCTGACCGCAAATCCAGTCCCCAAGGCGTTTTTCTCCTTACCACTGTAAAAAATTGTGTAGTCTTTTGTTTTTAGAGTATCAGAGTTTTTCCACCTCGTTTCTTGTAGGGCAGCTATCGTGATGTTATATTTTGCAAGTTCTTCCACGAGACGGGCAAGTGCTCCGGCTCTATAGAGGCTTAGTATATTCCATGTCGCAATCCATAAATCATGTCCGTGTTCAGGCTTGGGTCGTAAACCATTAAGATCTGTCCGTTTGTTTGGAAGTGATTTAGTTTTCGTAACAATTGTTTTTGAGTGACTGGGTTGTTAGCCCTGCGCACAACCTTCTGGGGGGCTGCCCCTTACAGCTCTCAGGATAGCTGCCTCTTTTTTCGGGTGAGGTTCCCTAGCCTTTGTGGATCCCCCCACTAACTGCAAGGCAGCAGTTGCTGATTTTGGTCCGCCCCGGGTATTTTATTTCCCCGGTACCCGCCATATCTGATGGGTGTTCCCCTATCCGCCACCTGGGGAGGCGCCCGATGGGAGTTCAGCAACTCCTCACGCGTATTAAACTAATAGTAATTTGATTAATTACTTGTTCAATTAACTTATTAAACTAATAGTAATTTGATTAATTACTTGTTCAATTAACTTATTAAACTAATAGTAATTTGATTAATTACTTGTTCAATTAACTTATAAAACTAACAGTCATTTCATTAATTACTTTTTCAATTAACTTATTATGCTAACAGTCATTTCATTAATTACTTTTTCAATTAACTTTTTATGTTAATAGTCATTTCATAAATTACTTGTTCAATTAACTTATTATACTAACAGTAATTTCATTAATTACTTTTTCAATTAACTTATTATGCTAATAGTCATTTCATTAATTACTTGTTCAATTAACTTATTATACTAACAGTAATTTCATTAATTACTTGTTCAATTAACTTATTATGCTAACAGTAATTTCATTAATTACTTTTTCAATTAACTTATAATACTAACAGTAATTTCATCATTACTTGTTCAATTAACTTATTATGCTAACAGTAATTTCATTAACTACTTTTTCACTTAACTTATTATGCTAACAGTAATTTCATTAACTACTTGTTCAATTAACTTATTATGCTAACAGTAATTTTTTATTATTTTTTTAATAAGCAGCACACAGAGTTCATTCTAACCTAGAAAAAAAAACACATTAGTTTTAGGTTTTAAAATATATTGCTTTAACATTCCTTTTTCTTATATTGTAAATAGTTTAAAGATTATGTATTAAATTGTTGTAGTTTTACAATTAGGTTTTTAATTGTATAGTTATAACATTAGGTTTCTAATTGTATAGTTATAACATTAAGTTTCTAATTGTATAGTTATAACATTAGGTTTCTAATTGTATAGTTATAACATTAGGTTTCTAATTGTATAGTTATAACATTAGGTTTCTAATTGTATCGTTATAACATTAGGTTTCTAATTGTATAGTTATAACATTAGGTTTCTAATTGTATAGTTGTAACATTAGGTTTCTAATTGTATAGTTATAACATTGGGTTTCTAATTGTATAGTTATAACATTAGGTTTCTAATTGTATAGTTATAACATTAGGTTTCTAATTGTATAGTTATAACATTAGGTTTCTAATTGTATAGTTGTAACATTAGGTTTCTAATTGTATCGTTATAACATTAGGTTTCTAATTGTATAGTTATAACATTAAGTTTCTAATTGTATCGTTATAACATTAAGTTTCTAATTGTATAGTTATAACATTAGGTTTCTAATTGTATAGTTATAACATTAAGTTTCTAATTGTATAGTTATAACATTAGGTTTCTAATTGTATAGTTATAACATTAAGTTTCTAATTGTATAGTTATAACATTAGGTTTCTAATTGTATAGTTATAACATTAAGTTTCTAATTGTATAGTTATAACATTAAGTTTCTAATTGTATAGTTATAACATTAGGTTTCTAATTGTATAGTTATAACATTAAGTTTCTAATTGTATAGTTATAACATTAGGTTTCTAATTGTATAGTTATAACATTAAGTTTCTAATTGTATCGTTATAACATTAGGTTTCTAATTGTATAGTTATAACATTAGGTTTCTAATTGTATCGTTATAACATTAGGTTTCTAATTGTATAGTTATAACATTAGGTTTCTAATTGTATAGTTGTAACATTAGGTTTCTAATTGTATAGTTATAACATTAGGTTTCTAATTGTATAGTTATAACATTAGGTTTCTAATTGTATAGTTGTAACATTAGGTTTCTAATTGTATAGTTATAACATTGGGTTTCTAATTGTATAGTTATAACATTAGGTTTCTAATTGTATAGTTATAACATTAGGTTTCTAATTGTATAGTTATAACATTAGGTTTCTAATTGTATCGTTATAACATTAGGTTTCTAATTGTATAGTTATAACATTAAGTTTCTAATTGTATCGTTATAACATTAAGTTTCTAATTGTATCGTTATAACATTAGGTTTCTAATTGTATAGTTATAACATTAAGTTTCTAATTGTATAGTTATAACATTAAGTTTCTAATTGTATAGTTATAACATTAAGTTTCTAATTGTATAGTTATAACATTAGGTTTCTAATTGTATAGTTATAACATTAAGTTTCTAATTGTATAGTTATAACATTAGGTTTCTAATTGTATAGTTATAACATTAAGTGTCTAATTGTATCGTTATAACATTAGGTTTCTAATTGTATAGTTATAACATTAAGTTTCTAATTGTATAGTTATAACATTAAGTGTCTAATTGTATCGTTATAACATTAGGTTTCTAATTGTATAGTTATAACATTAAGTTTCTAATTGTATAGTTATAACATTAGGTTTCTAATTGTATAGTTATAACATTAAGTTTCTAATTGTATAGTTATAACATTAGGTTTCTAATTGTATAGTTATAACATTAAGTTTCTAATTGTATAGTTATAACATTAGGTTTCTAATTGTATAGTTATAACATTAAGTGTCTAATTGTATCGTTATAACATTAGGTTTCTAATTGTATAGTTATAACATTAAGTTTCTAATTGTATCATTATATCATTAGGTTTCTAATTGTATAGTTATAACATTAAGTTTTAAACTGTAGGCCTCTACCTATAGTTATGTAGGGTATGGTGGCCGAGCAACATCGCGGTTGGCTGGCTTGCCAAACGAGCCGGTGAATGCTAGGATTTGTTTTCAGGTCTGGAGGGTGTCCCTGAGTCTACCCAGCTCCGATGGGTACCTGACTTTAGTTGGGGTAACATAAAGGCAGTTGGGCATTGTGCTGGCCACACATTCCCCTAGTAAAACGTGGTCACAGAAACTGGTGAATGCTGCTTCACCTGCCTTACGGATCAACTTTGTCAGACTGGATACTTTACTTGCCTATAGTTATTACATTAGGTTTTAAATGGTAGGCCTCTACCTATAGTTATAATTTTATATAGGTTTTATTATGTAGGACTATACCTAAAATTATAACATTAGGTTATATAAAGTAGCCTAGGCCTTTCCATAGTTATGACATTAGGTTTTAAATTATATAGTTTTAACAAAAAGTTTTTTTTATTATCCCAAATTTAAGCATTGCTTTGTTCACTGGTTTAATCCATTTGCTTAGTAGACATATTATAGGTCTACATTTGGTTTTATATTTTAACTTTATATGGAGCATTTTTTCATGCTATCATAGGCACTGTCCATAAAGTACGTCACTTTATTTTTGACCAGTTTTAACCCCCTCCCTGTCACAAACTGTCACAAATCTCGGACCCCCCCCCCCCTAAAGTACGTCACACTTTTGAACATTTTTTTTAAAATTAACACCTATTTAAAATTTAATCTAAAACACACTTCACTATTAAACAGTATTAAAATATAAAATTTTCACTTAAAAGCTAAAATGCCTTAAAATCAAAGTAGAATAGTTAATTGTCAACAGTTTTCACAGTTATTCATTGAAGCAGTAAGTCAATCTATATTGAATTTGACAACAACAATTGCAAAAATTAGACTAGATAATATATAACACACATCATTTATCCGCTTTTTTTTTTCATTTAGGCCTACAATAGGTGAGGTCAAGTTTTAGATAATCTTCCGCTTATGCAATTTTTTTAAAAATTTTTCTACACAGGATAAGTAGATTAGCAAAACTTGACCTCACCCAGTGATTAAATAATAAAAAGGAAACACAAAAAATTGACTAAAAAAGGACTGGATTGACACATTTTGTGACAAACTCTTGTGCTATATTGAATCTGTTTATTATGGGTCTGTGAATTATGTTTAATTCAAAAATATCACTGGACATCATCCATCCATGGTGAAGTGAAGTGTTCATCCATAGTTACGACTGGCATCAATCTTTCACCATCATCGTTTCCTGGAAGGATAATTGCAGACAGATCAACTTCATCCTCATCTAGCCACTCAACATCCTCTGAATGTGCATTTTCTCTTCTGGCAATAACTGCCATGAGTTCTCTTTGCCTTCTAGCAGCGATTCTCAAGGACGGATGCGTTTTATTTGAGTTTATTCTGGAACAGTTTGGGTTGGCACATTCTCACAAGCCAGAGCTCTGTGTGTCCCTGCATATTTCTTTAACATTGTTTGTAAGGCAAAGTATAAGTGACACACTTTGCAAATTCTATCAAGTAAGCAAAGATGGACATTAAAGATTTGAAAACACCTGTTGATCTCGACATAGTGTCATCAAATTTGATAGTTTGTGTCACAAACAATGAAGGAAATTTATGAGATCTGCATCTGCTCTTTTTGACGCTTTGAGTCCATCAGTTGTTTGGTTGATTGAGAGTGGAAGAGGAAAGAATCTCAAATGAAAATTATTTTTAAAGCTATTAAATTCTACTTTAGAAAAGAAAAATAAATAAGAAATAAAATAAAAAATAAAAAAATGTGTGACGTCACACATGGCCTGACCCCCCCCCCCCCGTCACAAACTGTCACACTTTCTTACACCCCCTCCTCCCCCCTGGAGCGTGACGTACTTTATGGACGGCCCCATAGTGTTTGTAGTTAAACATAAACTAAATACCTTTTAAAATATCCTGACATTTTGACAATAGTTTTAATAAACAGAGACCTTTTTTATTGATTGCAAATCTAATAAATAACAAAACATTGCACAGAATCTAAAAAAGTGGCACATATTTTTTTTAAATTTATATATAATAAATACTGAATGAGTGAAACTGGAATTACTTTTATAATGGATGGAATGAAGTAATAGATTCAGTATGAACTATCAGTACTTTTGGAAAAAAAAATTTGAGCTAATGGTTAGAGCTATTAATACTTTTTTTTAAAGTCAGAAAAAAAACTTGATTAAATTACTTTAAAATAATAACTCAATGCCAATTTAAAGTTTAAACTGAATGAATGTGGTAATTCTTATAATTACTATATTATGAAAAATACTAAATGATCTATAATATTTACAAACACAACAAAACTAACATACTTGTTTAGAAAGTTGTTCCTCACACAATTTGTATAAAGTATAAAACTTTTGTGCCAACACAATGTTATCAATAAATCCACATGAAGCCAATTTCACTCTCATAATGATCTATGGTAGTCCAAACCAAAAAGAAAATATATCAGTATAATGATCTACGGCAGGGGTGGGCAACCTAATGATAATAGTGTGCCAAAGTAAGATTTCTAATTCATTCAGCATGCCAAGCGCTTAAATCATTTTAATTCTAGACTAAAAGTAATAAGCATAAAGCAATAGTTTCAAAGAACTTTAAAAATGTTTTTCTATTTAAATTTCATTTACATTGGTTGTTGTTAGATAAAAAACTTTTCCTATACCAGTATTTGAAACATGTTCTCTTTTAAACAACAACATAAAAACAGATATAACATCCAAGGCAGATATAAATATAACATCCAAGGCAGAAACAAATATAACATCCAAGGCAGAAACAAATATAACATCCAAGGCAGAGACAAATATAACATCCAAGGCAGAAACAAATATAACATCCAAGGCAGAAACAAATATAACATCCAAGGCAGAAACAAATATAACATCCAAGGCAGAAACAAATATAACATCCAAGGCAGAAACAAATATAACATCCAAGGCAGAGACAAATATAACATCCAAGGCAGAAACAAATATAACATCCAAGGCAGAAACAAATATAACATCCAAGGCAGAAACAAATATAACATCCAAGGCAGAAACAAATATAACATCCAAGGCAGAAACAAATATAACATCCAAGGCAGAGACAAATACAACATCCAAGGCATAAACAAATACAACATCCAAGGCAGAAACAGATATAACATCCAAGGCAGAAACAGATATAACATCCAAGGCAGAAACAAATATAACATCCAAGGCAAAAACAAATATAACATCCAAGGCAGAAACAAATATAACATCCAAGGCAGAAACAAATATAACATCCAAGGCAGAAACAAATATAACATCCAAGGCAGAAACAAAGGTTTTGTTAGTATTGCTCAGAATAAATATTTGTATATGTCAGGGACTTACTTGTCTATCTGGCACCATCATAGCAACTGTTCTAAACTGAACTTTTAAATTCTCTGGCAGTTCTTGTCTTCCTGCATAGCCAGGATTCTAAAGCAGGAATTATATAAATATTTTTTTGATGGATTTATCAAGTTTTATTCCTACTTGTACATTGCTATACAAACTCCTATTATTTTATTGATGGATTTATCAAGTTTTATTCCTACTTGTACATTGCTATACAAACTCCTATTATTTTATTGATGGATTTATCAAGTTTTATTCCTACTTGTACATTGCTATACAAACTCCTATTATTTTATTGATGGATTTATCAAGTTTTATTCCTACTTGTACATTGCTATACAAACTCCTATTATTTTATTGATGGATTTATCAAGTTTTATTCCTACTTGTACAATGCTATACAAACTCCTATTATTTTATTGATGGATTTATCAAGTTTTATTCCTACTTGTACATTGCTATACAAACTCCTATTATTTTATTGATGGATTTATCAAGTTTTATTCCTACTTGTACATTGTTATACAAACTCCTATTATTTTATTGATGGATTTATCAAGTTTTATTCCTACTTGTACATTGCTATACAAACTCCTATTATTTTCATTTTATACTTTAATACATTATTGTGAAAAGCAATTGTGACTATTATAGTCATTATCATTGTCAGGAATATTCATTGTGACTATTATAGAAACATTACCATTGTCAGGAATATTCATTGTGACTATTATAGAGACATTACCATTGTCAGAAATATTATAGAGTCATTACCATTGTCAGGAATATTCATTGTGACTATTATAGAAGCATTACCATTGTCAGGAATATTCATTGTGACTATTATAGAGACATTACCATTGTCAGAAATATTATACAGTCATTACCATTGTCAGGAATATTATAGAGTCATTACCACTGTCAGGAATATTATAGAGTCATTACCACTGTCAGGAATATTATTGAGTCATTACCATTGCCAGGAATATTATAGAGTCATTACCATTGTCAGAAATATTATAGAGTCATTACCATTGTCAGAAATATTATAGAGTCATTACCATTGTCAGGAATATTCATTGTGACTATTATAGAGTCATTACCATTGTCAGGAATATTATAGAGTCATTACCATTGTCAGGAATATTCCAAACTCTGGATTTAGATTGACGTGATCTCCATCTGTAAATATAAATTCTTTCTTCTTATCTTTTTTAGCAGAGAGTACAATGTAGATTTGTTGAGCAGCTACTGACAGTACAGGTAGTTCAATACGGTTGAATTCATCAAAACAACCCCAGGCACCAGATTGAGCAAGACCTAGAAACAAACAATATTATTAATCCAATATAATAACACTGGCAAATCGCTTTGCAAAAGTTGAAGAAAACAAAACATAAGAAATACTTACTTCTTAGATATATAAAAGATAAAGTAATTTTAATTATTTTTATTTATTGATATGTTCGAATAGCCATAAAAAAACGACTAAAAATACTTACCTCTTAGATATATGAAAGATAAAGTAATTTTAATTATTTTTATTTATTGATATGTTCGAATAGCCATAAAAAAACGACTAAAACTAATTACCTTTATAAATACGCCCCAATCCTCGAAAATCCATTTGATCAGAGCAATTAAATACTACAACATATTTTCCTAAACACCGACCCATATCTTTTGTTGTTTCAGTCTTGCCTGTACCTGCAGGACCAGCAGGAGCTCCGCCCATGGACATCCACAAAGCTTGGGCTAGAGTAATGTAACATCTAGAAAAAGAGGTGTTGTTACATGACTATATTTACAACAATAGAGTGATGTAACATCTAGAAAGAGAGGTGTTGTTACATAACTATATTTACAACAATAGAGTGATGTAACATCTAGAAAGAGAGGTGTTGTTACATGACTATATTTACAACAATAGAGTGATGTAACATCTAGAAAGAGAGGTGTTGTTACATGACTATATTTACAACAATAGAGTAATGTAACATCTAGAAAGAGAGATGTTGTTACATGACTATATTTACAACACTAGAGTGATGTAACATCTAGAAAGAGAGATGTTGTTACATGACTATATTTACAACACTAGAGTAATGTAACATCTAGAAAAAGAGGTGTTGTTACATGACTATATTTACAACAATAGAGTTATGTAACATCTAGAAAGAGAGGTGTTGTTACATGACTATATTTACAACAATAGAGTGATGTAACATCTAGAAAGAGAGATGTTGTTACATGACTATATTTACAACACTAGAGTAATGTAACATCTAGAAAGGGAGGTGTTGTTACATGGCTATATTTACAACACTAGAGTAATGTGACATCTAGAAAGAGAGGTGTTGTTACATGGCTATATTTACAACACTAGAGTAATGTAACATCTAGAAAGATAGGTGTTGTTACATGACTATATTTACAACACTAGAGTAATGTAACATCTAGAAAGAGAGGTGTTGATAGAGGTCTATATTTACAACACTAACACTAGAGTAATGTAACATCTAGAAAGAGAGGTGTTGTTACATGACTATGTTTACAACACTAGAGTAATGTAACATCTAGAAAGATAGGTGTTGTTACATGACTATATTTACAACACTAGAGTAATGTAACATCTAGAAAGAGAGGTGTTGCTACATGGCTATATTTACAACACTAGAGTAATGTAACATCTAGAAAGAGAGGTGTTGCTACAGGTCTATATTTACAACACTAGAGTAATGTAACATCTAGAAAGAGAGGTGTTGCCACAGGTCTATATTTATGACAATAGATAAAAAAATGATTTTTGTAAGTCAATGATTTCTGTAAGTAAATTATGATCTCTGTTTAGTCAAAGGTTTCTTGCAAGTCAATCATAACAGGGGCTGGCAACTATAAATAGATCAACCTCCCTAAGGCCCTGTGCAATAGAATTTTTTTGACAACATATTATGAGTTCATCATATAAATATGCGAGCTCGTGCAAAAACTTCCTTCTCCCACATTCTAGTGGGCTTTCATTTGTGACAGTCAAAACTGCTCCTTGGTAAATATATATATATATATATATATATATATATATATATATATATTACTATATATAGTGCTCTGGTTCTCATTCGTAGTTAAATAAATTTGGAGACTCCAGAGGGCTCTGGAGAAATGATTATTATCTACTTTGTTTATTTTGCATGCACAATGTTTCTGAATCATTAAATACAGTAAGTTGGTTAATTGCCATAAATGAATATAAATAAGGTAAAACAATACTTATAATGTCATCAAATAGACAATAGGACCTACATATGACACCATGTTTTGAAAAAATAATACAAAGGCATTCAGTATTAGAGGCAGACAAGCCCATGATAGATGTGAAGGTATATAGCCTACACATACAGCTCTCAGCCATACTTATCACATTTGCCCAAATCCACACCTACTGCAACTGCCATCTCTGAGTCAATGTTAGGAAGACATCATCAAAGAAGTATGAGGCAACCCCAGAAAAAGGAACTCTAAAACCTAAAGTAATGTACATTTCCTTTAGCCCTGAACCTGTTCTTTATTTCAGTAACCAACATCAAGTATACACCTGGTAGGAATATTTCATTATTAATTAAATCCTTTCCTATGAACTCACCTGTCAGTCAGTGGTGTGATTACAAGTCTGTCAGTACAACCCAGGTATTCATTTTGATAAATAAATACTACATCAGTAATATCCACATGGCACACATCAGTTTCCTCATTGAAATAAAACCTTGCTTGTTTTAACCAATCAAAACTACTCAGAGAGTTCACATTTCTCTTGGTCTAAATCACAGAAAAAAAGAAAAAAAAAGAATTTCAAAAATTAAATTCTCAATTCTTTATTGTATTTATATCAGGCATATATTATCTGAAATAATGTTGCTATTCTTTATTGTATTTTTATCAGGAATATATTATCTGAAATAATGTTGCTATTCTTTTTTGTATTTATATCAGGAATATATTATCTGAAATAATGTTGCTATTCTTTATTGTATTTTTATCAGGAATATATTATCTGAAATAATGTTGCTATTCTTTATTGTATTTATATCAGGAGTGAGGCCGGCTGGTCCAGTGGTTAGTTTACCGGACTGTCAATCGAGGCGTCGCGGGTTCTATCCCTGGCTCTGACCAATCCCTGCAGGAGTTTTGGGCCTAGTGGACGTAATAATCTTCTTTCTAGAAGGAACGTCTGTAAAACTTAAAATAATTCTTTCCTGAAATAATGTTGTTATTCTTTCTCATATTTATATTAGGAATATATTATGTGAAATAATGTTGCTATTCTTTCTCATATTTATATCAGGAATATATTATGTGAAATAATGTTGCTATTCTTTATTTTATTATATCAGGAATATATTATGTGAAATAATGTTGCTTTGCTTTATTGTATTATATCAGGAATATATTATGTGAAATAATGTTGCTATTCTTTCTCAAATTTATATCAGGAATATATTATAGTAGAAAAGTAATAACTTACCAAATCATCAAATATATCTCTATGGTGTGCATGTATTGTAATTAAAGTTTCATATTTCACAGTAATAACTTACCAAATCATCAAATATATCTCTTTGGTGTACATGTATTGTAATTAAAGTTTCATATTTCACAGTAATAACTTACCAAATCATCAAATATATCTCTTTGGTGTGCATGTATTGTAATTAAAGTTTCATATTTCACAGTAATAACTTACCAAATCATCAAATATATCTCTTTGGTGTACATGTATTGTAATTAAAGTTTCATATTTCACAGTAATAACTTACCAAATCATCAAATATATCTCTTTGGTGTACATGTATTGTAATTAAAGTTTCATATTTCACTCTTTCCATGGATTTGAGATCTTCAGTGGTTTTTGAAATCAACATATTTAAAAGATTCAAAAAGTAATTGTTGGCATTTGTCATAAACTTTTTATCAAATTTGGCTGCTTTTAAAGCATCTTCTGAAGCTTTGGTCCATAAAATTTGTATTCCTAAAAGTCCAACCTAGATTTGAGGAGAAAAAAAAAACAATGTTCTGTAAAGCCATATTTTTATAATAAAGTTTTTAAATGAAGAAAGGATCGAATAAATTTCATATAATTCTAATGATTACCTGAGCTGGAAAATTATTCAGGAAAGTATACAGCTCAAACTCAGAAGCACAAGTAGCACGAAATGCTTCTCTTATGATGCCATGTAAAGATTTCTGTTGTTCGTTCATCAGAGTATCCAACCATTGTTCAACATTACCTTCACATCGTACAGGAGTCTCTAACTGTCAATTTCACAGAATATTGAACATTTTATTCTTTTTGTAATTTGCCTCCACAGTTAAATAAATTCCCCTGTCTTCTCTCAGTTAAAAAAATTCCACTGTCTTGTCTCATTTAAATAAATTCCACTGTCTTGTCTCAGTTAAATAAATTCCACTGTCTTGTCTCATTTAAATAAATTCCACTGTCTTGTCTTAGTTCAATAAATTCCACTGTCTTGTCTCAGTTAAATAAATTTCACTGTCTTGTCTCATTTAAATAAATTCCACTGTCTTGTCTCAATTAAATAAATTCCACTGTCTTGTCTCAGTTAAATAAATTCCACTGTCTTGTCTCAGTTAAATAAATTCCACTGTCTTGTCTCAGTTAAATAAATTCCACTGTCTTGTCTCAGTTAAATAAATTCCACTGTCTTGTTTCAGTTAAATAAATTCCACTGTTTTGTCTCATTTAAATAAATTCCACTGTCTTGTCTCATTTAAATAAATTCCACTGTCTTGTCTCAGTTAAATAAATTCCACTGTCTTGTCTCAGTTAAATAAATTCCACTGTCTTGTTTCAGTTAAATAAATTCCACTGTCTTGTCTTATTTAAATAAATTCCACTGTCTTGTCTCATTTAAATAAATTCCACTGTCTTGTCTCAGTTCAATAAATTCCACTGTCTTGTCTCAGGTAAATAAATTCCACTGTCTTGTCTCATTTAAATAAATTCCACTGTCTTGTCTAAGTTCAATAAATTCCCCTGTCTTCTCTCAGTTAAAAAAATTCCACTGTCTTGTCTCATTTAAATAAATTCCACTGTCTTGTCTCAGTTCAATAAATTCCACTGTCTTGTCTCATTTAAATAACTTCCACTGTCTTGTCTCAGTTCAATAAATTCCACTGTCTTGTCTCAGTTAAAAAAATTCCACTGTCTTGTCTCATTTAAATAAATTACACTGTCTTGTCTCAGTTAAATAAATTCCACTGTCTTGTCTATGTTCAATAAATTCCACTGTCTTGTCTCAGTTATATAAATTCCACTGTCTTGTCTTAGTTAAATAAATTCCACTGTCTTGTCTCAGTTAAAATAATTCCACTGTCTTGTCTCATTTAAATAAATTCCACTGTCTTGTCTCATTTAAATAAATTCCACTGTCTTGTCTCATTTAAATAAATGCCATTGTCTTGTCTCAATTAAATAAATTCCACTGTCTTGTCTCAGTTCAATAAATTCCACTGTCTTGTCTCATTAAAATAACTCAGGAATATAAGTTAACTGTATAAGTCAGGAATATGAGTTAATTTTATAAGTCAGGAATATGAGTTAACTGTATAAGTCAGGAATATGAGTTAAATGTATAAGTCAGGAATATAAGTTAACTGTATAAGTCAGGAATATGAGTTAATTTTATAAGTCAGGAATATAAGTTAACTGTATAAGTCAGGAATATAAGTTAACTGTATAAGTCAGGAATATGAGTTAATTTTATAAGTCAGGAATATAAGTTAACTGTATAAGTCAGATATATGAGTTAAATGTATAAGTCAGGAATATAAGTTAACTGTATAAGTCAGGTATATGAGTTAAATGTATAAGTCAGGAATATAAGGTAACTGTATAAGTCAGGAATATGAGTTAATTTTATAAGTCAGGAATATAAGTTAACTGTATAAGTCAGGTATATGAGTTAAATGTATAAGTCAGGAATATAAGTTAACTGTATAAGTCAGGTATATGAGTGAGCCACCAAGTGAATAATCCAGGGGAATTCAGCAGGTGGGGAGAGGAAGTGTATTGTGTATACTGTGGAGACTGTAACACCCTATTGGCATACCAAAGGGTTTATAGTCTCAGGCAGGATTTGGTGTGTCAACCTTGAAATCAACCCTTTATATTGTTATATCTTGAGACATTACAGATCAGTGCTTACCCAACATTGGATCTTAACATCTGGCCAACATATTCTATAACATTTTCAGCCACATGTCACGACCTTATAACCCTTATTATTATTATTATGGAATAGGGGAAAGTAAAAAACTTTTTTTGTAAAATTATACATCAGCAATCAATTGGTAGCCTAATGGTAAAACTTACATCAATTGGTAGCCTAATGGTAAAACTTACATCAATTGGTAGCCTAATGGTAAAACTTACATCAATTGGTAGCCTAATGGTACAACTTACATCAATTGGTAGCCTAATGGTAAAACTTACATCAATTGATAGCCTAATGGTACAACTTACATCAATTGGTAGCCTAATGGTAAAACTTACATCAATTGGTAGCCTAATGGTAAAACTTACATTAATTGGTAACCTAATGGTAAAACTTACATCAATTGATAGCCTAATGGTAAAACTTACATCAATTGGTAGCCTAATGGTAAAACTTACATCAATTGGTAGCCTAATGGTAAAACTTACATCAATTTTTTCTCCTTCTCTTGAGACACAAGATAGAATCAAGTCGTAAGTCTTTTCATGAAAGTCCACACTTTTAATATTGTCAAACAAACCTAACAAGTGAGCCTACAGTAAAATAAAAAGTTACAATAGTGTTAAAAGTTTAAATAGAATATTCAACAATTTGTATTTTTACTTAGTACAGGAACAAAAGTATGGTTATTTGCAGACAATTGTATAATTTACAGAACAATAAAGACAGAAAAAGATAGTGAACTCTTACAAAACGACCAAGATGAATTACAAAAATGGAAATCTAACTGGAGTATGTCTTTTCACCCAGAAAAGTGCCAACTGCTAAGAGTATCCAAGAAAAAAAAACCAAATGATTACAAACAACTGGGTAACATTCATGGTAAAGACCTAACCCAAACTTTAACTACAAAATACTTAGGAGTAATAATAAATTATCAATTATCTTGGAATCCACATATTGATGAAAAAATTAAAAAATCTACCAAATCATTAGGCTTCATAAAAAAAGAACTTTTAAACAAATGTAATAAGAATATAAAACTAAACTGCCATCTCATATGTGTTAAACCTATGCTATAATATGCATCTTATGTATGGGACCCATCAACTAAAGAAAACTATAAAAATTCAGAAAAGAGCTGTATTACTAGTGGATATACACAACTGACAAGAAGAACACCAATAGTTAAATCAGCTAACCTAGATACACTAAAGGACAGAAGGGCAAATAGTAACGTAGTAATAATACATAAGGCATTAAAATCTAACTTGGAAATACAGCACAATAACATGGGACGCAATAATCATCTATATAGAAGGGGGAAATCAATTAGACCCTGTATAGCATGACTTTAGGAAGTAGTAAATCAATCAGTACCTGTATAGTATGACTTTAGGAAGCAGTAAATCAATCAGCACCTGTATAGTATGACTTTAGGAAGCAGTAAATCAATCAGTACCTGTATAGTATGACTTTAGGAAGCAGTAAATCAATCAGTACCTGTAAAGTATGACTTTAGGAAGCAGTAAATCAATCAGTACCTGTATAGTATGACAATCACTTGCTTGGCCTAATATCTCTAGCAATGCTGGATCAGACACAAAGAAAAATCTTGGAAAAAGAAGTCTTTTCCTTTCTAAGTATCTGAATAAATAAATAAATCAATCAATTATTTGTTTAAAGCAAACATACTAATTTGTATGAACAAAAAATTGTCCTCAACATTTTATTCATTTAAAACCTAAATAATAATCGCTTCTTACACTTGTATTTAACTCTTCCTGTACCGACCTACTTCTATCTATGCTGCCTTTAGTTCCGCTATACACGCGCCCGGGACTGTAAGGGTTAATTTATAAGTAATTGAAAAGAAATCCCTTGATATCAATTTAAAGTGAACAGTAATATTAAGGTGAGTGAATAAAAAAGATCAAAGAAACAAACCCTGTTAGAGATTTCTGACATAGTTCTAATTGTTCTTGAAGGTGTGGAAGAATCTGCTGCATTGTATCATCAGCAGCACAACATGCAATAACATTCTCATTTTCATGAGCTCTCTGCATTACTTTCAACCAGGATTTATCAATGGCTGCAAAACGTTTCGATTCCTAGGACAAAACAGGTCTAACGTTATCAAATGGAATGACTTTAACTTAAAAGTAAATAGTGATAATATAAAGGTGCAATGAAGACTGTAGAGTTTCTTTTTTTATTAAAGTATGAAATGAAGTGTTAATGTCCTCATCATCTTATAATCATACCCTGCGGCAAAGACCTGTAATCTACACAGTCTACAGCATAATTCTGTGAACAACATACTCTACTACACAGACAAGTAAAATACATACTAATCAGCACAATTCTGTAAACAACATACTCTACTACACAGACAAGTAAAATACATACATACTAATCAGCACAATTCTACCAATATAAACCCATACATTGCCTACCAATATGAACCCATACATTGCCTACCAATATGAACCCATACATTGCCTACCAATATGAACCCATACATTGCCTACCAATATGAACCCATACATTGCCTACCAATATGAACCCATACATTGCCTACCAATATGAACCCATACATTGCCTACCAATATGAACCCATACATTGCCTACCAATATGAACCCATACATTGCCTACCAATATGAACCCATACATTGCCTACCAATTTGAACCCATACATTGCCTACCAATATGAACCCATACATTGCCTACCGGTACCAATATGAACAATTTTATTTAAATATATTACCTGAGGCAATTGCTTGGCAATATCACCTCCAACAAATACAGCTTCTAGATACACCCATAGATTCTGAACTACAATCCATTGTTCCAATATATCTGCTGTAGTGCTTAAATTTTGGACCCAGGTTTGAATTTTGGGTTTGTATGGTGCATTATACCTGTGTACAAGCAATATTAATATAATAATAAAGCAATCGTTCTGGAAAAAAAAAATTATTTTACTTTAATACCAATATCATACATTCTATTTCATCATTTGAACTGCTTAAAATTGTCTAATGTTTGAACCTAAAGTACTTTACCAATATCATACATTCTTTTTCATCATTTAAAAATTGTCTAATGTTTGAACCTTAAGTACTTTACCAATATCATACATTCTATTTCATCATTTTAAAATTGTCTAATGTTTGAACCTAAAGTAGTTTACCAATATCATACATTCTTTTTCATCATTTAAAAATTGTCTAATGTTTGAACCTTAAGTACTTTACCAATATCATACATTCTATTTCATCATTTTAAAATTGTCTAATGTTTGAACCTAAAGTAGTTTACCAATATCATACATTCTTTTTCATCATTTTAAAATTGTCTAATGTTTGAACCTTAAGTACTTTACCAATATCATACATTCTATTTCATCATTATAAAATTGTCTAATGTTTGAACCTAAAGTAGTTTACCAATATCATACATTCTTTTTCATCATTTTAAAATTGTCTAATGTTTGAACCTTAAGTACTTTACCAATATTATACATTATATTTCATCATTTTAAAATTGTCTAATGTTTGAACCTAAAGTAGTTTACCAATATCATACATTCTATTTCATCATTTTAACTGCTTAAAATTGTCTAATGTTTGAACCTAAAGTAGTTTACCAATATCATACATTCTATTTCATCATTTTAAAATTGTCTAATGTTTGAACCTAAAGTAGTTTACCATACATTCTATTTCATCATTTTAAAATTGTCTAATGTTTGAACCTAAAGTAGTTTACCAATATCATACATTCTATTTCATCAAGTAGTTTACCAATATCATACATTCTATTTCATCATTTTAAAATTGTCTAATGTTTGAAACTAAAGTAGTTTACCAATATCATACATTCTATTTCAACAAGTTGTTTACCAATACCATACATTCTATTTCATCAAGTAGTTTACCAATATCATACATTCTATTTCATCATTTTAAAATTGTCTAATGTTTGAACCTAAAGTAGTTTACCAATATCATACATTCTTTTTCATCATTTAAAAATTGTCTAATGTTTGAACCTTAAGTACTTTACCAATATCATACATTCTATTTCATCATTTTAAAATTGTCTAATGTTTGAACCTAAAGTAGTTTACCAATATCATACATTCTTTTTCATCATTTTAAAATTGTCTAATGTTTGAACCTTAAGTACTTTACCAATATCATACATTCTATTTCATCATTATAAAATTGTCTAATGTTTGAACCTAAAGTAGTTTACCAATATCATACATTCTTTTTCATCATTTTAAAATTGTCTAATGTTTGAACCTTAAGTACTTTACCAATATCATACATTATATTTTATCATTTTAAAATTGTCTAATGTTTGAACCTAAAGTAGTTTACCAATATCATACATTCTATTTCATCATTTTAACTGCTTAAAATTGTCTAATGTTTGAACCTAAAGTAGTTTACCAATATCATACATTCTATTTCATCATTTTAAAATTGTCTAATGTTTGAACCTAAAGTAGTTTACCATACATTCTATTTCATCATTTTAAAATTGTCTAATGTTTGAACCTAAAGTAGTTTACCAATATCATACATTCTATTTCATCAAGTAGTTTACCAATATCATACATTCTATTTCATCATTTTAAAATTGTCTAATGTTTGAAACTAAAGTAGTTTACCAATATCATACATTCTATTTCAACAAGTTGTTTACCAATACCATACATTCTATTTCATCAAGTAGTTTACCAATATCATACATTCTATTTCAACAAGTAGTTTACCAATACCATACATTCTATTTCATCAAGTAGTTTACCAATACCATACATTCTATTTCATCAAGTAGTTTACCAATACCATACATTCTATTTCATCAAGTAGTTTACCAATACCATACATTCTATTTCATCAAGTAGTTTACCAATATCATACATTCTATTTCAACAAGTAGTTTACCAATACCATACATTCTATTTCATCAAGTAGTTTACCAATACCATACATTCTATTTCATCAAGTAGTTTACCAGTACCATACATTCTATTTCATCAAGTAGTTTACCAATATTATACATTCTATTTCATCAAGTAGTTTACCAATACCATACATTCTATTTCATCAAGTAGTTTACCAATATTATACATTCTATTTCATCAAGTAGTTTACCAATACCATACATTCTATTTCATCAAGTAGTTTACCAATATTATACATTCTATTTCATCAAGTAGTTTACCAATACCATACATTCTATTTCATCAAGTAGTTTACCAATATTATACATTCTATTTCATCAAGTAGTTTACCAATACCATACATTCTATTTCATCAAGTAGTTTACCAATATTATACATTCTATTTCATCAAGTAGTTTACCAATACCATACATTCTATTTCATCAAGTAGTTTACCAATATTATACATTCTATTTCATCAAGTAGTTTACCAATACCATACATTCTATTTCATCAAGTAGTTTACCAATATTATACATTCTATTTCATCAAGTAGTTTACCAATACCATACATTCTATTTCATCAAGTAGTTTACCAATATTATACATTCTATTTCATCAAGTAGTTTACCAATACCATACATTCTATTTCATCAAGTAGTTTACCAATATTATACATTCTATTTCATCAAGTAGTTTACCAATACCATACATTCTATTTCATCAAGTAGTTTACCAATACCATACATTCTATTTCATCAAGTAGTTTACCAATATTATACATTCTATTTCATCAAGTAGTTCACCAATATTATACATTCTATTTCATCAAGTAGTTTACCAATACCATACATTCTATTTCATCAGTAGTTTACCAATATTATACATTCTATTTCATCAAGTAGTTTACCAATATTATACATTCTATTTCATCAAGTAGTTTACCAATATTATACATTCTATTTCATCAAGTAGTTTACCAATATTATACATTCTATTTCATCAAGTAGTTTACCAATATTATACATTCTATTTCATCAAGTAGTTTACCAATATTATACATTCTATTTCATCAAGTAGTTTACCAATATTATACATTCTATTTCATCAAGTAGTTTACCAATATTATACATTCTATTTCATCAAGTAGTTTACCAATATTATACATTCTATTTCATCAAGTAGTTTACCAATATCATACATTCTATTTCATCAAGTAGTTTACCAATATTATACATTCTATTTCATCAAGTAGTTTACCAATACCATACATTCTATTTCATCAAGTAGTTTACCAATATTATACATTCTATTTCATCAAGTAGTTTACCAATACCATACATTCTATTTCATCAAGTAGTTTACCAATACCATACATTCTATTTCATCAAGTAGTTTACCAATACCATACATTCTATTTCATCAAGTAGTTTACCAATATTATACATTCTATTTCATCAAGTAGTTTACCAATATCATACATTCTATTTCATCAAGTAGTTTACCAATATTATATATTCTATTTCATCAAGTAGTTTACCAATATTATACATTCTATTTCATCAAGTAGTTTACCAATACCATACATTCTATTTCATCAAGTAGTTTACCAATATCATACATTCTATTTCATCAAGTAGTTTACCAATACCATACATTCTATTTCATCAAGTAGTTTACCAATATTATACATTCTATTTCATCAAGTAGTTTACCAATACCATACATTCTATTTCATCAAGTAGTTTACCAATACCATACATTCTATTTCATCAAGTAGTTTACCAATACCATACATTCTATTTCATCAAGTAGTTTACCAATATTATACATTCTATTTCATCAAGTAGTTTACCAATACCATACATTCTATTTCATCAAGTAGTTTACCAATACCATACATTCTATTTCATCAAGTAGTTTACCAATATTATACATTCTATTTCATTAAGTAGTTTACCAATACCATACATTCTATTTCATCAAGTAGTTTACCAATATCATACATTCTATTTCATCAAGTAGTTTACCAATATTATACATTCTATTTCATCAAGTAGTTTACCAATATTATACATTCTATTTCATCAAGTAGTTTACCAATATTATACATTCTATTTCATCAAGTAGTTTACCAATATCATACATTCTATTTCATCAAGTAGTTTACCAATATCATACATTCTATTTCATCAAGTAGTTTACCAATACCATACATTCTATTTCATCAAGTAGTTTACCAATACCATACATTCTATTTCATCAAGTAGTTTACCAATACCATACATTCTATTTCATCAAGTAGTTTACCAATATTATACATTCTATTTCATCAAGTAGTTTACCAATACCATACATTCTATTTCATCAAGTAGTTTACCAATACCATACATTCTATTTCATCAAGTAGTTTACCAATATTATACATTCTATTTCATCAAGTAGTTTACCAATACCATACATTCTATTTCATCAAGTAGTTTACCAATATCATACATTCTATTTCATCAAGTAGTTTACCAATATTATACATTCTATTTCATCAAGTAGTTTACCAATATTATACATTCTATTTCATCAAGTAGTTTACCAATACCATACATTCTATTTCATCAAGTAGTTTACCAATACCATACATTCTATTTCATCAAGTAGTTTACCAATATTATACATTCTATTTCATCAAGTAGTTTACCAATACCATACATTCTATTTCATCAAGTAATTTACCAATATCATACATTCTATTTCATCAAGTAGTTTACCAATATTATACATTCTATTTCATCAAGTAGTTTACCAATATTATACATTCTATTTCATCAAGTAGTTTACCAATATTATACATTCTATTTCATCAAGTAGTTTACCAATATCATACATTCTATTTCATCAAGTAGTTTACCAATATTATACATTCTATTTCATCAAGTAGTTTACCAATATTATACATTCTATTTCATCAAGTAGTTTACCAATATTATACATTCTATTTCATCAAGTAGTTTACCAATACCATACATTCTATTTCATCAAGTAGTTTACCAATATTATACATTCTATTTCATCAAGTAGTTTACCAATATCATACATTCTATTTCATCAAGTAGTTTACCAATATCATACATTCTATTTCATCAAGTAGTTTACCAATATCATACATTCTATTTCATCAAGTAGTTTACCAATATTATACATTCTATTTCATCAAGTAGTTTACCAATACCATACATTCTATTTCATCAAGTAGTTTACCAATACCATACTTTCTATTTCATCAAGTAGTTTACCAATACCATACATTCTATTTCATCAAGTAGTTTACCAATACCATACATTCTATTTCATCAAGTAGTTTACCAATATCATACATTCTATTTCATCAAGTAGTTTACCTGTTACTCATCAGAGAACTGAGAATCATCAGAGAATCCTCTAACAAACTTATTGTCTCCACTGTGTCTCCTGGTTTCAATAGCAGCTCCCCACGATTTTTGAATTGCATAAATGTTAACGTACGGTTACTCCAATCTGCCATGACCTGCTTTAACTTGGCTTCAATATCTTTTTCTTTCACAGCAGATATGCAAATGTCCTGTAATAATTTCATTTTTATCACATTTACGTGATAAAAAAAAAACAATTAGTAACAGAAGAGGGTAAGGTATATATTATTTACTAGTATATGATTGCCCTTTAGTTGATGGATAAATGTAGTGAGAAATAGTTTCAATTACAAATTTGCATTTTATAATACAATTGTTTTGGGAGTACAATGTTAATGTATTGAATACTTTTTCACTTTACTATATCAATTACATTTTTTTAATAAAGTCAAATATAAGTTATATTAATAAAGTCAAATATAAGTTATATTAATAAAGTCAAATATAAGTTATATTAATAAAGTCAAATATAAGTTATATTAATAAAGTCAAATATAAGTTATATTAATAAAGTCAAATATAAGTTGTATTAATAAAGTCAAATATAAGTTGTATTAATAAAATCAAATATAAGTTATATTAATAAAGTCAAATATAAGTTATATTAATAAAGTCAAATATAAGTTATATTAATAAAGTCAAATATAAGTTATATTAATAAAGTCAAATATAAGTTGTATTAATAAAGTAAATTATAAGTTGCAGTATTAAAGTCAAATATAAGTTGTATTATTAAAGTCAAATATAAGTTGTATTGTTAAAGTCAAATATGAGTTGCATTATTAAAGTCATGATAAAAAATTACTTATAAATTCTTCTTCTTTAATAAATGAAAACTTAAAGATGTAGAATGTTTAAAATTGAAAAAGTTTACAAATATAAATGAACTACTTAAAAGTGGCAACTTACTTCAACATCATCTTTTACTGGCAATAATGGAGCATTCATGATATCTTTTAAGTGCACACTTTCCATGATCTGGTCCATTGGTAAATCTGAGGTCACATCAAAGTCAAACTTATAGTTGGCCACCTTCTGAATTCTTTGCCAGTGTCGTCCTTGCATTGATTTGTTAGCCATTAGCTCCAGTAAAGGAACTGTTTCATTGAAGTCATCAATCTTCTTTTTAAGATCATTAAATGCTGGCCAGTCTTTTAACCCTTTAGGTAAACGTCGACATCTAAATACATTAAACAATGTTCATTATTAATCTTTTAAGCCTTTAGGTAAACGATGACATCTAATTACATTAAACAATGTTCATTATTAATCTTTTAAGCCTTTAGGTAAACGATGACATCTAAATACATCAGACAATGTTTATTATTTAAGTAACTTCATATAAATGATACCAAAACATTCATGCAAAATTCATTATAGACAGTTAATATATGTCTAGATTAAATGGTAAATAATCAAATAATCATTATTTTTAACATAAAAATTACTTGTCTTGCTCACATAGCATTAAGGACAATAAAACTATTTTTTTATGTTTTATCCTAGGCCCAGATGTCTTCTATATAGAATGTTAGTTGTGGTGTTATTTTTTGTGTGTGTGCAAATGTATTTTTGAAAAAACCTTGTTTCTTTCTAATATTCTCTACAGATTATGGTTACTTGAATAAAATGAAGATTTTAACAACATTTTTCACTTAGTTTTTAGTTTGAAATATTTGTACAGGAATAAAATAGATTAAATCTAGATGTGTTCTTTTTGTTTTTTTCTTTTATATAGTCTTCATAGTTGGCACTTTAATATATTTTTAAAAAATGTTTCAGTATCTTAAGTTGATGTTTTATCCTATATATTATACTATCATCAGCAACAACCTTTCTTTTGTATTGAACTTTTTTCTTCATCATCATCATAGCCCGTCACCCCAGCTGGGGTATCCTCTGTCCTGTGCTATTTATTCTAGTTAGTTCCAGTTGTAACCCATCTTTGCGGTGCCTACCCTAAGGTCGTGTCGCCAGGTATTTCCTGGGCGGCTTCTTTTCCGCTTGCCTTGGGGGTTCCACTTCTGTGCCTGCCTGGTGACATTGGCTGACGCTAAGCATAAGAAGTGCCCAATCCAACCCCAACCCTATCTCCTCTATCTTTTGTCATCTTTAATAGGAAGTTGGCAGGTTCTTTGCCAAAGGTAAGTGTTGCTTATGGTGTCAGGCCAGGAGATCTGAAGAATCTTTCTCAGGCAGCTATTTATGAAGGTTTGGACTTAGCAGGTGGTGGTTTTAGTTGTCCTCCAACTCTGTGCTCCATACAACAAGACTGACTTCACAGTTGAATAGTTAAATCTTGGTATTCAAGGACAACTCTCTGGAGTTCCATATATTCTTGAGTTGGATGAAGGTGGCTCTTGCTTTGCTGATTCTTGCCTTGACGTCCGCAACTGTTCTTCCCTGCTGGTCAATGATGCTACCCAGGTAAATAAAGCACTGTGCCTCCTCCAGGGAACTTCTCTTTGTGATTGATTCAGTACTGATAGGGTTGATCTTCAGAAATTGTCTCTTAGCATTGTTTATGTTGAGCCTGTGCCCATGTGGCTGCTACCATGTTTGAGCTTTGTTTATGTTAAGTCTAGCCTGTGCCCATGTGGCTGCTACCATGTTTGAGCTTTGTTTATGTTAAGTCTAGCCTGTGCCCATGTGGCTGATACCATGTTTGTTTTCTTTTGCATTTGCTGTTCACTGTACGAGAGGAGTAGGCCCAACAATATTGTCGGCAAAATCCATTTCATTGAGCTGGTCCCAGAAGGTTCATTATATTCCGTTTCTGCACTCCCGAGTGGATGTCTTCAAAATCCAAACAATGACTATTTTATAGGCAAAGTCACACCATAAATAATAATAGCTTGTTCTCTACCTTTCATAAACTTTGCTTAAATCTTCTCACAAACTACATTAAAAAAAATTATATAAAGGATAAACCTGTTTTGTAATTCTGTGAGCTCGGCATTAATCTTCTCACAATCTACTTCTGACCAGCTCAGTTCATTGTAACCATCAATGATTGTATTCACACTATTGTAAAGGCCATACAATTTCTGCAGTAGATTCAGTTCTTTTTTAACTCTCAACAGTTCAGGCTCTTCAGTTTTAGTTAGGCCAAACAAATCTTCTCCTTGTGAGTAAATGACATGCTTGTGATGTAAATCATCAAACTGCATCTGTTCAAGACAAAAGTTGAGACTAATACAGCTATAGACAGAATTGCCCAGCACCCCACACAGCTATAGACAGAATTTCCCAGAACAGAACTTTGCAATAAATAAACAATCATTAAATTTTCTAGTATTTAAATATAATAAACACTTATACGCAGAAAATAATGGAAATCTAAATTCTTTAAATTACTAAACTTCATAGCAGTGTGATAAACATATAGTGATCTTAACCTGAAAATTTTGCATCCGTTCATTAGCTACAGCTGGGGGAATTCCTGGTTCCATTGGACCTTTCTGGAACAGAAATTATTTGTTTATATTTTTTTTTTACATCGCATAACTTTAACCAAAAAACACTATAATTGTTCAATATCTATTCATTTGTTGTTGTTGTTTTTTAACTTAACTTTTATATAAAAAAGATTACCTTATCATACTCAGATACAAACACAGCTATGTCTGCCTTTAGAATCTCTACAGATTGTGTTAGGTCTTCTTTAAAGGTTGGCTGTACTTCCATTAATGTGTCTGTAACCTGACTCTAAACATACAGTGTTAGTATTAACTTGTGTTAGTATTAATTCAAGTCAAGAAACAAAGTTTTTTTCTACAAACATATTGAATGCCTTAAAAATGGTTTTCTTTTTATACCTTTTAATGTTAATATTATTTGAAAAAAATTTAATCTTACTTTTCTCTGAAAAAAAATCCCATAACTTCAAATTATGATTATAATTTACACATTATATTAAATATTAAATTAAAGTTATTATGGACCAGCATTTTTCTTCTTTTACTTCACAAATGGATAATTCAATAAAGTAGTTTATTTAAAACATAAATGTGTTACATTTATAATTCCTGTCACTCCTATAATTTTAATAACTGAAAGTTTTGTGACAGTCGACACTATTCCTGAAATTCAAATTCTATTAATTAATTAATTATTTAAAAAGTGTTCTATTTATGCAAATCCTACATCTATATTCTAAATGCGTAAAGCAAAAAGTTACAGTCTAAAACTAGATTTTTTTGCTGTTTGGATGGGGTTGGATCAGGGTTGGATTTACTATTAAGCAAAATAATCATGTGCTTAGGGTATCAAGGAAAATTTTTCCAAAGCAGCAATTTACCATAATCCATAGCCCATGTGGTGCATTTGCAAAAAAGGGATCTCACAATACATTACAAAATGCACCCAAATTATTTTATTGATTAGGGCCTCTCATGGGCTTAATTTGGGCCTTTATGCATACCACATGGTTGTGCTCTATATATACCCACTTGATACATCTACATGAAAGTATAAATGCGCCATGAAAAAACAAATAGATAAATAAAATTTTGAAAACAAAAAAGTAGTATCTCTAGATGGAGTATGTCATTTTCTCCTAGTTAGTTCAACAAACATTAAGTAGTATCTCTAGATGGAGTATGTCATTTTCTCCTAGTCAGTTCAACAAACATTAAGTAGTATCTCTAGATGGAGTATGTCATTTTCTCCAAGTGAGTTCAACAAACATTAAGTAGTATCTCTAGATGGAGTATGTCATTTTCTCCTAGTCAGTTCAACAAACATTAAGTAGTATCTCTAGATGGAGTATGTCATTTTCTCCTAGTGAGTTCAACAAACATTAAGTAGTATCTCTAGATGGAGTATGTCATTTTCTCCTAGTCAGTTCAACAAACATTAAGTAGTATCTCTAGATGGAGTATGTCATTTTCTCCAAGTGAGTTCAACAAACATTAAGTAGTATCTCTAGATGGAGTATGTCATTTTCTCCTAGTGAGTTCAACAAACATTAAGTAGTATCTCTAGATGGAGTATGTCATTTTCTCCTAGTGAGTTCAACAAACATTAAGTAGTATCTCTAGTTGGAGTATGTCATTTTCTCCTAGTGAGTTCAACAAACATTAAGTAGTATCTCTAGATGGAGTATGTCATTTTCTCCTAGTGAGTTCAACAAACATTAAGTAGTATCTCTAGATGGAGCATGTCATTTTCTCCTAGACAGTTCAACAAACATTAAGTAGTATCTCTAGATGGAGTATGTCATTTTCTCCTAGTTAGTTCAACAAACATTAAGTAGTATCTCTAGATGGAGTATGTCATTTTCTCCTAGTCAGTTCAACAAACATTAAGTAGTATCTCTAGATGGAGTATGTCATTTTCTCCTAGTCAGTTCAACAAACATTAAGTAGTATCTCTAGATGGAGTATGTCATTTTCTCCTAGTGAGTTCAACAAACATTAAGAAGTATCTCTAGATGGAGTATGTCATTTTCTCCTAGTGAGTTCAACAAACATTAAGTAGTATCTCTAGATGGAGTATGTCATTTTCTCCTAGTGAGTTCAACAAACATTAAGTAGTATCTCTAGATGGAGTATGTCATTTTCTCCTAGTGAGTTCAACAAACATTAAGTAGTATCTCTAGATTGAGTATGTCATTTTCTCCTAGTCAGTTCAACAAACATTAAGTAGTATCTCTAGATGGAGTATGTCATTTTCTCCTAGTAAGTTCAACAAACATTAATTAGTATCTCTAGATGGAGTATGTCATTTTCTCCTAGTCAGTTCAACAAACATTAAGTAGTATCTCTAGATGGAGTATGTCATTTTCTCCTAGACAGTTCAACAAACATTAAGTAGTATCTCTAGATGGAGTATGTCATTTTCTCCTAGACAGTTCAACAAACATTAAGTAGTATCTCTAGATGGAGTATGTCATTTTCTCCTAGTCAGTTCAACAAACATTAAGTAGTATCTCTAGATGGAGTATGTCATTTTCTCCTAGTCAGTTCAACAAACATTAAGTAGTATCTCTAGATGGAGTATGTCATTTTCTCCTAGTGAGTTCAACAAACATTAAGTAGTATCTCTAGATGGAGTATGTCATTTTCTCCTAGACAGTTCAACAAACATTAAGTAGTATCTCTAGATGGAGTATGTCATTTTCTCCTAGTCAGTTCAACAAACATTAAGTAGTATCTCTAGATGGAGTATGTCATTTTCTCCTAGTGAGTTCAACAAACATTAAGTAGTATCTCTAGATGGAGTATGTCATTTTCTCCTAGACAGTTCAACAAACATTAAGTAGTATCTCTAGATGGAGTATGTCATTTTCTCCTAGACAGTTCAACAAACATTAAGTAGTATCTCTAGATGGAGTATGTCATTTTCTCCTAGACAGTTCAACAAACATTAAGTAGTATCTCTAGATGGAGTATGTCATTTTCTCCTAGTGAGTTCAACAAACATTAAGTAGTATCTCTAGATGGAGTATGTCATTTTCTCCTAGTGAGTTCAACAAACATTAAGTAGTATCTCTAGATGGAGTATGTCATTTTCTCCTAGTCAGTTCAACAAACATTAAGTAGTATCTCTAGATGGAGTATGTCATTTTCTCCTAGACAGTTCAACAAACATTAATTAGTATCTCTAGATGGAGTATGTCATTTTCTCCAAGTGAGTTCAACAAACATTAAGTAGTATCTCTAGATGGAGTATGTCATTTTCTCCTAGTTAGTTCAACAAACATTAAGTAGTATCTCTAGATGGAGTATGTCATTTTCTCCTAGTGAGTTCAACAAACATTAAGTAGTATCTCTAGATGGAGTATGTCATTTTCTCCTAGTCAGTTCAACAAACATTAAGTAGTATCTCTAGATAGAGTATGTCATTTTCTCCTAGACAGTTCAACAAACATTAAGTAGTATCTCTAGATGGAGTATGTCATTTTCTCCTAGTGAGTTCAACAAACATTAAGTAGTATCTCTAGATGGAGTATGTCATTTTCTCCTAGTGAGTTAAACAAACATTAAGTAGTATCTCTAGATGGAGTATGTCATTTTCTCCTAATCAGTTCAACAAACATTAAGTAGTATCTCTAGATGGAGTATGTCATTTTCTCCTAGACAGTTCAACAAACATTAAGTAGTATCTCTAGATGGAGTATGTCATTTTCTCCTAGACAGTTCAACAAACATTAAGTAGTATCTCTAGATGGAGTATGTCATTTTCTCCTAGTCAGTTCAACAAACATTAAGTAGTATCTCTAGATGGAGTATGTCATTTTCTCCTAGTGAGTTCAACAAACATTAAGTAGTATCTCTAGATGGAGTATGTCATTTTCTCCTAGACAGTTCAACAAACATTAATATCGAACTTCTAGTACTTCATTTATCATTAAAACAATATAGGTAGCTTACTAGGTAAAAACAAATTTGTAACTTTTTATATTCTCTTAACATAATAGTGGCAATTGGAAAACTAGCCTTACAGAATAGAAGATTTCTAGAGTACAGAATCTGAATATTTGGACTTATCTTTTGCTGAATCCGGGAACAAACCGAGTAGTAGAGGCAGCTCTGAAGTTCTGCTATCATATGCATAACTTATTCTATAAATAATATTTCCCTAATTCCCCTCTCCCACATGTCTTGTTAAATGTTAACTTACAGCAATAGCAATTGTTAGAACTTTATTAAAACTGATATGTTTACAGTAACTCCCTACTTTTAACAATTACACCATTCTATTAGTAAATTATAAATATTTCTATACAGAATTTAACTATTTAAAGCCTAAAATGTTTTAAATAGACAAATTTATTATTGTTTTTAATCTTCTCATGTGAGTAACTCAATACTTGCACATAGTTCTAGTAACTTTTCATACATGTAACTTAATACTTGCACATAGTTCTAGCAACTTCTAATATGTGTAGCTTAATACTTACACATTGTTCTAGCATCTTCTCATATGTGTAACGTAATGAATCAGCTCTATCAGTCTCTTCCTTTGGTACAGTCATATTTAAATTTAGCATCAATCCATAAGCTTCCTGTAATAGTTAAAGATTCTTTTACAAACTCTTGTCACTATACTATAACTCAGCAAGTTAATTACATTTCATCAGTTATCCTGGCCACAAAGCTACAAGTTGATTTAGTCAATAATTAATTATTGTTTATTTATCTTGATAAATTCAATAAAGAATTTAATTCAATTAAAATTGTTTCGGTCTGTAGGTCTATCACTTGAAGTGATTCAAATTTAATGCAAATGTAAGCATGAGCTTTTTAGATTTGAATTGTAGGCCTATGCATATAGCAGTTTCCCAAATATATATATATATATATATATATGAAGACTCCACTGAAAGAACGCACGTAGTCACATATATATAGGCCTATATATAGGCCTAGTACATAGTGTATCATAATAATAATAGTTTATAGTTAATAACTTAAAATAGTGAGTAATTCCTTCTGACCAAATTAATCCATAGTTAGTTATAGTCTATAACTATATTATATACTATATATTATATTATATACTATATAGTAATAGTGACCTAAGGAGGCATGAAGCATAGGGCTGGTGAAAAGCGTTCACCAGTTTCCATGGCCACGGCATACAAGGACATTGTCATCAGCACAATGCCAGACAAGTAGGCCTACTCATCAGAACTGTGTGGACTCAGGAACAACCACCACGCCAGACCCGGGTAAATGACAACAAATAAACATGCCTTTACACAAACAAGGCAAAAAAAATGTGGCCGTAGAAGACTCAAGAAGCATTCTAGAAGCATTGTCCTTTGCTCAGACCGACCCGTCAACAATGGCCATGGCAAAATTAAAGGTAGAGGACCGTAGAGCCGTAGAGGGATGGCTATCTATACAAACAAACTAAATGGCAATATCAACTGCATAAAAAAAAATAGAACCAATTACACTAAAGTATAGCCAAATAAATTCAATAATTTTTTTTTTAAATATGGCGATTTCATTTCATTTACTAATTTAAAAAAAACCATTTAGCTTCATATCTCTACGTGGGGAAATTTGTAAACAAAGAGGGATTACTCTCAACTCTCATCAAGGCAGAATTTCTGCCAGGTTTTGTCAGGCGAAAAATGTAATTATCATACCGGTATTCAGAATTGTTAGCAGAAACGGCATAGACGTAAAATGGTATGGACGATGACATTTTAAAAGACTCAGTGCTATGAAATTTTAAAAAAATTCGTATTAGAGTCATTTTTAATCTATTGATTTGTTTCTACTCGATGTTAAATTATTTAAGACAAGCTATATTCCCAGGCGTTGGCCAGGGGAAAAATTACATAGGCCTATAGTCTATTATAGTGACTCTATAGCTACAGATGACTACAATGAACATTGACCTAGCCTAATGCTATAATAATTTGTAAAAAAAAAATAGCTCTAGACTAGTCTATATTTTTTTTTTATTGAAAGCATTTAGGAAAGAATTTAAAAGAAATATTGTAGGCTAATCGGGTTAAAAAAAGGGCATTATTTTTTTTTTAACTAAAGTTTGGACTAAGCTTATTCCAGGCTCAACTGAGAATCGAACACCCGTCTCCCGTCTAAAATATAGGCCTAATTATTAGATTTTACTTAGGCCTACTGAAAACATGTTAGGAAAGCTTTAAGTCCTGAAATTCTTTACAATCTTTAAAAAAAAAAAGTATTATAAATGGAAATTTTTAAAAAGTAGAAAAAGACAAAATGTTACCAATGGGAAATCGAACCCAGGTCACGCGCATGGCAGTTCGGGGCGCTAACCACTCAGCTAGGGAGGACACGTGGAGAAATCCAATAGTAAAATAATATGAGGCAATAAGGTCACGTGTCTTTTAATTAACCAATGGGAATCGGAATCCACACACACATCCTCCTACTTTATATAAGCTTATATATAGTTATGTAGGCCTTGACATAAAATAACTTCTTTAATACGTGAAAATAACTTGGCTCGTCACAACAAAAAATATAGACTATATAGGCCTAAATACATAAAGACAATAATTATTATGCATGCCCATATCCCTGAGCGAAATATATTAATCATATAGGCCTATAACTCAGTGATTCTGCCTATCGAATCCACATTGAAAAGTTAAGTAATTAGGAGTCAATTTGTGTGGGGGTTTAATATTTTTTATTTTGTTTCATTGTATGTATAGTTAGTCATAGAAGATCTATATAGGGGCCTATAGTAGAACATATATTAGGGCCTATAAGCTTATACCGGTTTATATAAATATTTATTTACCATTGTTAGTAAAAGTGTAATTACTGGAAAATAGAATTTCATTGGAATTAATGGTGGGATTAATGGCCTATTAATACAAAAAAATAGGGCCTCATAGTGTAAGCCATGCAGAAGTCTCAAACTCAAATCGCTCTAGGTTGGTTAAAGGAAAACTAAGGAGTAGGCCTATTTAGCAGGGAGAGTAATGAATTAGACTGTGCTATCTAATGTGGTGTTGTATGAAGTTGTATCATGTAAAAAGATTATAGGCCTAATGTATTAATTGTAGAATTGACGATTTAATCTTTTTTAATGCATTGTTTCATTTCAAAAACAAATTGCCAATTGAATTTATATTTAATTTTATTGTTTACAAAACTTTTATTGGCAACTTTTGCAGTAAATGTGTAGGCCTACTGATTGCTGGCTAGATCCGCGTTTAATTGGAGAAAAAAACAATATGATAAAAAAGAAGCAATATTATTATGTCCTCCTTTTTGTTTCTCTGTGTTCTCCCTTTGATACCCATGTAGCCTATCTGGCAACCCTAGTCGAGAGCAATTATTGAACAACTTTAGTTAAGTTCTTAGTAGTTTCAATTGGCTGTTTTTTTTCCCATTTACAGTTAAATTAATCTATATTTCTGTTGGCAACTCTATTAGGAGACAAGTTTATGTCTTCAAAAGTGTATTATGTGGATATACAATTATTATTAATCTGACTAATGTCCATATTTAAATATGTAGGCCTACTTAATTACAAAGACGTATTATCCCAAAATGCCTAGATTAGCTATACAAACATAACGCCTCTATCTTCCGCTCACATCAAAACTTTCTTGTTCAATTAATTAGAAATAATGGTAAGCTTATCTCTGATAACATAAGTAAAGTGTAGGCTACATAAAAATGTAATTCTGTCGTATAAACAGCATGATGTCCCATGCAGATTTATAATTGCTCTTGATTTTTATGTTATATTATACAAAAATTTACATTTGGTCTCATACAATTATTTTTAGTTATCAAAGCATTTATTTCATATTAAATAACTGATCCATTTCTTAATTAAAGTGTCTGATAGGCAGACTAGCTTCATATTGTTTTAATATTGTTATGGTTGGTTACACACAAATTCAGTCATGTATGCTAATTTGAAAACATTTATTTTCTATTGACATACATTATTACTGGAAGGGAACGATTTATTTTTAAATGAAATCTATTTGTTTAAGTCTAATTTAGCCCAAATACAGGTTAATTTTGCCTTATATTAGCGCATTTTGCCACACATAGGTCTATTTAACTATATTTAGGCCTAGGTCTAAATGTGTGTACCTCAATAGGCAACATTTCCTCATCAAGCCACACATAGGTATATTTAAATATATCTTGGTCTAAATGTATGTACCTCAATAGGCAACATTTCCTCATCAAGTCACACATAGGTCTATTTAACTATATCTAGGTCTGTGTACCTCAATAGGCAACATTTCCTCATCAAGCCGAATATAATTTTCCTTCACTGACGACAAACTTGCCATAGCCATCCGAACATCATCCAAGTCTTTGACTGGTTTATTTAATAATTTGCTTTGATTTGCCATATATTCAGTCATCTCATCAACTCTGGTCTTCATTATTTTGTTTAATTCACGTCCATAGGCACGCTTCCACTCACCAATTTCTACCTGTATGGCCAGCTTTAAATGTTCTAAGAAAAAAAAATTAGACAAACTTACTCGTTTCATTACTGCAAACAATAGTCAAACACATTATAAGGATAACCACTTGATGACTTACACAAGGTGCGTGTTGTAGCCTATCGTTAAAATTAATTAAACCCTCTTATCTTATACAATTTTTTGCCACATTAACTACCATTAAAAATGTATAAATCCAATAGTGTAGACTTCCTAGAACATTGCTGTCTAACGATTAAAGGTGTTTTTGGCAAATGCAAAGTAGTTAACTTGGTGATGCTGTTGTTGTGCTAATTACGCCCCATATTATTTTTCTCTTTTATATGGTGTCTACACACATTTCCTCAACTTATTTTATATGCTGTCTATACACACTTCCTCAACTTATTTTATATTGTGTTTATACCAAACTTCTTCAAATTACTTTTTCCAATCTTTAAAATGTTGACTTACAACACTTGGATAAAAGAACGAGAGGATCTGTTATTTATTCATTTATTTCATAAAATGTCTTCTATATGTTTTGTTTTTAAAGCTCGATTCGTTTGATAATTCAGCAAAATTTTCAAATTCTTGGTATGCCTACATTGGTTAAAGAGAAATTCGGCACATCGAAATATAGCCATAAAGTCTACATACAACAGTTTAATACTATAACTTGCTAATGTTATTTAGGCCTACACTATTCAATACACCACTAACCTGTGCTTAGTTGCACCACGTAATTTAGCACTAACCTGTGCTTACTTACACCGTGTAATACAGCACTAGCCTGTACTTATTTACAGGGTGTAATACAGCACTAACCTGTGCTTAGTTGCACCATGTAATTTAGCACTAACCTGTGCTTATTTACACCGTGTAATACAGCACTAACCTGTGCTTATTTACACCGTGTAATACAGCACTAACCTGTGCTTAGTTACACTATGTAATACAGCACTAACCCGTCCTTAGTTACACCATGTAATACAGCATTAACCTGTGCATACATCGTTTAATACTGCCTTAACCAGTGCTCAGCTACACCATTCAATATAGCACTTTACCTGAGCTTAGTCAAACCATTCAATACTGCACTAACATGTTAAACCATTCAATATAAGCACCGTTATTATTATTATTAATACAACACTAATATGTGCCTAGTTAACATAATTCATTACAGCACTAACTTGTTCTTAGTTAGCCCATTCAATACTATAACTATAGGTTATGGCGTTTTTTTTTTACTCAAGATACTAATCTCCATTTAACAACTTTAAATTTTATTACATACCGGTGTTTAGTGAAATGGGCCCAATGATAATATTTGGAACAATGTTCGCAACATCTTCCTCCATCATTTTAAGTCGAGTATACTGCTCTTTGAATTCGTAGATGTCTGGTTTACTTTGCATGAAGTCCTAAGCAATGCATTCAATGAGTATTTATGATGATAGCATATTTAAGAGAAACCTATTTTTAAGATAATTATTTCAAATGTGTATAAACTCACGAAACAGCATTGATGAATCCCATTTTTTCATATTTTATTTATCAATATGGTAATTATGTAGATAAGATCTAAAAGTACATAGGAATACGCTGTTCACTTACACTTAATAACATACACTTAAATTGTCACTAAGTAGTTTCTGTAAATGTTCCGTGTTGTTTAAGTTAAAAACTAAATATTTAGTTTATTATTAAGTTTTAAGTTTAAGAGTTTTAGCTTTTAATCTATGATTAGATCCAACAAGGTGTGAACAAATTGTTACAAATTTAATTAGCGCTGTTTATATTTGCCAATTTTAAACCGCAGAATTAATAAAGTAAAAAATACGGACATCTTTTTTTATATCAATCCTTTATATTAATTTCGATAGACTTTGTATGTAAGTGTGGCTCTGCTTGTGTCTGTGTGGGTTTGTTTACGGCGTGTATACGTATGTTTGTATATATATATATATATATGTATGTGTAGCCTATAGACCTGCATATGTGTATGTATTTATGTTTAGGGCGTCCGGACCTTCGGATGGCTTAATGATCCACTTCCTGTCATCATATCGGGCTAAAACTGGGCACACAAACATCAGGTCGATGACAAAACATTCTTTCAAATGTCCAGATTAATAGAAAAACTAAGAATTCGTACGTATCAAGTCTTACAAGAATACCCAGGACTTTAATGTAGGCCTACACACACTGTGTAATAGTGTAAAGCGCTTTTTACATTTTTTTTTCATTTCAAAAGCTACGATTCTTTTCCGATCAACTATTATAAGTGCCGGAAAATTCTGCAAAAAGTGATTGCATTTAGTCTACTAATGTTTTTTAAATGTCTCTATGATAGCCTACATTTTAAAAACATCTAGATTTATATCATTTTTAATTCTTTCCTTTCCGCTGTTTGACAGTTATATTATTAAACAAACGGAATTTCATGAGAAAAAGTCATTTGTCTTTTTTTCTTTTCTTTTCAATTATGTGGGTATCTTTACAAAAACTAAACTTGTCTATTTGTATATTTAAAAGCTCAGTTTTTCTCAATCATGCATGCTATCAAATATTTATTGAAATAACATAAGAGTGTAGATTATAAAAAGAGCTTAAAACCTGCAAAACTTTTTCTCTTTCATCTTGCCAAATGAACTGGAATTCCGAGAATTTTTTCAGCGCTTTTTTTATTTCCTCTCCGACAGGGGCGGCGATTGCTCCAAGTGTGGTATATTTCATGACATCCTTATTCTCACCAATTATTTTAAAACAATTCTTTTTCAAAAAAAGCGCTTTAGAAAAAAAGGGGAGGAGAATGGCAAATATTAAACAAATTATAGGCCTATTCATAATTTAAATATTAGACAAATTATAGGCCTATTCTCAGTGGCGTAGCTAGGGGAGGGGGAGGGGGTCCAAATTCAAAAGTCCCCCCCCAGGCCCCTACTTGAGGGGGGCCCCCAAAGGAGTGTATTTTTGTTCTTTTTCTTATGTCATAATGTCGAATGTCAAAATGAAGGGGCCCTTAAAGAGACCAAGCCCCTCCCCCCGGGCCCACAAATCCCTAACAACGGCACTGCCTATTCATAATTTAAATATTAGACAAATTATAGGCCTATTCACAATTTAAATATTAGACAAATTATAGGCCTATTTATAATTTAATTCTAAAAAAGTGAACATTTTGAAAAGTTGACCTTAAAGAGCTTAATATTTCTTTAATTCTACCTTTAACCTAAACACATGGCGGGAAAGATAAATTTAGACATGATTAAGTAAGATCAAAACAATTACTTGTACTCGTTGATTCCTTATTCATCCGAGGATCCAATTTAGCGAAAATTGTTGGGTTTGGCGGATCCCAAATTTCAATTCTTTTCCCAACATCCAGGATTCGAGTTACTGCTTTGTTCAATGCATTCACTAGCTTCGTTATGTCAGGGTTCGTCACCTGAAGTGGAGTTGCCAATATTATTTGGCCTATCAACACAAACTATACACTCTCTATCAGAATGATTTAGCATATTGATGTAAACTTGTATAATAGTATTCAATTATTTAATGGCAACAGTGGTCTACCGCCTGCGCAATCAGAGTGCAATAACAAAGGTAATAGGATTCAAATCTAGATAAACGCCATAATTTTTTTCTCGGGAAGGGAGGGTGTCCATAAGTCTACCTAGCTCTGAGAGAAAATTCACATCTGATAGGAAAAAGTAAAGACAGCTGGGCATTTTGCTTGACACACAATTCCCTTGCATGTCATGACCATGGAAACAGTGAACACTGCTTCATTAGCTACAGGGACCAAATTTTCTAAAGAGATAATTTTCTTTTTTGACTGAATTAGGCAACTACATGTAAATGTAATAATCTTATGAAGTGTGTCATATTAGGCAACTACATGTAATAATCCTATGGAGTGTGTCATATTTGGCAACTACATGTAATAATCTTATGGAGTGTGTCATATTAGGCAACTACATGTCTTATGGAGTGTGTCATATTAGGCAACTACATGTAATAATCTTATGGAGTGTGTCATATTAGGCAACTACATGTAATAATCTTATGGAGTGTGTCATATTAGGCAACTACATGTAATAATCTTATGGAGTGTGTCATATTAGGCAAGTACATGTAATAATTTTATGGAGTGTATCATATTAGTCAACTACATGTAATAATCTTATGGAGTGTGTCATATTAGGCAAGTACCTGTAATAATCTTATGGAGTGTGTCATATTAGTCAACTACATGTAATAATCTTATGGAGTGTGTCATATTAGTCAACTACATGTAATAATCTTATGGAGTGTGTCATATTAGTCAACTACATGTAATAATTTTATGGAGTGTGTCATATTAGGCTACTACATGTAATAATCTTATGGAGTGTGTAATATTAGTCAACTACATGTACTAATCTTATGGAGTGTGTCATATTAGTCAACAACAAGTAATAATTTTATGGAGTGTGTCATATTAGGCTACTACATGTAATAATCTTATGGAGTGTGTAATATTAGTCAACTACATGTACTAATCTTATGGAGTGTGTCATATTAGTCAACAACAAGTAATAATCTTATGGAGTGTGTCATATTAGTCAACTACATGTAATAATCTTATGGAGTGTGTCATATTAGGCAACTACATGTAATAATCTTATGGAGTGTGTCATATTAGTCAATTACATGTAATAATCTTATGGAGTGTGTCATATTAGTCAACTACAAGTAATAATCTTATGGAGTGTGTCATATTAGGCAACTACATGTAATAATTTTATGGAGTGTATCATATTAGGCAACTACGTGTAATAATCTTATGGAGTGTGTCATATTAGGCAACTACATGTAATAATCTTATGGAGTGTGTCATATTAGGCAAGTACATGTAATAATCTTAGGCAACTACGTGTAATAATCTTATGGAGTGTGTCATATTAGGCAACTACATGTAATAATCTTATGGAGTGTGTCATATTAGGCAACTACATGTAATAATCTTATTGAGTGTGTCATATTAGGCAACTACATGTAATAATCTTATGGAGTGTGTCATATTAGGCAACCACATGTAATAATCTTATGGAGTGTGTCATATTAGGCAACTACATGTAATAATCTTATGGAGTGTGTCACATTTAGTCAACCACATGTTATAAGCTTATGGAGTGTGTCATATTAGGCAACTACATGTAATAATATTATGGAATGTGTCACATTAGGCAAAAACATGTAATACTATTATGTAGTGTGTCACATTAATGCAACGACATGTAATAATCTAGGGAGTGTGTCACATTTAACTTTTTTAGCTTGGCTATTTGAATCAATCACCAACTGTTTTTGTTTTGTTTTGGCCATTTTAAGACAATATATTATTAAGAAAAAGATAACTAAATGGTATAGCTCTATATTAAGATATCAAAAGCAAATATAATTCATTGGATATGCTATAGAGTTTAACTCATTCCGTGCCGAGGGGCTTACCACGTTTGTGCCAGACCATTTATTGAGCGCTAGAATTTTTTTAGGGTGCCCTTATTTATTCATAAATTTCTAAAGGTATTTGTTTAGCAAGATACCTGTAATTCATATCAAATTAAAGGAAATTAAACAGGAAATAATAATAAGTAGAAGTTAAAACAATATTAGAATAATATTTACATCTTTATTAGTAATGTTTAGAGATAAAATTTTGTGTTTAAAAAAAAAAGGAGCAAAAAAATCGATCTTAACAGATTTGTATATGGTATGCGTAGCAGATCTCCTATTCGGCTTAAAACCACTAAAGGTATAGGGCCTATCTATTGCAGATCAGAATGCATTTTGAATTTTGAAAATATCCCATTTAGTTACTGAGTTATACGCAGTTTTGTAATGTTAGTATCACCCGGCAAACGTCGATCCTATAGATTTCTATAGGCCTATAGTTTACATAGGCCGAGGCCTAACCACGAATGTCGGAATCTTTAATTAGTAAATAAACCGACAGTCATCAAAACCAGATTTAAATGATTTAAAGTTATTATCTCAAAAATAGAAATTAATAATTAGCAATAAAAGCTATTTTAATAGCAAATTTGACACGTTCCAAGGCCTAGAAACATTTCAAGTAGGCGTGGCTATACTTTGTTTACAAAAGGTTACACAGAAATCGATTAAAAATCGTCATTATTATTTAAAAACCGAAAGTTAACCAAGCAGAAAGGGGAGCAGAAACAAGTTGTCATTCGTTTGATAAAATAAAAAGTTGAATTAATAGGCTAAAGTAGCAAAATAAGCTATAACAAGAAAACCGTAAAAACGAAGTTTTTATTATGCTCCCTTTATTTGCAAACTAAGTTTACCATCATGTAATTAAATAATTGATTGACTACTGCAAATGAAACGTACAGAAAAAATATCTGTGTTGCAAATCTCAAAAATATCTCATTACTCCGTATGAATTGTTCTAAAAATAATCGTAGCGCATAATCTTTTTTTTCTAGCTTTGCGCCGAAAAACTATAAAAAGTTGCACAGGCATTTTTAACGCGAAATTAAAATATTTCTTATACTTTCCTTTTAAGAAATGAATATTGTCATAAGTTTAGTATTATTAAGTCGTTTTAACTGAAAATTTGATAGGATGTATTGTCAGGCGCCACAAATCTGCTGTCCAAATTTCAGCTCGATCGGACCACGGGAAGTGGTCGAAAAATCGAAGCCAATTTTTGCACCACGCATGATTGCAGACAGACAGACAGACAGACAGAAAATGCAACTTAAAATAAAGGAAGTAAAAACCAAATCCATGATCTATCGTAGATTGGCACGGAAGCGCCGAGTGAAATCCACGATATATCGTGGATTGGCACTGAATTAGTTAAATTTAGTATTTCTAATTCTTTAACACACACACATATATATATATACAGTGCTTTTTTTTTGTAAAAATAATAGGTGCCGGTACTCCGTGATGGATTGCCTAACTTTTAAAGCAGTTTCGCATTTTATATTTTAATTCTTATTACGCGCAATTTTAAAATAATTCAATTTTAACATATTAATAATATAATAAATTAATAATAAACGTTAAAATACAAGAAAAGTAATAATTTTTTCCCCACATTGAAAAAGGTGCCGGTACGCCGTACCGGTGCGTACCATCACAAAAAAAGCAATGTATATATATATATATATATATATATATTAGAAGATAGCTCGAAAAAGATATGAGCATTAATAATATCTTCTAAAAAAAAGCTGAAGTTAATTTTTAATAAAGCTGACTGAAATACACAGTTTTTACAGTAGAAGATCTATTTCAAAAAGTACATTGCTTGCCAACTATAATATAATTGATGTATAATAGACATAAAGAAAGCTTCTAATCTTACTACATTGGGGATGGCTAACTCAACATCCACGGAAAAAAATGGTCCTGTATATACTTTAGCATCGTCTTCACCTATGTTAGAAATCGCCTGTTGAGTGCTTGGCCTTTGTAAACTAAAAAAATAATAAAAAAAATAAAATGCAACCAAAGCAATAAAAAAGAATGACTTAAAATGTAAAAAAGTATAATGATAATGTAATCCACCTTCCTATCCAAGATCTTGTTCAAAAGTATAATGATAATGTAATCCACCTTCCTATCCAAGATCTTGTTCAAAATCAAGCTAAAATATAAATCCATTTCCTTCATTTAACTTCAACAATGACGGGGCCCAATTGTAACATGGCTAGTATTTCCACTGGTTGTCAATCGCGCTTACAGTTAAAAATTGTATGAAGCTTAAAACGCTAATAGCCTTTTTCACAGCATAAAAAAGTGTAGACATAAAGCCTTAACACAAATTAAAAAGACTTTCAGCATAAACACAACTTCAAAAAAATTGTAGTTATAGCTTTAAAAGGCATCAAAAATATTATAAGCCGAAATACAACAGTAAATTATTATGCCTAAACACAACATTAAATATCTTATACATAAACAAAACATTAATTGTAGCTTAAACGCAACATCATACAACTAATAGCTTAAACACAAGATCAAATAGCTTATAGCAAAACCGCAACATTAAATAGTCAAAGCGCAACATTAAATAGTCAAAGCACAACATTAAATTTTACAAAGCACAACATTAAATAGCTTATTATGCATAAACACAACATCAAATAATGTATAGCCTTAAACACAACATTACTAGCCTCTACACTAAAAAGAAACTCAAATAGCTTATAGCCTAAATACAAAATTAAATATATTATGACCTAAACACAATAGATTATAGTCTAAAAACTACAAGATACTATCCGACTATAAACTTTCTGAGAGTAAAAGGTAAGCAGCAACAAAAGAAATAAAATATTTCTTTAAAAAAAAAACTTTCCCTGGCAACTGGTCGTAATCCACCATTAGACGGACTTCTATTGAGATTAACTCCTATCTCATTTCAATCATTATTCTATTTGACCTAATTACCCAGCTACTTGACAAGAACAGATTGGACCATTAAAATATTTAAAGAATGCTAAACACATTTTTTTGGGAGGCGCTTTTTTTTTCTACAGCCTCAGGCAACTGGGTGTAACACAACCGTAGATAATTTAAAAGGAAAGAAAACTTCTAAACTACCTTCTAAACATTTTTTCGGCTGTTTAATTGTCTGTTGATTAGTTGAGTTTGCCTAATTCCATAAAATAAATGTAGAAAACAGTAACAAAAATTAATAGTCTGACCTAAAATGTGCACCAACTATTAAAAAAATTTACATTTTTTTTTAAATGATCTCTTTTAAAACATAACTATCTCATGTACAGTGTACACATAAGAAAGAGGCTTCGCAGCTTATAGCTTGAACAGATTTTACATACAAAAAAAAAAAAGATTTTTTTTCCATTGGATAGGACTAAAGTATCTAATCTACACCAATCTGTGAAACTAACCAACTGCCCATTCCCTACGAACATAATACTTTGCTAAATTACTCAGGAATGCTTTGCATATATCTCTTATGGAAACAAAGATGCCACGTGCCTGATTGTCAGGGATTGACTGTCAATAGAAACTTTACTTTTCATTTAAATCGCATCAATTCATTTCCAATTATCTCCTACTTTCACGCCTTCCCTGTTGATAAAGTCTAGTGTTGGTAGTTGGTATCATTTTTCACTAAATTGGCAAAATGTGTGTGATCTATGCAGGAAGTTCAGTTCCCTTGTAGTTTGAGCATGTTCTTCCTGTGATTATTTAAATTTTACAATTCGATCCATAGGTGAAGCAGCATACTAGCAGATTTTGTGGTCAGCAACCTATACCTCTCCACAAATAATATCAGGTACCTAGCAGAGCTAGGTAGACTCAGGAACACCCTCTAGACTCTAGTCCAAAAAAAAGCATAAGGATTCGAACCATGGACGTTCGATACGCCAGCCAAGCTCGCAGCCACAAGACCACCATGCGTTAAATTGTAAAAACAAAAACAGTTAATAGTTGATAGTTATTTATTGCAGAATATGATTAGGCCTATAGGTTTAACGCACCCGTTTGCCAGAAATGCTTGTTAATAGCTTTTTTATCCATTATACTAAGTGTATGTGTGTGTTACACCCAGTCGACGGGGAGAGGATATGTAATATGTTGCCGGGCAAATGATTAAAACTTAATAGGAAATACCTTGCCAAGAATCTCTTTCTTAAAGCAGCTAAAGATGTTCTGACACATTTGACTAAAGCATCGATCATTCTTGATTTGAATTCCTCAAACAAGTTTAAACAACAATGTTGATAATTTTCTCTTGACATTAAATCTTCCGGCAAGGGACCTCGATCTTGGTCACCGTTAGCAGACAATGTAGCTATCGCAGTCATTGTGTGTGTTGTTAACATACTTTTGGTAACTATAATGAAAAACACAATAGCTTAAAGAATAACTAGCTAAATTACCCGGCGTTGCCCGGGATAACACTTAAGCATAGAATATCAAATGACACATTGTTTCTGCTTTTGCGTATATTCCTGCGTATATACAGATAAATGTAGATAACATAAATATTTTCATCCTAAATTTTAAAACTAAATAACTTGATTCTGATGTACTAATAATTAATTTAGATAACATAGACTAAGGCGAATTGTTATTAAAAACAATTTTTAGAAGTGTAATCAAGAAAAGTTGCTTATAGGTATTTACTAATTTAGAATGTAGACACATCTTTGAAAATTATAATATGTATACTATACCGAGTCTAACCTTAGAATTATAATTATTATACTGAATACATAATATAGGGTACGCTTTAGTTAAGCCTTACAACACGAATATAATAAATCAATAATGTAATGTAGACCTAAATTTTTTTATTTTTTTTTACCTAGTAAAAACAATTAGAAAAAGAAGTTACAATAGTTGTAACCATAAAAATATAGGTATTCTTATCACGAAAAAAGAAAACCATAAAAACACAGTTTTTATCATACTCCCTTTATTTGCAAACTAAGTTTACCATCATGTAATTAAAAAATATCTGTGTCGCAAATCTAAAAAATATATCCTTACTCTGTATGAATTGTTCTAAAAATAATCATAGCGCATAATTTTTTTTTCTAGCTTTGCGCCAAAAAAGTATCAAAAGTTGCACAGGCATTTTTAACGCGAAATCAAAATTTTTCTTATACTTTCCTTTTAAGAAATGAATATTGTCATAAGTGTAGTATTATTAAGTTGTTTCAACTGAAAATTTGATAGGATGTATTGTTAGGCGCCACAAGTCTGCTGTCCAAATTTCAGCTCGATCGGACCACGGGAAGTGGTCGAAAAATCGAAGCCAATTTTCGCACCATTGCAGACAGACAGAAAGACAGACAGAAAATGCAACTTAAAATAAAGGGAGTAAAAAAAGACAAAAAGAAAAATAACCTATATTAGCCTGCCAGTCGGAGACCTAACCACTTTACTAAGACACATGCAGGAATCGAATTTGCAAAAGTGAAACAATGCGTTCACGTGTCTTTAAATTAGCCAATGGGAATCAGACTCAGCACACACATTGTACAATATATATAGGGCATAGACATAGACTAATGTTGTAACATAATATTATTAATATATAATACCCACCTGTTTGCACAAACAACAAATTAACTTATATTCTACACATATAATAACACTAACATTAAGGGTCGCAGATTCTACACATATAATAACACTAACATTCAGGGTCGCAGATTCTACACATATAATGACACTAACATTTACGGTCGCAGATTCTACACATAAAATAACACTAACATTCAGGGTCGCAGATTCTACACATATAATAACACTAACATTCAGGGTCGCAGATTCTACACATATAATAACACTAACATTCAGGGTCGCAGACTCTACACATAAAATAACACTAACATTCACGGTCGCAGACTCTACACATAAAATAACACTAACATTCAGGGTCGCAGATTCTACACATAAAATAACACTAACATTCAGGGTCGCAGACTCTACACATAAAATAACACTAACATTCACGGTCGCAGACTCTACACATAAAATAACACTAACATTCAGGGTCGCAGACTCTACACATAAAATAACACTAACATTCAGGGTCGCCGATCTTCTGTTCCTCTGTATAAATACGCTCCAAACTTTTATACTCTACAACAGCGTTGTTGACAAATGTCCTGAGTAGCTCATACACTGTATCACAGATCATCATATTCAATGTATTCAAATCTTCACCAAGGTTCTGTGTATTTTCCTAAAGTTAGAGTATACTTTATTTTAATAGCAAGGCTTACCTTTAGAAAAATAGACTATTCTATAAGTTTACATTTAAATTTTTAACTAAAACCAAATTATATATATGTATTTTAATAGCAAGGCTTACCTTTAGAAAAATAGACTATTCTATAAGTTTACATTTAAATTTTTAACTAAAACCAAATTATATATATGTATTTTAATAGCAAGGCTTACCTTTAGAAAAATATACTATTCTATAAGTTTACATTTAAATTTTTACATAAACCAAATTAAATATATGTATAACAAATATTTTTAAACAGTATCTATATACACTGTTATGTGTGTGTAACATTTTGCTTTAAATCTAGTTTTGCCCAATCAATATGCAATTTCTTTTTATTGACAAGTGTCGTCTACAATAATATCGGCCTGCATATGAAATATTTCGTTCCACAGAACACTCTTCACAAAAAAAATTCTCCTTCCCTGGCCATGCTGATGTAAAGTCATGGTAGGGATGTTGATAAAGTTTTATTTTCGGTTCCTGAAATTCTTTTATAAAATAACTTTGAGAGCCCCCACCCCACCCCCATCTCTCTCGAGCAAAGTTACCGGCCAGCTTATTAGAACTCTATCCATACTAAAAGAAAATAATTCTAAACCTAACTATTCCGCTTAGCAAGCCATGGTAACTGTAAGCACTAAAACACAGACGCTACAGAAAATCATATTATCTTATACATTACAGACACTCCTTCTATGAAGAAGATTATTTACAGGAAATTCGATTGGTCGATAAAGATAAACGACACATTCATAGAAAAAATTCCTTAATAAAGCTTTACAAGTGTGCGAATTAGATCTAGTCCGAATGAGCCCTGAAAGTAAATTGAGGACTGAAAACCTCAATTATCATGAATTTAGAGATATAATAATAGGTGCTATAGATCAGTAGAGATTACATGCTGCACAAATTAATATAATATAATTTACATATTAGAGGGGCCTATGAATAAAAGCCCAGATATACATGTCTACTCTGTCTGTCTTGTCGGAAAGTTCAGCGTCAGTGAGAAAACCCAGGATTTTGCTTCTCTTGTAAGGCCAACATATATCTAGATCGGATTTTCTATTTACACGCAACACCCAGTGCCGGACCAGGGGGCTGCGGGGGCACTAGCCCCCGGTCCCAGCTTCCCTACCGGCCCAATTTTTATATCATTAAAGATCAGAATAAAAGGATTTGACCTTTCGTAGGCTCGGGCAGAATATTTATTTAATAGCTGAATAGTTAAATTAAATTTCGCTTTTTAAATTACGAAAATTGACCAATAATTAATGAGCTTTTTGTGCGAAATTGAAAGTGTGGGTCTAGGTCTAGTTTTCTTCGATTCATAAACACAGAAGGCAACAGTCACACAGGCAAATATTTGGCAGAAAGTCTACTGACATTCCTGGAAGAAAATGAAATCGAAGTTAAAAAACTGCAGAGGACAAATATACGACAATGCATCAAACATGTCCGGCATATACAATGGAATGCAGGCCCATTTTTCTCAGTTTTGTCCACTGGCGTCGTTTATTCCCTGTGCTGCTCACTCACTCAATCTGGATGGTCAATGCGCGGTGGATAGTTGCCTGGAGACCGTCACTTTTTTAACCATATGCAACTTTTTTAACCATATGCAATAGCTATATGTTTTTCTCTCCAAAACAATGAGCTATTTGGAAACTAGGATTATGGCTTAATTTTGGTATGTTTTCCTGGACCGAATTAACGCCACCAGTTGTACTTTACAAGACTCGAAGATGGATCTCAATACAGTTGTGCAACTCTACAAATCACTAATTGAATTTATTGACCAGCAGCGGAATGACTTTGGAACTTATGAACTACGAGGAAAACTCCATAGTCATAATTCTTCTTACAGAGAAGACAGTGTAGCCTAAAGAAACGAAAACGGAGGAAACAGTTTGATGAGGGCGATGCTGATGAAACGGAGTTCAATCCTTCTGATCAGTTCAAAACTCAAGTCTTCTTACTTACACTTGATAAACTTTGAAGTGCCTTAGTACATCGTTTGGCAGCATACAAAGAGCTGTACCAAACTTTTGCATTTCTGAGGAATCTAGAGCATGCGTCCGCTGATATGATTCGGTCAGCATCCTCTCGGCTTCAGCAAAAATATCCAAATGATTTTGAAGATTCTCTGGCAGAGGAATTGCTTCATTTTGCCACATTTCTGAGAGTGGAATCCTTACAGCAATCTCGCAAGGGTGTATCATCCAGCGACCGTCAGCCAGAACTACAATTATTTCTTACCATCGTTGAGAATGGACTGCAGAGCACATTCCCCAATGTAGAAACGTTTCTCAAACTATTCCTCTGCATGGTGACAACAAACTGCTCAGGATAACGAATTTTTTCTACCTTGAAGAGAGTGAAGAACTCATTGAGGTCCACAATGGGAGACGTTCAATTGAACATGCTTTGCTTGATGAGCATTGAGTTTGACATTTTGCGCGACATTGACTTTCATGATATTGTGATTGATTTCGCACGCCGAAAGGCTCGAAAAGTAAATGTTGTTTAGTACGTGCTATAAATTGTGAATGAACGTTTGAGTATATGGTTTACGTTTCTGTCGCCAGACCTGACAGGGTATTAAGGACAGCAAGAAAAGTTTTGAACTAATTTTTTTATGGTTATTAATTGATAACATCCGGCCCACAAAAGCTCTTTGCCCCCGCCCCCCCCCCACCCCGGCCCCTAGGGTCCTTAATCCGGCACTGGCAACATCCCTAATTCGTGACTATAATATTGTTTTTTTTATACCTTGCTTTTGAACGTTTTTATTTATGTTTTTTTTTTTTATTTTGCTGGTTGACGAGTTGTAGTTTTGTCATCAACGGCATTTAGTATAAACAGGCCTAGGCCTACTAAAACTGATAGATCTACAAAGTTCGTGATAATTAAAGCAGAGGATCCTGTGCATTTAATGATAATAATAATATTTTTTATAGCGCTGCCAACAAACAAAATGTAATGCAAAACTGGTGGTTTTTATTTTTAACAGGCTAAAAATTTAAAATTTTAATTAAAAAACTCGATGTTAAAGATTTCTATTTTAAAAAAAAGAAATCGCGGCGCTGTGCTACTTGAAAAGGAAACAGAAATAGATTCCGAATTCCAACAAAAAAAAGAAAGTATGAAATTTACGTTAACAGTATTACACTAATACTATACTAACTACCTCATCGGACCGTAAAGAACATTAGGCGTATTTTTTGGCACATTTTCGAAGATTTTTTTTAAAGTGTCGTTAAGGAAAAGGCAATGCATTTCGCCAAGAAAAGAAATTACGAAATATTCGGGAATACTAGTTACCGCATCGGAAAGGAAAGATAATTTAACTTATTTTTCAAACATTTTCGGATAAGTTTCTATAGCTGAAATATTACTTTCCATTGGACTATAAAAAGCGTAAAAAGATTTTTAACCTTAACGTGACACCGTAATTTGGGTATCAAAATCGTAAACGTTACGGCAGAAACTGTAAACGTAGGCAGCCACGAGACATGTCTGCAGTGTATAGAATGGATAGAAGCCATGTCTGCAGTGTAGAAAGAATGGAAGCCATGTCTGCAATTTGGACTACGGGTAGAAGCCATGTCTGCAGTGTGGAGGATGGGTAGAAGCCATGTCTGCAGTGTAGAAAGAATGGAAGCCATGTCTGCAATTTGGACTACGGGTAGAAGCCATGTCTGCAGTGTGGAGGATGGGTAGAAGCCATGTCTGCAGTGTAGATGGAATGGAAGCCATGTCTGCAATTCGGACTACGGGTAGAAGTCATGTCTGCAGTGTGGAGGATGGGTAGAAGCCATGTCTGCAGTGTAGAAAGAATGGAAGCCATGTCTGCAATTCGGACTACGGGTAGAAGCCATGTCTGCAGTATGGAGGATGAGTAGAAGCCATGTCTGCAGTGTGGAGAATGAATAGAAGCCATGTCTGCAGTGTGGAGAATGAATAGAAGCCATGTCTGCAGTGTGGAGAATTAATAGAAGCCATATCTGCAGTGTGGAGAATGGAAAGAAGTCTTGTCTGCAGTGTGGAGAATGAATAGATGACATGTCTTCAGTGTGGCGAATGAATAGAAGCCATGTCTGCAGTGTGGCGAATGAATAGAAGCCATGTCTGCAGTGTGGAGAACGAATAGAAGCCATGTCTGCAGTGTGGAGAATGAATAGAAGCCATGTCTGCAGTGTGGAGAATAGACAGAAGCCATGTCTGCAGTGTGGAGAATGGAAAGAAGCCTTTTCTGCAGTGTGGAGGATGGGTTGAAGCCATGTCCGCAGTTAATGTATAGTTTTTGAATTCTGTGTGTTTGGTAATGTACGTTACCACTTCGCAATATGTTTGTTTAGAAATCAAATTAATCTAAAATAAGTAGCTGTGTGATAAAGCTGATAGTTTGAAAAGTACATATACAGTGGCTGTCTAATGTCTTCATGTGGCTAGCATGAATGTTTTTTTTTTTTTGTTTTTTTTTGTTTTGTTTTTTTTGTGTTGTTTTTTTGGTTAAACTGTTAAACAGGGCGTAACGATGTTACATACTTTTAACTAAAGAGTTCTAGTTGTATTGAGGCCCAGACTTAACTTGTTAACCAATAATATTGCCGCATGTAGATGGTCTCTCAACAATTAACCTCATTTCATTTACAAGAGGTTTGTATGACCTTCTTGCTATCAATTGTTGTAAGAACGTGCGGAGTTTATTTTAATCAGGTTAAGTTTCCTGTAATGACACCTAGCCAGCCCCCCCCCCCCCCCCCATGTCTACCCCTCCCTTGTCATGTTGCTTTAAGACAAGACTTCCCCAACTAGAGTTGCGCCCTTGTTCATTGAATTGTTATTTAGGGGCACTCCTGGCAAAGCTTATGTCACCCTCCCCCCCCCCTCCCAACATCACGCACGCATGAAACTCGCATTCTCGTCTATCTATGTTTATAGTAAAAAAAAAATGTTAATTGCATCTGGCCTTACAGTGCTTTAAGATGCTTATTTTGTCTTTATAAGAAAATTGCAAAGATAATGTGGCCTGTTGTTCGTCCTTGGCACCAGTAACCTACATTCTCTATGTAAGATTATTTTCACCAAATGTCAATTATCGCCAAGTTGATTAAACCACCCCCACCCTCAACCTGGTCACGGGATGTTAGGACAACCAACCAGAATCGACTTTCGGGTCGGGGAACGCCAGAGATGAATTTGAATACTTCAGTGCGATCCTGAAACTTATAGCAGATAGCCGCTTTGTATATAGCGGTCTGATAGTGCACTGGGCGATGCGGGGATAGAACTTCTGTAAACATAGAACTGCTGTGAACATAGAACATAGTATAGAACATAGGATAAAACTGATAGAAACATAGCTTATACCGCCAATGAATATTGCTTTTATTATATATCAAACAATCTTCGCTGTGTATCTTCAGACTATAATATTCATTTATTCACATTATTCGTGTACCCAAAGGATTTTAAGTGTTCGCCATTGTTCAGTTTTTTTCATATATGGCTCCTATCTGTCTCGCAAGACAATGGATGCGCCCTTGGGGTTTTGTGATTTCAATGAGGGGCAGCGCTTGCTGTGACTGAACAGTCCTATCCTCGAGTGGCAGTCCCTTAAGCAGCCCTCGCATTTATACATTGAGGGCGGCTGTATGGAGGATGCTTTTGCCTTCCTTTTCTGTCAATGTCAGCCATGGCCCTTTTTGCTTCCTGGGAGGCAATCCCATTGTAGACGGCCTGTCGCCAGGCTCCTCGGTCAGCTGCAACCTCCTCCCATGAGTCCTCGACTATGTCCATTTCTTTGAGGTCCCGCCTGCACACATCTTTGTATCGTATAAGAGGCTGACCTGTGGCTCGAGATCCTGCGGCCATTTCTCCATACAGGATATCTTTTGGTATTCGGCCATCATTCATGCGCCTGGTGTGGCCAAGCCAACGCAGTCTACGCTGTGATAGCAAAGCATACATGCTTGGTACATTGGCCTGGCTTAGGATTTCCTGGTTTGATTTGCGTTCTTCCCAGGTGGTGCCTAGAATTCGACGCAAGCAGAGTAGGTGGAACGTGTTTATGCGGTGTTCTTGTGACATATATGTTGTCCAGCTCTCACTGCCGTATAGCAAGGTGCTTAAAATACAAGCTCTGTATACGGACAGTTTAGTAGCCGGTCACAGCTTGCCATTCTCCCACACTCTCTTTGATAGCTTGGACATGGCAGCAGAAGCTTTCCCTATCCGTTTATTTAACTCATTTTTAAGGGACATGGTGCTGGATATAGTGGATCCAAGGTAGGTGAACTCTTTTACCACTTGCAGGGTGTGGATTCCAATGTTGATGGTGGGGACATCCATTACATCTTGACCCATTACTTCTGTCTTGTTGAGGCTAATGGTAAGTCCAAACTCTTGACAAGCACGAGCCAGAGAGCTAACCTAATTCTGAAGACCTGACTGTGTGTGGGATATGAGAGCAGCGTCATCAGCAAAGAGAAGTTCTTGTATTAGAACATGGCGTTCTTTGGTTTTGGCCCTGAGACGTGCCAGGTTAAATAGTTTGCCGTCAGATCTTGTGCGTATAAATACACCGTCCTCAGAGATCTCGAAGGCGCTGGACAGCACAAGGGAGAAAAATATTCCAAATAATGTTGGAGCAAGTACGCAGCCCTTCTTCACACCACTTTTAATGGGAAATTGGTGGGACGCAGAGCCGTCATATTGCACCGTTCCTTGCATATTGTCGTGGAAGGACAGTTTTTTTCATACACTTTCGCTATATAAATGCCATTGTCGGCCTTGCCAAAACTTTCGCTCTATTGCCATTGTACGGCATTTGCCTAAACTTTCGCTTTATTTGCCATTGTGTATGTGAACTGTACTTTCGCTATAGCCTACTTGGATTTTATTATTATTATTCCACTTGTCAAGTAAGAACTATATATATGATTAAACTCATCGTTATATATTTATATAACAAACCCTGAATCGTTGATTGATTTGCTTCAAGTACTTTATGTTGTACGTCTGTCAACTTAGTAATGTATACCACGGTGAATCAAATAGAAATTTGTAAGAAGTAGAGGGACCAAACCAAAGTAATCGTACCGCTAGACAACAAGCCACCGCTAGACAACAAGCCACCGCTAGACAACAAGCCACCGCCAGACAACAAGCCACCGCTAGACAACAAGCCACCGCTAGACAACAAGCCACCGCTAGACAACAAGCCACCGCTAGACAACAAGCCACCGCTAGACAACAAGCCACCGCTAGACAACAAGCCACCGCTAGACAACAAGCCACCGCTAGACAACAAGCCACCGCTAGACAACAAGCCACCGCTAGACAACAAGCCACCGCTACACAACAAGCCACCGCTACACAACAAGCCACCGCTACACAACAAGCCACGGGTGGACTTCAAACTCCATCCAATGTGTGACAGCGGACGCAAACTACAAGCACCTCATCACACAGGGTGTGGTTAATCTTATAGGATTATTAAAACTTGTGTGATGTGCGTGAATATATTTTTTATTGTGCATGTGACTTCAACAATTTCTAAGATGCATGTGTATTTAGAAATGTCATGTATATTTTATACACACCTGTGTGTTGCTTAAAAATTCATCAACAGTCCAAGGTGTTGCTGTAGGTAAAGAACAAAGTAATGTGTCTGCTATTTGGGCTAACTTTGCGTCGATGCGCATATATTTGATGTCACAGACCTGAAAGAAAAAATTACGCTTATCAGCAATACGTTTTTTCCATAGACAGGGATGTGGGATTCCATGAAATAGTAAAAACCTACTTGTGTGTTCAGTAGTTTTCTACTGCGTAACAGGGATGATGGATATCACGAAATATAATAACCTACTTGTGTGTTCAGTAGTTTTCTACTGCGTAACAGGGATGATGGATATCACGAAATATAATAACCTACTTGTGTGTTCAGTAGTTTTCTACTGCGTAACAGGGATGATGGATATCACGAAATATAATAACCTACTTGTGTGTTCAGTAGTTTTCTACTGCGTAACAGGGATGATGGATATTACGAAATATAATAACCTACTTGTGTGTTCAGTAGTTTTCTACTGCGTAACAGGGATGATGGATATCACGAAATATAATAACCTACTTGTGTGTTCAGTAGTTTTCTACTGCGTAACAGGGATGATGGATATCACGAAATATAATAACCTACTTGTGTGTTCAGTAGTTTTCTACTGCGTAACAGGGATGATGGATATCACGAAATATAATAACCTACTTGTGTGTTCAGTAGTTTTCTACTGCGTAACAGGGATGATGGATATTACGAAATATAATAACCTACTTGTGTGTTCAGTAGTTTTCTACTGCGTAACAGGGATGATGGATATCACGAAATATAATAACCTACTTGTGTGTTCAGTAGTTTTCTACTGCGTAACAGGGATGATGGATATCACCAGGGGCGACGCCACAGGGGGGGCTGAGGGGGGGCTAAGCCCCCCCTGGAATTTTTGAAAAATGTGTTTTTCAACAGTTTTTTGTTTAAATATGTACTAAATTGGCAAAAAATTTAGTAAATGTTTATCACGCGAAAGTTCAGCCCCCCCTTGGAATTTGGTAAATGCTTGCCAAGCGATAGTTCAGCCCCCCCTGGAAAAGAATTCTGGCTTCGCCCCTGGATATCACGAAATATAATAACCTACTTGTGTGTTCAGTAGTTTTCTACTGCGTAACAGGGATGATGGATATCACGAAATATAATAACCTACTTGTGTGTTCAGTAGTTTTCTACTGCGTAACAGGGATGATGGATATCACGAAATATAATAACCTACTTGTGAATGTAGTAGTTTTTTTACTGTGTGTCTGGGATGTGGGATCTCATGAAATATAGTAGCCTACTCATGAAAGCAGTAGTTTCTTGCTGTGTTACAGGGATGTGGGATCCCATGAAATATAGGAGCCTACTCATGAATGCAGTTGTTTCCTACTGTGTAATCAGTGTGTAACAGGGATATGGAATCCCATGAAAAATAGTAGCCTAATGGTGATTGCAGCAGTTTCTTACCGTGCAAGATGTGTAAATTCATAAGGGAGAATTAATTTATACCGAGCCTACAGATTAAAGAATATGTCATAGAAATTATTTTAGATAATTATTCCCCATTTAATTTTACAGAATTATAGTAGTTCTTAGCAAAAATATTAATTGTTAATTCTTAAATGGAATAAATGATTGAAAATACTTACAGTTTTACTTAACAAACTAAACTCATCAAAAGCTTTGTCCAATTCTTTAAAGTAATTGGTTGTCTCTAGAGAAGTCCAGGTGATTGTAGTCAACGCAGGAAATATCAGACTGTCAATCTGGTCATATCAACACAACAATAGATGTTATATATACTTTAACTTGTTCAATTGTCCAAATGATATGCCTTTATACTTAGTCAACAAATTGTTCAATTGACCAAATTACAGTCCTTTATACTTAGTCAAATATATTTTTAAATTGACCAAATGACATGCCTCTATACTTAGTCAAATAACTTGTTCAATTGACCAAAAGACAGTCCTCTATACAATCAAATAACTTGTTCAATTGAACAAATGACACGCCTTTATACTTAGTCAAAAAATTGTTCAATTGACCAAATGACAGGCCTTTATACTTAGTCAAATAACTTGTTTAATTTACCATATGACAGGCCGACATATTTTAATAAATGTTTTTGGACTTCTTGAATAATTTACCTTAAACAATGATGGCTGCATAAGCGTCAAAAACATATCCGGTATTATTGATTTTAAGTTGGCATATTCGTGTAACATCATCTGAAAACATGTTTAAGAAGTGGAAAAGTAAAATCGCTCATTTTTAATGTATTCTATAATAGAACATGCTAGAACAACAATAATTGTCTGTGGTTACCAACCTGAACTTTTCTATATGTAGTAGTGATATTATGGCAGGAATGTACAAGTTGTATCATTTCTCTTGGTACTTGTAAGCCCAGCTTGACCATATAATGAGCTTCTTTAATGACTTCATAAACATAAGGATCGTAATTGATGATTAGATCCCTAGTCTTAGTGTCTCTGGCCAATATTGGTACTTGCAAACCTATTCATAGAGAATTATTATCGACATTTATCTTTTTATACTGCATAGTTAGAAGTGCTTACACTATTTTGATCTATTGAGTTTGAATAAGATAACAATATTGATGTAAAAAAAAAATGTAATAAAATCTTTACTTACAGTTATAGGCAGCATCTACAGAACGAAACCAAGCGATGTGAAAGAGGACTTCACATTTGGCTAAAACAAAAGCAAATTTGTTGTAGCGATAAATGGCTTTTTTACCTTCCGGAGTTTTCATTACAGAAGGCCGATGGTTCTGTACAAGAAATAGAAATTATACCTGAATGTATCTATGTATCTAACAATGCTTACCTCTATCAGTCTATATATCTACTTATGTATGTTTGTATATTTCAATTTATATATCTCTTTCTATGTCTTACGTATCTATTAATTAATCTATTTATAGCTCTTTTCAAATATTTGTTCTCTAGCTATTTATCTATTAATATTTATCTTTTGGTCATTAGCAAGCTTTTATCAAAAGTGTTAGTCACCACAAATAGACCTATTAATTATGCACTTAAATTAATTATATTCTTTAATGGTTGCTTCGCATTACAAAAACTAAGCACAAAAATATATATTATTATGGAAAGCAATTAAATACATTATATACCGTATATACTCGCGTATAAGTCGCACTTTTTTAAACCGAAAATTTCGACAAAAAGTCGGGGTGCGACTTATAGCCTACACACCCAACACTGTTTTTGACAAGTTTGAAAAACATCACTACACTGTCATACAGTTTGCTACATAACCCGTATAGTTGACTGTAGTGATGTAGAATTACTAGGACATGCGTAGACCTACATTTTACATTTAGAAAACCTACGTAGGTGTACATAGTACTATCTTTATATAACTGAAATTGAGATCGACAAATATCTTTGGTTTTTCAGGCCCCCCCCCCTCCTCCGCTTTTCTTTTGAACATTTGGACCGATTTTGTATTGCCGAAACGTAGTGTAAGTTTAAAGGCGGCATTTTTTTTTTTGGTAGGCTTATTGAACGCTAATTACAGTATGGAAAGAATCGTAAATGCGTGAAAGCCTGTCTAGGCCTACAATGTAGGTAGGCCAATAAGCTTAAGATGCGATTTTTTTTTAGTAGGCCTACTTAAGGTCTAGGCTCATGGGCTATAGTCTACTAATAAGGCAGTGTTGAGCATTCTGATAAAACCGCGCCATATCTAGGCAATGTTTCCAAAACTACGATCGGCAGATGGACGCTTGAAATGTAAAGTGTGCTTTATTTTTCATTAGTTGCATGTAAGAGTTGAAAAAACACAGCTTATTATTTATCGGTCGCGCAGACGCACTTGAAACCATTACAAACAATGTTAATGGTAATTAGGACACATGCATAGCGCGTCATAAATACCGGCGCCTCCCAGTCTCCAGTCTAGGCGACATTGAATCTAATGACGTACTTTTATGTTTAAAAGGTATGCATTTTTGAGATATTAAAAGGCAGTGTAACCCGGGAAGTCGGGGTGCGACTTATGCGCGGGTCAATGACAACATAAAAGAACAAAAATCTTAAACTAGGGGTGCGACTTATACACCGGTGCGACTTATACGCGAGTATATACGGTAATATATATTACGTAATATTACTTATATGACTAAGATTAAATAATAAATTTATATAGGCTATATATATACTTTATATATACAAGCAACTATAGTTTCTACGTCAATTAGAATGTAAGTAGGCCCAATACTATGTTATTAATTTAAGAAAAGAGATAATAATAAGAATTTTAAAAAAAACTACACGTTTTTGCTTTGCATTCAACATAGTAGTGATACCTGTAGTGTAAATATAGGTAGGCCAATGTTATGAAACATTAAACGAAGCCAATAAATTCTTCCAGCTATTGGGGGTAAATTCCACTGAATCGGTGGGTCTTCCTTGTCTCTTTCATAAATCTGAAGTATAAAATCTTTATTGACTTATAGAAAATGTATTATCATATATCTTAAGTGCAGTCTGAAATATACAAAATTGATTATCATATATCTTAAGTGCAGTCTGATATTTAGAATCTTTATTGGGATATATATTAAGTGCAGTATGAAATATTGAAACATTATTGACATAATATATCTTAAGTGCAGTCTAAAATATATAAAATTGATTGTCATATATCTTAAGTGCAGTTTTAAATATAAAAAACAATATTGTCATATATTTTAAGTGAAGTATGAAATATAAAACACAAGCTAAATTCCCCGGCGTTGCCCGGGGAAAAATTTAATGGGCCTGTATAAGCTACAGATAAATATAAATAGCTATTTATACATTTATATATAACAACAATCAAAAATTTAAATATTATATATAACAACAATCAAAAAATTTAAATATTATATATAACAACAATCAAACATTTAAATATTATATATAACAACAATCAAACATTTAAATATTATATATAACAACAATCAAACATTTAAATATTATATATAACAACAATCAAACATTTAAATATTATATATAACAACAATCAAACATTTAAATATTATATATAACAACAATCAAACATTTAAATATTATATATAACAACAATCAAACATTTAAATATTATATATAACAACAATCAAACATTTAAATATTATATATAACAACAATAAAACATTTAAATATTATATATAACAACAATCAAACATTTAAATATTATATATAACAACAATCAAACATTTAAATATTATATATAACAACAATCAAACATTTAAATATTATATATAACAACAATCAAACATTTAAATATTATATATAACAACAATCAAACATTTAAATATTATATATAACAACAATCAAACATTTAAATATTATATATAACAACAATCAAACATTTAAATATTATATATAACAACAATCAAACATTTAAATATTATATATAACAACAATCACAAACTTAAAAAAAAGCAAAGAAACCAAAGAAAACATTAGAAACAAAAAAAAAACTATCTATGCACGTGAAATCCCGGACGGCTGGAAGAACCTAATGATATACTCTGAAAACAGTTATGAATGTTTTTTTAATGGCGCTACATTTGATTTGTTTTGCATAATAAGTCATACTTACTTGTTGTAAGTTATCAAGTTCATAATTGTATAAGGTGATTATATCCATGTAACCTTTTTCAATATCCAGAAAATCAAGATTCAGGTTATCAAATCTGAAATTTCACGAATAAATTGCATATATTTTGTACTTTATTTTCATTTATTGGGTATTAAAAAGCTGTGTTTTCCTTTCCTTTAAGGTGATGTTAGTATTTTTCTCATACAAAATATGTGTGTTTTTGTCTTAAAAAATATGTGTGTATTTGTCTTATAAAAAGTATGTTTGTATTTGTCTTATAAAAAATATGTTTGTGTTTTGTCTTATTAAAATATTTTGTAGGCCTATTGGTCTTATTAAAGAATGTGTTTGTATTTGTCTTATTAAAGAATATGTATGTATTTGTCAAATTAAAGATTATGTTTGTATTTGTCACATTTTAGAAAATGTTTGTATTTCTCACAATTAAGATTGTTTTTATTGTTAATGTGTAAAAAAAACCTAATGCATTCAGTATATAAACTTGTTTAAAAACATGTACATTATCAAATTTAAAAATAAATATGTCATACTACACGTAAAAAATACCATTCTAAATTTAAATGTTTTTTGTGTGTTATGTAAGACTAACCTTTTCATCATGTCCAGTTTGTCTGAACTTTGTTTTAAATTTGTCAAAGTAACATTCATAAACTTCTTCAGTTGAAGCTAGAAATTAAAAAAAACAGTTAACATTCATAAATATCTTCAGTAGAGGCAAGAACTACGAGTGCAATAAACTTTTGTACCGTTGAAATATTCCACAATAAGTATACAATATGGACATTTAATTAGTTCATTCTATTGAGGCATGTGTAAATATTTAACATTTTCTTAATTAAACAATAACATTCGTTAAAAATGTGGACATAATTGTGTATTACTTGCCTTCAAATCATCAACCAATTCTTGAAACTTTTCAAAATCCTCTTCGAATGCTAAATTTTTATAATTTAGCAAATCATATCCCTTTTTTTTTAAGTTGAGAAAGAGAGAATTAAATCTGGCAGCTAGAGTTTCAATGCCTTCTATCGTACATAAATCTAGTGACGAAAACTGATTACAATATTCTAGCAAACAGATGATCTGTGGAGGAAACATCATACAATTTTTTTTTTTTATTTAGACATTTTTAGAAAGTTAGTTACAATACTTAATGATTTACTATCGCTGTAAATTAACAAGCATGCATCATAAAAGAAGACCCAGTAAAATATCTATTTATTCATTTTTATACAAATCTAAAAAATATGATACGTTCTAACTTTACTTGTACGTTTTCTTTGCAGTCTGGTTTAGTCGCAACAAGAAAATTGATTGGTCAAAACAGTGCAAGACAGTGTTAAAGTAAATATAATGTGTTAAAGTTAATATAATGTGTTAAAGTAAATATAATGTGTTAAAGTAGGCCTAAATATAATGTGTTAAAGTTAAGTAAAATAATGTCTTAAAGTAAATATAATGTGTTAAAGTAAATATAATGTGTTAAAGTAAATATAATGTGTTAAAGTAAATATAATGTGTTAAAGTAAATATAATGTGTTAAAGTAAATATAATGTGTTAAAGTAGGCCTAAATATAATGTGTTAAAGTTAAGTAAAATAATGTCTTAAAGTAAATATAATGTGTTAAAGTAAATATAATGTGTTAAAGTAAATATAATGTGTTAAAGTAAATATAATGTGTTAAAGTAAATATAATGTGTTAAAGTAAATATAATGTGTTAAAGTAAATATAATGTGTTAAAGTAGGCCTAAATATAATGTGTTAAAGTTAAGTAAAATAATGTCTTAAAGTAAATATAATGTGTTAAAGTAAATATAATTTGTTAAAGTAAACATAATGTGTTAAAGTAGGCCTAAATATAATGCGTTAAAGTAAAGTAAATATAATGTGTTATAGTATATATAATGTGTTAAAGTATATATAATGTGTTAAAGTAAATATAATATGTCGTTGTTCAAAACAGATAGATAGATTCAAATCTTTGGTGCACTGAATTCTTAAGTTGTCTAAATATTATGCCGTTCGACAACATTCTGTTGAAATGAGAGCTAAAACCAACCAATCATGCGAAACGGTGATGATTCGCCAATCTGATTTGGACAAGACAACTAGACAATAGAGCGTCAATTGTTCAAAAAATAGTTATATTCAGTAACAAGGAACAGCTGTAGTTCTCGGAGTGGGATATGTTGGTGTGTGCCTGTATGTGTGTGTGTATAGAAGGAGGGAGGGTACGTTTTTGTTATTTCAAAATAAAACTATTAGCCACCAAATTATTCAGCTAATGAAACCCCTATAGTGATCCAAGAGTAATTTCCCCTTTTTTTTTCTTTTTTTTCTTTTTTTTTTAAATCTATTTTTGTATTTTATTTTGTTAGACAGCTTGATTGAGAATTTCAATCCTAAAAAATACTGATATGAAATGTAGGCCTACTGTTACAGTTATTGTTCTTGGCCAACATTATTGGGTTGTAATCATTATCTTTTTGTTAGACAAAATATATTTTAATAAGTCCAGAGAACCTAAAGTGCTACGTAAAAAAATCCCTGAGCGTCATAATTGTTTTACGTCGGTGACCAATAGCGGGTTCCGAGGTCATTACACATTGGGCCTATAATTAAATAGGAGGTCACAAGTTTAGAGGAAATGCTACTCAATGGGAACATGGGAAATCACAAGTTGACAGGAACAAAGACTCAATACGAACATGGGAAATCACAAGTTGACAGGAACAAAGACTCAATAAGAACATGGGAAATCACAAGTTGACAGGAACAAAGACTCAAAAAGGACATGGGAAATCACAAGTTGACAGGAACAAAGACTCAATGGGAACATGGGAAATCACAAGCTGACAGGAACAAAGACAATAAGAACATGGGAAATCACAAGTTGACAGGAACAAAGACTCAAAGAGAACATGGGAAATCACAAGTTGACAGTAACAAAGACTCAATAAGAACATGGGAAATCACAAGTTGACAGGAACAAAGACTCAATAAGAACATGGGAAATCACAAGTTGACAGGAACAAAAAATTAATGGAAACATGGGAAATCACAAGTTGAAAGGAACAAAGACTCAATAAGAAAATGGGAAGTCACAAGTTAACAGGAACAAAGACTCAATGGAAACATGGGAAATCACAAGTTGACAGGAACAAAGACCTAATGGGAACATGGGAAATCACAAGTTAGCAAGTCACAAGTTGACAGGAACAAAGACTCAATAAGAACATGGGAAATCACAATTTGAAAGGAACAAAGACTCAATAAGAACATGGGAAATCACAAGTTGACAGGAACAAAGACTCAATACGAAAATGGGAAATCACAAGTTGACAGGAACAAAAACCCAATAAGAACATGGGAAATCACAAGTTGACAGGAACAAAGACTCAATGGAAACATGGGAAATCACAAGTTGACAGGAACAAAGACTCAATACGAAAATTGGAAATCACAAGTTGACAGGAACAAAGACTCAATAAGAACATGGGAAATCACAAGTTGACAGGAACAAAGACCCAATAAGAACATGGGAAATCACAATTTGAAAGGAACAAAGACTCAATAAAAAAAATGGGAAATAACAAGTTGACAGGAACAAAGACTCAATGGGAACATGGGAAATCACAAGTTGACAGGAACAAAGACTCAATGGGAACATGGGAAATCACAAGTTGACAGGAACAAAGACCCAATAAGAACATGGGAAATCACAAGTTGACAGGAACAAAGACTCAATGGAAACATGGGAAATCACAAGTTTACAGGACCAAAGACTCAATATGAAAATGAGAAATCACAAGTTGACAGGAACAAAGACTCAATAAGAACATGGGAAATCACAAGCTGACAGGAACAAAGACTCAATAAGAACATGGGAAATCACAAGTTGAAAGGAACAAAGACTCAATAAGAATATGGGAAATCACAAGTTGACAGGAACAAAGACTCAATGGAAACATGGGAAATCACAAGTTGACAGGAACAAAGACTCAATACGAAAATGGGAAATCACAAGTTGACAGAAACAAAGACTCAATAAGTACATGGGAAATCACAAGTTGACAGGAACAAAGACTCAATAAGAACATGGGAAATCACAAGTTGACAGGAACAAAGACTCAATAAGAACATGGGAAATCACAAGTTGACAGGAACAAAGACTCAATGGAAACATGGGAAATCACAAGTTGACAGGAACAAAGACTCAATACGAACATGGGAAATCACAAGTTGACAGGAACAAAGACTCAATAAGAACATGGGAAATCACAAGTTGACAGGAACAAAGACTCAATAAGAACATGGGAAATCACAAGTTGACAGGAACAAAGACTCAATGGGAACATGGGAAATCACAAGTTGACAGGAACAAAGACAATAAGAACATGGGAAATCACAAGTTGACAGGAAAAAAGACTCAATAAGAACATGGGAAATCACAAGTTGACAGGAACAAAAAATTAATGGAAACATGGGAAATCACAAGTTGACAGGAACAAAGACTCAATAAGAAAATGGGAAGTCACAAGTTGACAGGAACAAAGACTCAATGGAAACATGGGAAATCACAAGTTGACAGGAACAAAGACCTAATGGGAACATGGGAAATCACAAGTTAGCAAGTCACAAGTTGACAGGAACAAAGACTCAATAAGAACATGGGAAATCACAAGTTGACAGGAACAAAGACTCAATAAGAACATGGGAAATCACAAGTTGACAGGAACAAAGACTCAATAAGAACATGGGAAATCACAAGTTGACAGGAACAAAGACTCAATGGGAACATTAGAAATCACAAGTTGACAGGAACAAAGACTCAATAAGAACATGGGAAATCACAAGTTGACAGGAACAAAGACTCAATAAGAACATGTTAATCACAAGTTGACAGGAACAAAAACTCAATGGGAACATTAGAAATCACAAGTTGACAGGAACAAAGACTCAATGGGAACATGGGAAATCACAAGTTGACAGGAACAAGACTCAATGGGAACATGGGAAATCACAATTTGACAGGAACAAAAACTCAAAAGATACCAAACAATTAATTAGTCCCACGAATATATGATCTATTTATTTCCATGGAAACATAGACATTGCAGACAATGTTATGGTGGAGAATCGTAAACGTTAAGTATTATTTGTCATTATTAAATTCTAGGCTATCTCGAATGAAAAAAAATGAAACAAAAATGCTACCATATTTATCATTGAATTATAGTATTACTAATTATTACTATGCGGACTTCATGAAACAGCCTATGGGTTACCAAATAATTATTAGATAAACTAAATGATAATTAGTATACACTGATTTTACATTGACAAATAGTCTACTGGGATGTTACACCGCAAGAGTATATTATAAGATCTGTAAATAACAAATAGTCTACTGGTGTGTGACACCACAAGAGTATATTAGAAGATCTGTAAATAACAAATAGTCTACTGGTATGTGACACCACAAGAGTATATTAGAAGATCTGTAAATAAAAAATAGTCTACTGGGATGTGACACCACAAGAGTATATTAGAAGATCTGTAAATAACGAATAGACTACTGGTATGTGACACCACAAGAGTATATTATAAGATCTGTAAATAACAAATAGTATACTGGGATGTGACACCTCAAGAGTATATTATAGTATTATAGATCTGTAAATAACAAATAGTCTACTGGGATGTAACACCACAAGAGTATATTATAACATCTGTAAATAACAAATAGTCTACTGGTATGTGACATCGCAAGAGTATATTATAAGATCTGTAAATAACAAATAGTCTACTGGGATGTTACACCACAAGAGTATATTATAAGATCTGTAAATAACAAATAGTCTACTGGGATGTAACACCACAAGAGTATATTAAAAGATCTGTAAATAACAAAGACTCTAGCTCTTGACTTACTTTATCAATACGATTTCTGAATGTGTGGATTTTTCCAAAAATGTACATCTCAGAAAAATTGAATGGTCGCTCCGTTTGGGCATTGGCAATTTTCTTTTTGGTAATATTGTAAATGTTGATGTACGCTTCGAACAATCTATAGAAAATATTGTAAATGTTGATGTACGCTTCGAACAATCTATAGAAAATATTTCAACTATACAGAATAATGCTGAAGAATATGTTTTTGATATTGACAAGGGTATGTCTATTTAAAGACCAAGTGAAGAGGTTTTTCTCAAAGGAACGAGATTTGGAATAGCCTCATACGGCAGTGACGTTTGAGAAAGAAAACAAATAAACAAAACTCGACGCTATAAATCTAAATTTAACCATTTTGTTAAAAATAAGAACCGGGAAAAGATTCAAAACATGTGGCAATAGATTCAAAACACGTGACAATATTCATTTTTCCTACTCTAAATTCTTTCTCTTACGTCACTTTCCTATGGTGCCGGAAATAAAATCATTTCAAATGGCTACGAGATTTGGATTTGTCCTCCAAAAAACATACACATTTAAGTGCAAATATTGAACTAATTACTTAAAAGTTATCTTTGATATTTTGTTTAAATGATTTTTATTAACATTCAGATACTGAATACACTATTTATTATCAAAATCTAATGTTAACTAAATTTTGATAAAAAGCTCTTCACTTGGTCTTTAAAGACTTTTTGGGTTGTTTTCAAATAGTTGTTTTTGAAATATATTACTTTACAACATTTCACACGCCTTTTGATCTAATTCTAAATGAACCTTTTAATCGGCAGTATTACATATGGACAAAGTATTTCACCATTGTGAAGACAACTCATATTGTTCACACCATATAAGGACTTATAAACTTGTTAAGACAAATAGAGAAGTAGTGACAAGAGAAAGATTTAAAGAAAGCCACCAAGAGAAAATAAAGGAGGAAAGAGTAGAGAAGTGTTAACATCTATGTGTTGTATTCAATTAACTTTTAAACAATCATTTGTGAATAGTGAGAAAAAAACAACTACCAAGAGCCACTTTTGATTTAGTTTAAGCATTCTTGTTGTGTGTGAGTGCTTGTGTATTTTTAGCGCTCGATATTTTTGGCTACACTATAGCCCTTGATTTTATCGTTACACTATATCCCTTCATATTTTGGCTACATTGTAGCGTTTGAGATATGTGGCTACAATATAGGAATTGATATTTTGGCTACACCTTAGCACTTTATATTTTTGGTTACACTGTAGCACTTGATAATTTTGGCTACACTATGGCTCTTGATATTTTTTGGCTATACGATAGCCCTTGATATTTTTGGCTACATCATAGTCCTTATTTTTGCCTATCACTATACCCCTTGATAATTTTGGCTACATGATAGCCCTTCATATTTTAGGCTACAGTATAAGCCTTGATATTTCAGGCTACAATACAGCCCTTGATATTTTTGGCTACACGATAGCCCTTGATATTTTAGGCTACACTGAAGCACTTGATATTTTATGTTACATCTCTATATTTTTTGGAAACATTATAGCCTTTGATATCTTTCAATGGCACTTGATATTTTAGGCTATACTATAGCTCTTAATATTTTAGCTATATATTTAACATTTGATATTTTGGCCATACGGTAGCATTTGGTATTTTCGGCTACACGGTAATCTTTGCTTTGATCTAAATCGCGTGACGTCATATATGGACGGCCCCTGATTGAAATAAACTGTTCCTATTGACAGTGGTGTGGTACTTAACTGATTGAAATAAACAAACTGTTCCTATTGACAGTGTTGTGGTACTTAACTGATTGAAATAAACAAACTGTTCCTATTGACAGTGTTGTGGTACTTAACTGATTGAAATAAACAAACTGTTCCTATTGACAGTGTTGTGGTACTTAACTGATAGAAATAAACAAACTGTTCATATTAACAGTGTTGTGGTACTTAACTGATAGAAATAAACAAACTGTTCCTATTGACAGTGTTGTGGTACTTAACTGATTGAAATAAACAAACTGTTCCTATTGACAGTGTTGTGGTACTTAACTGATTGAAATAAACAAACTGTTCCTATTGACAGTGTTGTGGTACTTAACTGATTGAAATAAACAAACTGTTCCTATTGACAGTGTTGTGGTACTTAACTGATAGAAATAAACAAACTGTTCCTATTGACAGTGTTGTGGTACTTAACTGATAGAAATAAACAAACCCCTTAATCATCTTAATCTCTAAATTATATTAATTCCTAATCTATAAAAGTGGAAAGTATGAAATTATTTTTCTCACATTGTAAAGAGCACTTATGGTCACTCTATTTGATTATCAACATCAATTAATACTCGATTCACTCAAAGAAAACTAAACTGCACCATTCACTCGCTAACGTACAAAAATCTTTTTTAAAAGTTATTTCCCAAATCGTTTTGCTTTTTCACAACTCAATTCTTGAGTAGCTTGTGATTTTATTGGACAGGAAATAATTTGTTTACATCCCCACTGTTTACTTTTACAGCTGGAAAAACTATTTTTTTTTTTTTTTGTATCATGTTGTTTTTCCAGTTCGTTATTCAAATGGCGATATATCTTGTGATGTAATCTATAACATATTTGTAGACTATAGACTACAAGAATTGCTTGGTTTTATCTGCGAACTGATGCTGCGATTTTTAAAATATTTGTTGGTATATAAATACAAATACATTTCTTCTTATTATTAATTAGTGATAACATTTATATTTATCGATAATGGCATGAATAATGCGTTTTACCTTTCAAATCTACAGTAAAATCGAGACATTAAATGGAAGACTTTATAGTATATCAAGCCATTACATTGAAAACTCTACAGTAAATCAAGACATAACATGGAAATCTTTACAGTAAATAAAACATTACTCTATAGTAAATTAAGATATTACATGTAAAAAGTAAAACATTACTCTACAGTAAATACAGACATTACATGAAAACTCCATGGTAAATCAAAATATTACACGGAAAGCTATATAGTAAATTACATGGAATATTATATGTAAATTAAGACATTACATGGAAAACGTTTCTGTACGTCAAGACATTACATGGAAAACGTTGTTGTACGTCAAGACATTATATTGAAAACTCTATGTTAAATCAAGATAGTACATGGAAAACTATACAGTAAGTCACGACTTAACATGCAGAACTCTGCTAATTATACAGTAAGTCACGACATAACATGCAGAACTCTGCTAACTATACAGTAAGTAACGACATAACATGCAGAACTCTGCTAACTATACAGTAAGTCACGACATAACATGCAGAACTCTGCTAACTATACAGTAAGTCACGACATAACATGCAGAACTCTGCTAACCTGATGCAGTTCTTTAATCTTGTATACAGTTCATTTTTGGGCATATCCCATAGTCGTGTCCTTCCATTATCTGAGACATAGTTTTTACAACTAGTCACAATCTGGTTAGTGATCTGTCACAAGTGAAATACATATATTTTTTTTTGTGATATATCACTAATAAGAAAAAAAAAATTATTTTGTCTGGTGATCCATTAAAAATAACCTAGGTAACACATATATTTATTTTCTAGTGATATATCATAAATAAGATATACACATATTTTTTTCGTTGATGATATATCTCCAATAAGATAAACACATATTTATTTGGTTGGTGATATATCTCTAAGATACACACATAATTTTTTGGCTGGTGGTTTATCTCTAATAAGATTTAGACATATTTATTTGGCTGGTGATATATCGCTAATAAGATTTAGACATATTTATTTGGCTGGTGATATATCTTTAATAAGATACACGATATATCGATTTTGTTGGTGATATTTAAGATACACACATATATGAAGTTCGATGCGCCCTGTTGCTGACAAGTGCCGAACTCTAGTTTCGGTACCAAATGTGCTTACTATATCTTTTCAGACTGTCCAATATATAAGCTATATTATATTATGTAGAACCAGAGCCTTTCCAAGCTTATGTAGCGCCCTAGGGCAAATGTTTGAGTACCGCCTTCTTGCATACTGTAACTTATTGTTTTGAGCTATATTTGCTTTATTTAGACTACATATGGCCCCGGGCATATGCCCCCTCTGCCCTTCCCTATGTGAGGGCACTGTGTAGAACGCCAAATAGTGGCGTAGCCAGGATTGGTAACAAATTCAAGGTGGAGGTGGGGCAGGGGAAGGGACCGAATGGTTTAAGGTAGGGACCGATTCTAAACTGGTGAGTTATTTTTACCCTAAACTACTGAAAAACTAATTATTTATCAAATTATCGAGATGTTGAAACTTTAATTCTTAGATAAAATAAAGTTCTAAATGATCATTTTTTTTATAAAAAAAAAGAAAAAAATGTGTATCAGACAATTGTTTTATTTTCTCAAGAAAAAAGTTACAAAAAAAACATCAGCACCGATTCGGTAAAAAGCTTAACAAATCAGTAACGCAACATGTTCAAATATTTTATTATAAAAATCCAAATTATAAACATAAATAACAGAATTAAAAAAGCAATAAATCAATATTATTATAATTTATATAAATACATACAGAATTTATGATATTTTCAAATGTATAACAATGTAGGCCTTTAACAATGTAGGCCTATAACAATGTAGGCCTATAACTATAACAATGTAGGCCTATAACAATGTAGGCCTATAACAATGTAGGCCTATAACAATGTAGGCCTATAACAATGTAGGCCTATAACAATGTAGGCCTATAACAATGTAGGCCTATAACAATGTAGGCCTATAACAATGTAGGCCTATAACAATGTAGGTTAAATGCTAACACAAATTTGAAAATCGGTTTACTCTATATCTTGTCTTCAAAAATTTTTTAATTTCTAAAAAAAAAAGATTTCGGTGAAACAAACTGGGGTTCAAGAGGATGCCCTTGCTCCCTTTCCTCCGCGGCTACGCCTTTTCTGTCCAGGATTAGTCATTTGTAGGCCAATTTAAATACAGGAGTGTGAACTTTAAATACAGGAGTGTGAACTTTAAATACAGGAGTGTGAACTTTAAATACAGGAGTGTGAACTTTAAATACAGGAGTGTGAACTTTAAATACAGGAGTGTGAACTTTAAATACAGGAGTGTGAACTTTAAATACAGGAGTGTGAACTTTAAATACAGGAGTGTGAACTTTAAATACAGGAGTGTGAACTTTAAATACAGGAGTGTGAACTTTAAATACAAGAGTGTGAACTTTAAATACAGGAGTGTGAACTTTAAATACAGGAGTGTGAACTTTAAATACAGGAGTGTGAACTTTAAATACAGGAGTGTGAACTTTAAATACAGGAGTGTGAACTTTAAATACAGGAGTGTGAACTTTAAATACAGGAGTGTGAACTTTAAATACAGGAGTGTGAACTTTAAATACAGGAGTGTGAACTTTAAATACAGGAGTGTGAACTTTAAATACAGGAGTGTGAACTTTAAATCTATTTAGCTATCAATCTAAGTTTGTCTAATATTCTTAACGGAAACAAAATGTGAACAAGTTTAAACCAGATTATACTTTTTAAACTTTACCTTTACAAACAAGCTAGATACTTTATCTGTACTTGTATAATATGGAGAGAAATTGTAGATTAATCGTATGGTACCAATAAGACCAGATAATTTATCCAGCATGTTCATCTGTGATAGTAGAGTTAATAGTTTTACAAATGACACACATAACACTCATTCATGAGACACTAAAGTAAAGTAAAAAAAAACTGTTACAATTTCATACAAAATTTTAAAATATTCTGAATTATAAAAAATGAACTGTAGACAAACGTAATGTTATTATTGAGATCATCTAGATGGACGTATATATTTGTTTAGATTTTTACAGGCGCTTATAAATACACTAAATACGATACATTAACACATTAAATTATTTTCTTAACTAGATAGAATAATAGACTTTGAAGCTAGTCATTTGTCTATTCATTTGATCAAATTACTCTAGCCATAATTTATTCAATGAGAGTTATCTACATGTAATTATTTAATGTACTATATATCTAGTATCTCACCGGTTGACACCGATACAGAGGCTCACAATACTTCTCCAGTGTGTAGAGGTATTTGGTATTATCTCTAGCTTCATTGGCCTGATCAGTGATTTTCATATCAAGTTCCCTCCACAGTGTCATAACGGGTGACTTGCAGATGTGCAGCACATGAAATATCCTTCTGGATTGGGCACCACGTATCTGTTGAAGCAAATAGCTGAAATGGGCCGTACGCCCAAGCCAAAACTCTAATTCTTTCTTTGGTCCGACGTCATCAGCCTCGCGTCTTATACGACCTGCTGCATTTAACAACTGTTTGTATGGAGAAATAATAATGGCATTATACATATAATTATACATATTCACGATGGCCTCTCACACAACGAGGAGACAAAATGCAATACTGTTATTCAAACATTCCTTTCACCTCCCGCAACAAAAAACGTTAAATAATCAGCTTTTATACTTGGCCTAGCTTTCTTCCTTTTGTAATATATATTTAAAAAACTAAACTTGTCTCTCTCTCTGACCCTTCTTTCTCTAATCTTCTCTCTATAATTTTGCCTCCCCATGAACTTGTTTCTCTCTATCGTTGTCCCTCTTTCTACACATGATCTCTTTCTACATATGATCTCTTTCTACCCATGATCTTTTTTTACCCATAATCTTTTCTACCCATAATCTCTTTCTACCCATGATCTTTTTCTACCCATGATCTTTTTCTACCCATGATCTCTTTCTACCTATGATCTTTTTCTACCAATGATCTTTTTCTACCAATGATCTCTTTCTATCCCTATTTTTCCACCCATGATCTTTTTCTACCTATGATCTCTTTCTACCCATGATCTTTTTCTAACCATATTTTTCTACCCATGATCTTTTTCTACCCAAGATTTCTTTCTACATATGATCTCTTTCTACACATGATCTGCTTCTACACATGATCTCTTCTACCGATGATCTTTTTCTACCCATACTCTTTTTTCTACCCATGATCTTTTTCTATCGATTATCTCTTTCTACCCATGACCTCTTTCTCCCCATGATCTCTTTCTAACCATATCTTTCTACCCATGATCTTTTTCTAACAATGATCTCTTTCTACTAATGATATTTTTCTACCCATTATCTCTTTCTACCCATGATCTCTTTCTACACATGATCTCTTTCTACCCATGATATTTTTCTACCCATGATCTCTTTCTACCCATGATCTCTTTCTACTCATATTTTTCTACCCATGATCTTTTCTACCCATGATCTTTTTCTACCAATGATCTTTTTCTACCAATGATCTCTTTCTATCCATGATATTTTTCTAACAATGATCTCTTTCTACTAATGATATTTTTCTACCAATTATCTCTTTCTACCCATGACATTTTTCTACCCATGATCTCTTTCTACCCATGATCTCTTTCTACCCATGATATTTTTCTACCCATGATATTTTTCTACCCATGATCTCTTTCTACCCATGATCTCTTTCTACTCATGATATTTTTCTACCCATGATCTTTTCTACCCATGATCTTTTTCTACCAATGATCTTTTTCTACCAATGATCTCTTTCTATTCATTTTTTTCTACCCATGATCTTTTTCTACCCATGATCTCTTTCTACCCATGATCTTTTTCTACCAATGATCTCTTTCTATCCATATTTTTCCACCCATGATCTTTTTCTACCTATGATCTCTTTCTACCCATGATCTTTTTCTAACCATCTTTTTCTACCCATGATCTTTTTCTACCCAAGATTTCTTTCTACATATGATCTCTTTCTACACATGATCTGCTTCTACACATGATCTCTTCTACCGATGATCTTTTTCTACCCATACTCTTTTTTCTACCCATGATCTTTTTCTATCGATTATCTCTTTCTACCCATGACCTCTTTCTCCCCATGATCTCTTTCTAACCATATCTTTCTACCCATGATCTTTTTCTAACAATGATCTTTTTCAACCCATGATCTCTTTCTACTCATATTTTTCTACCCATGATCTTTTCTACCCATGATCTTTTTCTACCAATGATCTTTTTCTACCAATGATCTCTTTCTATCCATATTTTTCTACCCATGATCTTTTTCTACCCATGATCTCTTTCTATCCATGATATTTTTCTACCAATTATCTCTTTCTACCCATGACATTTTTCTACCCATGATCTTTTTCTACCAATGATCTCTTTCTATCCATGATATTTTTCTAACAATGATCTTTTTCTACTAATGATATTTTTCTACCAATTATCTCTTTCTACCCATGACATTTTTCTACCCATGATCTCTTTCTACCCATGATCTCTTTCTACCCATGATATTTTTCTACCCATGATATTTTTCTACCCATGATCTCTTTCTACCCATGATCTCTTTCTACTCATGATATTTTTCTACCCATGATCTTTTCTACCCATGATCTTTTTCTACCAATGATCTTTTTCTACCAATGATCTCTTTCTATTCATTTTTTTCTACCCATGATCTTTTTCTACCCATGATCTCTTTCTACCCATGATCTTTTTCTACCCATCTTTTTCTACCCATGATCTTTTTCTACCGATTATCTCTTTCTAAATATGATCTCTTTCTACACATGATCTCTTTCTACACATGATCTCTTCTACCCATGATCTTTTTCTACCCATACTCTTTTTTCTACCCATGATCTTTTTCTACCGATTATCTCTTTCTACCCATGATCTCTTTCTACCCATGATCTCTTTCTAACCATATCTTTCTACCCATGATCTTTTTCTACCCATGATCTTTTTCTACCAATGATCTGTTTCTACCAATGATCTCTTTCTATCCATGATATTTTTCTGACAATGATCTCTTTCTACCCATGATCTTTTTCTACCCATGATATTTTTTTACCCATGATCTCTTTCTACCCATGATTTCTTTCTACCCATGATCTCTTTCTACCCATGATCTTTTTCTACCCATCTTTTCTACCCATATTTTTCTACCCATGATCTTTTTCTACCCATGATCTCTTTCTAACCAAATACACATCTAGCGATAATCTCTTTCTAGCCATTATCTCTTTCTAGCCATATCTTCCTAGCCATAATCTATTTTTAGTCATAATTTCTTTCTAGCCATATCTTCCTAGACATATGCTCTTTCTAGTCATAATCTCTTTGTAACCATATATTCCTAACCATAATCTCTTTTTAGCCATAATCTCTTTCTAGCCATAATCTCTTTCTAGCCATAATCTCTTTCTAGCCATATCTTCCTAGCCATAATCTATTTCTAGCTAGCCATATCTTCCTAGCCATAATCTCTTTGTAACCATATATTCCTAACCATAATCTCATTCTAGCCATATCTTTCTAGCCTTAATCTCTTTGTAACCATATATTCCTAACCATAATCTCATTCTAGCCATATCTTTCTAGCCTTAATCTCTCTTTAGCCATATTCTCTTTCTAGCCATAATCTCTTCTGGCCTCTGTCTGATTCTGGATCTCTCTCTCTGATTCTTTCTCTCTCACTTTCTCTGACCCTGTATCGACCCCCTGAGCCTCTCTCTTAACATGGATTTATTTCCATATGTCACTCTGAACCTGCCACTCTCTCTCTCTCACACTTTTTCTCCCGAGAATATATTTAAGAGAATTAATGAAAGTATATTTACTATTTCAACTTGCTGACACCAAGTATTGACTAGATCTTCAGCAAGAGTCACTGTTACTTTAGACTGAGCAGCATTTAAACAATCCGTCACAGAGGTTAAACTGTTCAGTACTGCCATTTCATCTCCTTCTATCGGTTTCAATTGAACCATTTCGTTCACGTGTTTTTCTGCCCCTGTTGACATTTATTGCAGCTATTAGATTCAGTAGTATTTCATAGCGTGCTATTTCATCTATTAATTTACATTAAAGGGCCTATATTTACACTTTGTGTAATTATATGTAAACAGTACTATAACTAAAGTCCGAGTCGGTGGCAGCCTACTTATTGTGTATACGGGCAGTAACTGTACGAAAACTTCATTCTACACATTCAATGGACATTCAATAAACCAACATTAATAACGAACCAAGCATATTAAAAAAAATATTTTTATTTCCTCGTGTGTGTGTGTGTGTGTGTGAGAGAGAGAGTGTGTGTGTGTGTGTGTGTTTGTGTGTGTGAGTGTGTGTGTGTGCGTGTGTGTGTGTTTGTGTGTGTGTGTGTTTGTGTGTGTGTGTGTTTGTGTGTGTGTGTGTGTTTGTGTGTGTGAGTGTGTGTGTGTCATAGAAGAATATACTCGTTGGTCAAAACGATAAAAACAACATGAATGATTGTTTTTATCCTTACAAAATTAAATGTATTCCACATATTAGACTTGTAATAGATTTAGCGATAGAAAAATAATTGAGAAAGAGAGAGCGAGGGAATGTTGTATTAGAGAGACCATAAAATAGCCAATTATTATTTTTTCAACATTAGGATAATGTTATTGGTATGTCTGTCAAAATAACGTAGAATAGTGAGAGAGAGATAGTGAGAGAAGGAAAGGTCGAAGAATATAAAAATATGGAGATAACTGATTTTGTATGTTAATTCATTATTTAGTTCGTAAAATAATGGAGAGAGAGAGAGAAAAGAGAGAAAGAATAAAGGTTATAGATTTGTTTTGTCTTGTAGAATAGAATAGTTTTACTCTATAAAATAATAAAGAAAAGTATACTTACACATTGTGTGTTGAATAAAATCATCTACACTAACAAAAAGTTCATTAAATGTGCATAAGTTTTGCTCTGGCAATTTTCTATTTAGTGCCCAATACTTTAAAGAACTCAGAGCTGGATAATAGAGCATAGAAACATGGTCTGAGAGAACTCCAAGGATTGTATTTCCGGCTTTTATTGTGAAACTACCAGCTATTAGTTCCTGGAAAAGACACGATGAAACTACATGTCTTGATTAAATGTATGTTTATACATCTACACAACGTACAGCATACATACATTAGCATGACAATTAATCAATACACCACATAAAAGAAACTATCCCAGGTAGGCCTATGTTGGTTCACTATTTGATAAAGGCAGGCCTACACTTAAGGCTCAATTAAACGAGCGAGTTTACTAGCTGCTAGTCGGCTAGTTAAGTCGCCGGCGAGTTGGCGAGTGCGCTAGTTGACGAGTACACTAAAAGCTTCCCACACGCTCAATTTCACGGACGAGTTTACTAGCTGCTAGTGGCCACACGGATAATTTCTCGTTTAAAAGTCGGCGAGTGGCGAGTAAAGTTGACAGGCTTTCAACCTTCCCACCAGCTTTTTTACTAGCAGGGCTAGTAGCCGACTAGCTGCTAGTGATTAGATTACACGGAGCTAGTTTACTAGCAATATAGTAAACTAGCCCACCAGCAGCTCGTGTAATTGAGCCTTTATTAAAACTTTTATATGTTTTAGTATAAAAGTTTTTTTTTAATATGTTTTAGTATCTGCCAACTGGTACTAGAGCCTTGACGCGGCTTGGCAGCTTGCGTACCCTGACGACCCCCAGAGCTAGATTATACCAGCCGGGAGTGTAAACTCCTGTCAGGTTCAACCAAGCTGGGAAGATATGCGTGGGCAGGGGTCAGACAAAAGCTAGTGCCCTGGTCCTCCAGGTTGGGGGTTAAACATAAGGCTAGCAACCTTATTTTGTAAAAAAAAACGCAAATCGCTACAGAAACACCAAACACAGAAAAAACTGAAGACTTTGACCTGGGGAGGAAAGAAACTTCTAGAAGTTTTATGACGTTTAGTGGTAAAAGCCGAAAGGAAGCCACGAAGCCGACTACCTTTCTTTTAACCAGGAATACTATTATTGGAACATGGAATGTCAGGACCATGTATGAAACTGGCAGAGCCCTGCAAGTAGCAGCTGAAATGAAAAGAAACAAAATTGAAATACTGGGCATTAGTGAAACAAGGTGGACCCAAGCAGGACAAACAAGGCTGTCAACGGGAGAGCTATTATTGTACTCTGGGCATGAAGATAGTGAGGCCCCTCATACACAGGGAGTAGGACTTATGCTGTCTACCCAGGCACAAGGCACCTTGATTGGATGGGAGGCACATGGACCCAGGATGATTACCGCCTCGTTCCGCACAAAGATGAAGAGGATCGCATTGAAAGTGGTACAGTGCTACGGCCCCACAAATGATAGTAGCGAAGAGGATAAGGACCAGTTCTTTTATAGATTGCAAAAAGTCCTAGAGACCTTCCCACGCAAGGACATCACTATCCTCATGGGTGACGTCAATGCCAAGATTGGGACAGATAACACAGGATATGAGCACATCATGGGCACCCAGGCAGTGGGAGAAATTAACGAAAACGGGGAAAAATTTGCAGACTTTTGTGCCCTAAATAACATGGTGATTTGAGGCAGCATCTTTCCCCATAAGCGTATTCACAAGTGTACATGGGTATCGCCCGACAATCGCACAGAGAACCAGATAGATCACATCTGCATTAATAAACGATTCAGACGGTCCATGCAAGATGTCAGAGTAAAAAGGGGTGCAGATGCAGCATCGGATCACCATCTGCTGGTGACCAAACTGAAATTAAAGCTGGAAGGCCGTCAATAGATTAGACCAACAAATGAATAGATGGGTTCAACATTTTGAACAGCTTCTTAAAAGGCCCAAACCCCTTACTGATACCCCTATCATTGTGCCAGCAAACGAGGATCTCCCGATTAATTGCGAAAAGCCGACCAGAAACGACCAGAAACGAGATTAGGAGAGCCATTGCTGGTATAAAAGATGGGAAAGCAGCTGGACCAGATGACATACCAGCAGAGGCCCTTAAAGCAGATGTGGATTTGTCAGTAGAGATGCTATACCCACTCTTTGAACGGATTTGGGAAGATGAAAACATACCAGCAGATTGGAAAGAAGGTTACCTGATCAAACTCCCTAAGAAAGGTGACCTCAGTAATTGCAACAACTACAGAGGCATCACACTTCTTTCAGTGCCGGGAAAGGTCTTTAACAGAGTCCTCCTTAATAGGATGAGAGACATTGTTGATCCCAAATTGAGAGACCAGCAGGCAGGCTTCCGGCAAAACAGATCCTGCACGGATCAGATTGCGACGCTTCGCATCATAGTTGAGCAGTCATTAGAGTGGAATTCCCCGCTGTATATCCTTTTTATTGATTATGAAAAAGCCTTCGACAGCGTGGACAGAGAGACCCTTTGGAAGCATCTACGACACTACGGCATCCCAAATAAGATTACCAACCTTATCAAGAATTCCTACAATGAGATGTCCTGCAGAGTCGTACATGGAGGACAGCTTACAGACTCTTTCCAAGTGCGAACCGGAGTTCGTCAAGGATGCCTGTTGTCGCCATTTCTCTTCCTCCTGGTCATAGACTGGATTATGAAAATATCCACTCGGGGAGCGCAGAAACGGTATACAGTGGACCTTGTGGGACCAGCTCGAAGACTTGGACTTTGCAGATGACATTGCCCTCGTCTCTCACAGTCAACAACAAACGCAAGAAAAAAACAACATGGTGGCAGCCACATCAGCACAGGTTGGACTGAACATCAACAAAGAAAAGAGCAAAACCTTGAAGATCAACCCCTCTTGTGCCGAATCAATCACACTGCATGGAATCCCACTCGAGGAGGTGCAGTCCTTTATTTACCTGGGGAGTATCATTGACCAGCAAGGAGGAACAGTTGCAGACGTCAAGGCAAGGATAGGCAAAGCAAGAGCCGCCTTCATCCAACTCAAGAATATATGGAACTCCAAAGAGCTGTCCCTAGATACAAAAATTAGACTGTTCAACTCTAATGTTAAGTCAGTCCTGTTGTATGGCGCGGAAACTTGGAGAATGACAAAAGCTACCACTGGCAAAGTCCAAACCTTCATCAACAGCTGCCTCAGAAGGATACTCCAGATCCGCTGGCCTGACACCATAAACAATACCGACCTCTGGCAAAGAACCTGCCAACGCCCTATAGAAGAGGATATCAGAAGAAGAAGATGGGGTTGGATAGGGCACACCCTGCCCCGCCAACCAACATCACCAGACAGGCACTCAAGTGGAACCCGCAAGGCAAGCGGAAAAGGGGCCGCCCAAGGAATACCTGGCGACGCGACCTTGAGGCAGACACAGAAAAGATGGGGTACAGCTGGACTCAATTGGAGAGAATGGCCCAGGACAGAGGACTCTGGAGATCTGTGATTGGCGGCCCATACCCCAGCTGGGGTGACGGGCAATGATGATGATGATGATGATGTTTTAGTATATTTTTTTAAGTATATACCTTATTATTAAAAAAACAACAATAGGTCTGATCAATGGGCCCAATAAATGAAAATAAAACTATTGTAAATTAAAAACAGATCTATTACTATTGAGCGCATATTCTATTATCTACACTCTACATATCTTTAATCGCTTCGATATTCTTTTTATACAAATCTCATTCTTTTTTATCTTAATCTCGTTCCTTTTATCAATATATCTTTTATCTTAGTCTCATTCTTTTCAACTTTCATTTGTTGTATGTGCATCTCAATCATTCTATCACTACTTTATTTTCGTAATGTTCATCTTATTCATTTCTCAATGGATAGGTTAGTATAAAACATAAGTTTACTACTATAATATTATAAAGAAATACATGTGTTTACTACTATAATATTATAAAGAAATACATGTGTCACAATAAGTTGTTTTTTCTAATGTTTATCCGTGACTTACATCTGAAATAGTTCTTTCCTCCAGTGGTGTTGTCGATTTTTTTATGAAATAGACACATTTACCATCTAGTGTTACGCCATCACCAGAAGTAAGTACAAGTCTTGTGACGGATGTGGAGCCTCTGCCCATCGTTCGACCACATTCTAGAAAGCGATTTAACACAAAAAAAAAGCGTTTTAAGGTGAGTAGAGAAAGAAAGATGCCTGTAATAGTTTACATGACAGTTACCGACCAGTCTTTCTTGTGACAGCAATAGGGCTATCTACATGGAACACAATTATCTTATTACATGTCATTCATTTAAATATAACTATTGAGTAAGAAAGATGCCCGTAATAGTTTACATGACAGTTACCGACCAGTCTTTCTTGTGAAAACAATAAACAGCAATAGGGCTATCTACATGGAACATAGAACATAATTATCCTATTACATGCCATTCATTTAAATAACACTATTGAGCGCAAGGTAAGGACACAATAGCTAGAACAATTGCTATCTAGACTTAAGCCTACCATTTTGTTGCAATACAGTGTGAGTAGGCCTACTACTTAAACCATAGTTTAAAGTCTTATTTTTAGTCCTTGTAAAAGTCAAAGCAGTGTGTACTCTTACTTTTAGTACAGTGTGTAGTACTACTTTTAGTAATGTGTGTAGTCCTACTTTTAGTACAGTGTGTAATCCTACTTTCATTAGCCTACAGTGTGTAGTTGTGTAGTCTTACTTTTAGTACAGTGTGTAGTCCTATTTTAAGTACAGAGTAAAGTCCTACTTTCATGACAATGTAAAGTCCTACTTTCATGACAATGTAAAGTCCTACTATTAGTTCTGTGTGTGTAGTGTATGTAGGCCTACTTGAATGTGCCTATATGTTTATGTAGGTCTATGTGTATGCCAGTAACGTGTGTTTTATTGTCTACCGATCTAATACAAGTAATCAGACAAGATATACATATATTATATTGTTACACATTTTAAAAAACTTTTATTCGTTAAACTTTTTTGCATATGAGTAGAGTCCAAGCATAAAAACATGCCAACATTTCACTTCCTATTAAAACAATGCATTAACTTCCTTGTGGGGGGTATTTTTAGCTATTTGGTTTCTTTCTAATTCTTTCTAATATTTTTCAAAGTATTTCACGTAAGTCTTTTTTTTTTCTATTGAACAAGAAAACAAACAACACTAGAAGTTTACATTATAAAATATATCCCCTGTATCTAGAAGTTTACATTATAAAATATATTCCCTGTATCTAGAAGTTTACATTATAAAATATATTCCCTGTATCTAGAAGTTTATATTATAAAATATATTCCCTGTATCTAGAAGTTTACATTATAAAATATATTCCCTGTATCTAGAAGTTTATATTATAAATTATATTCCCTGTATCTAGAAGTTTACATTATAAAATATATTCCCTGTATCTAGAAGTTTATATTATAAAATATATTCACTGTATCTAGAAGTTTACATTATAAAATATATCCCCTGTATCTAGAAGTTTACATTATAAAATATATTCCCTGTATCTAGAAGTTTACATTATAAAATATATTCCCTGTATCCAGGGGCGAAGCCAGAAATTTTTTCCAGGGGGGGCTGAACTTTCGCGTGACAAAAATTTACCAAATACCAGGGGGGGGGGGGGCTGAACTTTTGCGTGACGAAAATTTACCAAATTTTTAGCGAATTTAGTACATATTTTGTAAAAAATCAGTTGAAAAAGATTTTTTTTTTAATTCCAGGGGGGGCTTAGCCCCCCTCAGCCCCCCCTTGTGGCTTCGCCCCTGCCTGTATCTAGAAGTTTACATTATAAAATATATTCCCTGTATCTAGAAGTTTATATTATAAAATATATTCACTGTATCTAGAAGTTTACATTATAAAATATATTCACTGTATCTAGAAGTTTACATTATAAAATATATTCCCTGTATCTAGAAGTTTATATTATAAAATATATTCCCTGTATCTAGAAGTTTACATTATAAAATATATCCCCTGTATCTAGAAGTTTACATTATAAATATATTCACTGTATCTAGAAGTTTACATTATAAAATATATTCCCTGTATTTAGAAGTTTACATTATAAAATATATTCCCTGTATCTAGAAGTTTATATTATAAAATATATTCCCTGTTTCTCGAAGTTTACATTATAAAATATATTCACTGTATCTAGAAGTTTACATTATAAAATATATTCCCTGTATCTAGAAGCTTACATTATTAAATATATTCCCTGTATACAGAAACATTTTTTTAACTTTAAGCAATAACTTTAACGATTAAATTATTTCAAACAAATTTCTTAACTAAAAATAATTACATGAGCCAATAATTACTTTAAATGTGAATGTCAGTCTTGTAAGTATTGGTAAAAAAAAGGACTTCAATTAATTTTTTTTTTCAATAAAACGTAAGAAGATGTTAACAGAATAACTGTACATAATTAACATTTATGTTACGTTTGATCAAAGTATCCATGTTATTACTTACGTGTGTCAGAATTAAAAATAAATACTCAATTTTTAGTAAGTTTTTGTTAGCACTGTTATATTATCATTAGTTCTAAAAGAATACAGTCTACAAGAATGTTAACTAAAGAGTACAGAGCTAAATGTGTGTACTTTGTAATGTCATAAACGCTTTGGTGTATAGCATATTACATATATTAACTCACCTTCATAAGTCAATGGAGTTCTCTGCTGGTATTGAAAAAAAAGAACTGTTTCATCTCGACTTGTAAATCTAATTAATTTCTTTAAGGACTGCAATAATCAAGATAAAAAAAGTTAGGTATTTAGAATTATTATGAATGTATTTACTATATTCAGAATATGCACACTATGTGTATGTGCACTATATATATGTACACTAAGTATATGTACACTTGGTAGGCCTTATATGTACACTATATTTATGCACAATATGTATAAGTACCCTATGTATATGTACAATATGTATATATATATATATACACATATACACTATGCGTATGTAAACTATATGCATGTACACTATATATATATATGCATAATGTATATGTACACTATGAATATGTACAATATAGATATGTGCACTATATAATATATACACTATGTATATGTACACTAAGTATATAAACACTATGTGTATTTATACTATATATATGTGCATTATATATATGCACACTATGTATACGTACACTTTATAAATGTGCACTATATATATGTACACTAAGTAAATGTATACTATGTATATGTATACTATGTATATGTTCACTAACTATATATATATATACACTATGTATATGTACACTATGTAGGGCCTATATGTACACTGTATATATATATATATATACTAGCAGATATGTGCCCGATTCTCCGAACGGTCTAAAATTAAGGTTCAAATACATTGTAAATACCCATGCAGTTATAATGAGCACAATAGTTTTAAGCGGCGACAGATATTTTCCTGTAGGCTAATTTAAACATGAATGAATTATTCCTCATTCACAAAGTTAACGCGCACCGTTTAATTTAAACATTTCTAGCCAATAGGTCTAAGCTTAGCCGTGAATGAAATTTCGTTCCCTTTACTCACAAAGTTCATTCACAAACCGGCAATTGAAACATTGCCCGCTACAGATATATATATATATACATTTGTATAGACTATGGTTTGTGAGAGAAAGTGATGTTTCTTTTTCAAATGATTAACCTTAATATCTTTTATTCTCGTTTCTCTAAATGAAAAGAAATATTTGTTTATGAATGAGTTTGTGATGTAAAGAAATTAGAAAGTAACTTATAAAATGTGAACTTACAGTTTCCTCATCAATAGAAAACTCTTCCACTTCATCGGCAGAAATACACAAAAAATGAGATACATTTAGAAAGAGATATTTGTGAGTTTTAATTATTTGTGAACGTCTATCCTCTCTGGCCTCTTTTGCAACAACCTGCTGGGATCACAGAGTTAAGAAATATTAATATTACAGATTAAAACACAAGTAGATCAATAGAAGAAAACTAATTGATTAAAAACAAACAGAATTTTAAACATTCTTTATATCAATTGATAATCTATCTTACTTAATTATATAGTTAAAAAAGCACGCGTAACGTTGTCTAAAATATGGCAAGAGATGAGCCAAAAATATATTAGTTTCTCGTTAATTACTACATATGTATTAGAGGTTGGTTGGTTCAATCACTGTGTGTATTAAAGGTTAGTTCAATCGCTGTGTGTATTAGTATATAGTTCAATCACTATGTGTATTAGAGGTTGGTTGGTTCAATCACTGTGTGTATTAAAGGTTAGTTCAATCGCTGTGTGTATTAGTATATAGTTCAATCCCTATGTGTATTAGAGGTTGGTTGGTTCAATCACTGTGTGTATTAAAGGTTAGTTCAATCGCTGTGTGTATTAGTATATAGTTCAATCACTGTGTGTATAAGTATATAGTTCAATCACTGTGTGTATTAGTGTATAGTTCAATCACTGTGTGTATTAGTATATAGTTCAATCACTGTGTGTATTAGTATATAGTTCAATCACTGTGTGTATTAGTATATAGTTCAATCACTGTGTGTATTAGTATATAGTTCAATCACTGTGTGTATTAGTATATAGTTCAATCACTGTGTGTATTAAAGGTTAGTTCAATCGCTGTGTGTATTAGTATATAGTTCAATCACTATGTGTATTAGAGGTTGGTTGGTTCAATCACTGTGTGTATTAAAGGTTAGTTCAATCACTGTGTGTATTAGTATATAGTGCAATCACTGTGTGTATTAGTATATAGTTCAATCACTGTGTGTATTAGTATATAGTGCAATCACTGTGTGTATTAGTATATAGTTCAATCACTGTGTGTATTAGTATATAGTGCAATCGCTGTGTGTATTAGTATATAGTTCAATCACTGTGTGTATTAGTATATAGTTCAATCACTGTGTGTATTATGGGTTAGTGCAATCGCTGTGTGTATAAGGCGTTAGTTCAATCACCGTGTGTATTAAGAGTTATTTCAATCACTACCTGTGTATTAGAGGTTAGATTTATCACTTTGTATAAGGGGTTAGTTCAATCAGTGTGTGTATTAGAGGCTAATTCAATCACTGTGTGTATAAGGGGTTAATTCAATCACCGTGTGTATAAGGGGTTAGTTCAATCACTGTGTATATGGGATTAGTTCAATCACTGTGTGTATTACAGGTTAGTTCAATCACTGTGTATATGGGATTAGTTCAATCACTTTGTCTAAGTGGTTAGTTCAATCACTGTGTGTATTACAGGTTAGTTCAATCACTGTGTGTATTACAGGTTAGTTCAATCACTGTGTGTATAAGGGACTGGTTTAATCACTGCATGCTTTAGGGATTAATTCAATCACAGTGTGTTTTAGGAGTGAGTTTAATCACTATGTGTATAAGGGATTAATTCAACCACTGTGGGGTTAGTTCACTAACTTTTTTTTTAGTGGTTGGTTCAATAACTTTATTAATTGATGTTTAATTCAGTAACTTTATTTTTTAGTGGTTAGTTCAATAACTTTATTTATTAGTGGTCAGTTCAATAAATTTATTTATTAGTGGTCAGTTCAATAAATTTATTTATTAGTGGTCAGTTCAATAAATTTATTTATTAGTGGTCAGTTCAATAAATCTTTTTATTAGTGGTCAGTTCAATAAATTTTTTTATTAGTGGTCAGTTCAATAAATTTATTTATTAGTGGTCAGTTCAATAACTTTTTTTATTAGTGGTCAGTTCAATACATTTATTTATTAGTGGTCAGTTCAATAACTTTTGTTTTAGTGGTCAGTTCAATAACTTTATTTATTAGTGGTCAGTTCAATAACTTTATTTATTAGTGGTCAGTTCAATAACTTTTTTATTTGTGGTTAGCTCACTTATGTTCAATCACATTAAATTAACTTTATTCATTATGTATGATTCCATTCACTACACCTATAAGGTATTAGTTGTAGGTTTATTCCCTACATGTACTAGTAGTTTGTTCATTCACTACATAAAATATTATTTAGTTTATTCACTACATAAAATAGCCATTAGTTTATTCGCTACATAAAATAGTAATAAGTTTATTCACTACAAAAGACAAGAGTTCGTTCATTCACTGCATAAAATAGTAATAAGTTTATTCACTACAGTATAGCCCGAGTGTTAGATCACTCACTACATAAAATATTATTTAGTTAGTGTGATACATAAAATATAATATATTATTATTCACTACATAAAATAGTCATTAGTTTATTAGCTACATAAAATGTATATTAGTTTATTTGCTACATAAAATAGTATTTAGTTTATTCACTATATGAAATAGTAATAATTTATTCACTACATAAAATAGTAATTTAATCATTCACTATATAAAATAGTAATTAGTTTATTTGCTACATAAAATAGTAATTCGTTCATTCACTACAGCAGACATCGGCAACCTATGGCACGCGTTCCAGACTTGGCACGCAGAGCGATTTCCAATGGAAGGCGGAAGACCCAAAAAGAGGCAATTTAAGTCTCTTCTACAATAAATGGAGTGGTAGAACAGGACGACTTTTAGACATTGTAATCATACTTTGGCACACTATTATCAAAAGGTTGCCGACCCCTGCACTACAGTATTGGGTGTAAGTTCATTCACTACGTATATTAAAGTCTAATGACAATAGATTGTGAAAATATCTTATGCAATGTTGGTAAGTGTGGGCTGTTTAAGTGACTGTAAACTATAACTTATAGGCTAGTTTAGTGATTCAAGTTTAGTAGAACCTTTTATTGTGGGCTAGCAGAGAGAGTCCCTGAGCTGTTGTCAGGTTTAAAGAAGCCTTGTATAATGGGTTTGTTAAATAAGTATCTAAATTATAGGCATAATGAAGGAGCCGTTTACTGTGGGCATAATGAGTTAGCCCGTGTATTGTTGGCTTATTTATTGAGTCGTTGTATTGTGGGCACAATGAGTGAGCCATTGTATTGTTGGCATACTAAGTCAGACCTTTTAATTTGGCCATAATGAATGAGTCTTTGTATTGCGGGCATAATGTGTGACTCCTTGTATTGTGGGCATAATGAGTGAGACCTTGTATTGTGGGCATACTGAGTGACTCCTTGTATTGCGGGCATATTGTGTGACTCCTTGTATTGCGGGCATAATGTGTGACTCCTTGTATTGTGAACATAATGAGTGAGTCCTTGTATTGTGAACATAATGAGTGAGTCCTTGTATTGTGAACATAATGAGTGAGTCCTTGTATTGTGAACATAATGAGTGAGTCCTTGTATTGTGAACATATTGAGTGAGTCTTTGTATTATGAACATAATGAGTGAGTCCTTGTATTGTGAACATATTGAGTGAGTCTTTGTATTATGAACATAATGTGTGAGTCCTTGTATTGTGAACATAATGAGTGAGTCCTTGTCTTGTGGGCATATTGAGTGTGTCCTTGTATTGTGGGCATACTGAGTGAGTCCTTGTATTGTGGGCACAATGAGTGACTCATTTTGTGGGCATACAGTAGAGTCCCATTCCCCACCCACTCCCGTGGTCATATCCTCGACTGGATCGTCACCAGACCCTCTGACAACCTTGTCTCCAGCCTAGTCGCCAGCGACCTTCTTGTCTCTGACCATTCTGCCATCTGCTTCATTGTCAATATCACCAGACCGGTGAAGAAATGCAAGCTTGTCACCCGCCGTAAGCTGCAAGTTATAGATACTGACACCTTTGGCAACGAGGCTGCTTTGCTGCTGGCTCAGCGTGACCCCTCTTCTGACCATGCTTCCTTTTTCGCCCTGACTCTACGCCAGCTTCTCGACAAGCACGCCCCGCCATCTTTGTGTGCAGTTTCTGATCGACCGCCAGCTCCTTGGTTTTCCGACGACGTCAAAGCCGCCAAGCACGAACGACGACGGGCCGAGCGCACTTGGCGACTCTCCGGCCTCGAGATCCACCGCCAGATCTTCAGGGACATGCGGCTCCGCGTCAAGGAAGCCATCACCGCCGCCAAGGTCCAGCACTACCACAACCGCATCACGCAAGCCTCGTCGTCCAAGGAGCTATTCTCTATCATGTTCACCCTCCTCGGCTCCTCACCCTCTCCACCCCTCCCCACCACATACCCACCCGTGGACCTCCCAGAACTCTTCTCAGAGCACTTTAAGGAGAAGATAGAGAATCTGCGTAGTTCTCTGGATCATGATGCCTATCGCCCTTCCCCACCCTCTCCCGCCTTCTCTGGCTCCCCCCTCACCTGCTTTCAACCTGTCACCATCGACCATGTTAAGCGCATCATTATGAAGTCCCCCATCAAGACCTGCGAGCTTGACCCTCTGCCAGGCTTTCTGTTCACCCAGTGCTTGGACAAGCTCCTGTCGTACATCACCGATACCATTAACACCTCCCTCTCCACAGGCATCGTTCCTAACTGTTTTAAATCCGCCATCGTCCGCCCACTCTTGAAGAAATCCGGACTTGATGTGAATGAATGCCGGAACTACCGTCCATTATCAAACCTCCCCTACCTCTCCAAGCTCCTGGAGCGCATCATCCTTGAGCAATTGAACGTCTACCTGTCCCTGAACTCGCTTATGCCCGTGTTCCAGTCGGCATATCGCCCCAATCACAGCACTGAGACAGCGCTACTGCGGATCACCACCGACCTCCTGAACGCCGCAGACAGAGGACTCGTCTCCGCCCTTGTGTTATTGGACTTGTCCGCGGCCTTTGACACGATCGACCACCACCTACTCATCGATCGCCTCAGCTTCACGTTTGGCATTCATGATATAGCCCTCTCCTGGTTCAAGAGCTACCTCGACGGTCGCTCCCAGATCGTCACTACTGAATCTTTGTCCTCCCAGCCCGTCACCGTCCGCTATGGTGTACCACAGGGGTCCGTCCTCGGCCCAGTCCTCTTCACTTTGTTCACCCAACCCCTTTCCTTCGTCATCGAGCGACACAACCTTAATTATCACTTTTTCGCTGATGACATCCAGCTCCTAAGCATCGCCAAGCCTGAGAACATCGACGAGCTCCTTGCTTCTATCTCCTGTTGTTTCCTGGACATCAAGAACTGGATGACAGAAAACAAGTTGAAGCTCAACAGCGATAAGACCGAAGCCCTACTCGTAGGAACGAGACAGAAGCTTGCTTCCCTCAGCGTGACTGACCTCCAGTTGGGTGACGCTACTGTGCCCTTCTCCTCAACGGTAAAGAGCCTCGGCATGTTTCTGGACTCCACTCTGTCCATGCAACCCCACATCTCCTTCCTGATTAAAACCTGCTTTTTTTCACCTGCGACGTATTGCCACTATCCGTCGCTACCTCACTCCGGAAGCTTGTACCAAGCTCGTCATCACTCTCCTCTTCTCTCGTTTGGACTACTGTAACTCTCTTCTGGCCGGCTTTCCTGCCTCTTCCATTCAAGGGCTCCAACGCGTCCAAAACTGCGCTGCCAGACTAGTCCTAAAGAAGAAGAAGTCCGACCACATTTCACCTCTGCTCTACTCTCTGCACTGGCTCCCTATTCAAAATAGGATTTCATATAAACTGGCATCTCTATGCTATAAATGCCTCAATGACTCTGCCCCGGATTATCTAATTTCCTGTCTGGATATATATACAAAACCACGCCCACTTCGATCGGCTGCGCACAAACTCAATTGGACGATCCCGCGGACAAAACTCGTGACAGCTGGTCAGCGGGCCTTCACCTACTCCGGCCCCTCCGCATGGAACACCCTGCCACTCCAGCTGCGACAAAGCTCGAACTTTAACATTTTCAAGACCGGACTCAAGACGCACCTGTTTATTATTGACTCCTAGCCCACTTACATTTTTAAATATTTGTCTGTTATTGTTATCATCGTCTGTAATTGTTAAGCGCATAGAACTGATTGCGGGATATGCGCTATATAAGCTTCATTATTATTATTATTATTATTATTAGAGTATAGTTTTTTTAGCCTGAACTTCATTAGGTTCATATATATAATAATTTCTTATTATATAGCCTATGCCTTAAAAGCAAATTAGATCTGTTTGACTAAACATTTTCTTGATTTAAATAGAAAGTGACCAATATTTGAGCTTCAACTAATGTACCTGTGCCGAGTCATCACCGATGGTAGAAATGGTTTCTTTCGATGCTGCAACTGATTTACTCCTAGACACTTTACTTTTACTCACACTTGCCTCTTTGCTGCTCATTCTCGGGCTTGCTTAAAGCTAGACACAAAAATATATTAAATACATTAAACATTAGAATAAATGTATCGTATGGTAGTTGTGAGGCAGACTTCCGTCACAAAATGTAGTGATGTAAAGATTTTTCTCGCCAGGTTTAGGCTACTCACCACAAAGAATAGGACCTAGCTATGGTTAAATACATGTTTTTGGTCTATATGGGTAGTAACCATAGTTACCAAACTTAGATAATCATGTACTGGTCGTAGAAATGTACTGTTGTATTTCTAAATAATATTATCTTTCTGAGACTGATGATTACATAAGAAAATGTATAACAATAGAATTATATTTTTTTATAACGCTAACTTTATCTCATGTCCGTTTAAAATTAGTTTTGTTTTAATTTGAGATGAAACATTGCCGAAATACTAATAACAAAATATGTGTCTACCAAACATGTTACCTTAAACATGATAAGCTGGTTAAATTTAGTGATATTATCACGAATAAGGGCTTTATCAACTGACGCCATCTAAAAATACAACACAGGAGAAAGTATAAACAGCTAATGTCGTTCCCCTTTGTTTGTAGAGTGACGTCAAATTTGATGATTGTTCAAGTTGCAAAAGGTGTAAAGAAATTGATGAATTCCCGCTAATTCTATATTTACAAAACAAATGAACTTATCATTTCGTGTCTTTCACATGAAAGCAATAAGTGATATGAAACTTAATGAAATCTAATTATTTTTATTTTAAATTGTAAACATTAGAGTGACTTTAGTTGTTTTTTTTTTGGGGGGGGGGGATCAAAAATATATCATATGTCCTGCCATCTAGACACCGTATAATGAACTAGCATCATTACTTTCAATAAGCGTTACAAATAAATCCCAATTAATAAAATAGGGGGGGGGGGGGGTCCTCTGAAAGTTTGACAATTGTTGACAAGTGGTGGAGGGGGGGGGGGTAAAATTTGACGTAAATAATGAACGTTCTCAGAGAATAAAATTAGAAAGGAAAATAAAGAAAGTTAAACATTCTTAACTAATTAATTACATTCTTAACTAAATCAATACATTCATGCCTTTCAACTAAAACCAAAACAAATCTACCCCCTTACACAGCTTTACTTAAGACACTTTAATTCACACAAGACATGTATAATCACAATACTTTTGTATAATCAAGACTCAAAATACATTAAATACTATCAGTACCATAAATACTTTTATACTAAAAATATCTTTATACTCACAATAGTGTTATACTCATAATACTAACAAACCCACAGTTTTGTTATATTTACAATACTTTCATACCTACGATGCTATTACGATCACAATACCTATATGCTCACCATTCTGATATACGATACTTTTATTTTACGATACTTTAATAGGCCTACTCACAATACATTGATACTTACAATAAAGTTACACTCTTCATACTTTTATACTTCTTATTCTGATCTACTCTAAATGTCTTTATCACACAATACTTTTATACCCTTAATACTTTTATATTCACAATATTCATTTATTCCCAAAAATCCTTTTATACTCACAAAATTACTTTATTATATATTTTATTATCATACAGTAACAAACATAGACAATATACTTTATAAATATAAAAAACGTTTATACAAATATAATACTCTGCTAGCTGTAGACCATTATATCATTTTTAATATGAAATTATTATTTTTTTGTGATCGAAACTTAACATGTCCGAATGTATATCTTCATTAATTCATTAGTTTGGTTAGAGCCTATTGGTCTATGTTAATGTCGTTGCTATTTAATGTCTACCTTTTCTCTACAAACACCATTTTGGCCTACAATTCAACGTATTCAGTGCTACACTGACTCACGTGCATCTAAAAAAATCAATATGTGTTGCTGTGCCAACTGGTAGGACAGGTAATATCGACCAAAGCCTGCATTAGATATAAGCTGAGTAACATGTTCTTTAGTGAAACGTCTAGTCGTTAAATTGTAACTAAGATTATTAGAATATCATTGTGATGTGCTAAATCACCTAACATAAGAGTCTACTACTAGTATATTGTATTGAACTGTGGCAGTTGAGAAATTTATTCAATATAATGTAGACTAAATAGTAGTAGCAACTCTAATGCGTTGATTCAATATTTCACATTGTACGTAAGTTGACGTTTTTATTGTATCATTATAAATGTATTCCATACGTGACTTTTACCCATTACATTCAATACAACAGTACAATTTTCTAATGGATAACTAGATCAATATCACTTACGTCGAAAATCAATCAATATCATAACTTTATCATTAATTTTAAATATATCCGATTCAGATGAGGGCTTAGTGGCTCTATTTTTAAGAGCACTTTAAACGTAATACTCTAAACACTGCACATAAGTGTTGAAAAAGAGACTCAGAGATGTACTTGTGTTTCAGAATTACTTGTGTTTCAGAATTACTTGTGTTTCAGAATTACTTGTGTTTCAGAATTACTTGTGTTACAGAATTACTTGTGTTTCAGAATTACTTGTGTTTCAGAATTTCTTGTGTTTCAGAATTTCTTGTGTTTCAGAATTACTTGTGTTTCAGAATTACTTGTGTTTCAGAATTACTTGTGTTTCAGAATTACTTGTGTTTCAGAATTACTTGTGTTTCAGAATTACTTGTGTTTCAGAATTTCTTGTGTTTCAGAATTTCTTGTGTTTCAGAATTACTTGTGTTTCAAAATTACATGTGTTTCAGAATTACTTGTGTTTCAGAATTACTTGTGTTTCAAAATTACTTGTGTGACAGAAATTACTTGTATTTCAGAATTACTTGTGTTTCAGAATTACTTGTGTTTCAGAATTACTTGTGTCACAGAAGAACTTATGTTTCAGAATTACTTGTGTGACAGAAATACTTATGTTTCAGAATTACTTATGTTTCAGAATTACTTGTGTTTCAGAATTACTTATGTTTCAGAATTACTTGTGTGACAGAATTACTTGTGTGACAGAAGAACTTATGTTTCAGAATTACTTGTGTTTCAGAATTAATTGTGTTTCAGAATTACTTGTGTGACAGAAGAACTTATGTTTTAGAATTACTTGTGTTTCAGAATTACTTGTGTGACAGAAGAACTTATGTTTCAGAATTACTTGTGTTTCAGAATTACTTGTGTGACAGAAGAACTTGTATATTAGAATTACTTGTGTTTCAGAATTACTTGTGTTTCAGAATTACTTGTATGCCAGAATTACTTGTATTTCAGAATTACTTGTGTTTCAGAATTACCAAGTCTGTGATGTGTGACTTCAAATTGTTTGGAATAATTGATTTGGCTTTTTATCAAATCTACTTACATTAACGTGTAATAAAAAAGTTTGGTCACATGTGCTGGTCTAGTGAACTTTTGGACACATGTTCTGGTCTAGTGAACGCTTGGTCACATGTGCTGGTCTAGTGAACGCTTGGACGCATGTTCTGGTCTAGTGAACGCTTGGTCACATGTGCTGGTCTAGTGAACGCTTGGTCACATGTGCTGGTCTAGTGAACGCTGGTCACATGTGCTGGTCTAGTGAACGCTTGGTCACATGTGCTGGTCTAATGAACGCTTGGTCACATGTGCTGGTCTAGTGAACGCTTGGTCACATGTGCTGGTCTAGTGAACGCTTGGTCACATGTGCTGGTCTAGTGAACGCTTGGTCACATGTGCTGGTCTAGTGAACGCTTGGTCACATGTGCTGGTCTAGTGAACGCTTGGTCACATGTGCTGGTCTAGTGAACGCTTGGTCACATGTGCTGGTCTAGTGAACGCTTGGTCACATGTGCTGGTCTAGTGAACGCTTGGTCACATGTGCTGGTCTAGTGAACGCTTGGTCACATGTTCTGGTCTAGTGAACGCTTGGTCACATGTGCTGGTCTAGTGAACGCTTGGTCACATGTGCTGGTCTAGTGAACGCTTGGTCACATGTGCTGGTCTAGTGAACGCTTGGTCACATGTGCTGGTCTAGTGAACGCTTGGTCACATGTGCTGGTCTAGTGAACGCTTGGTCACATGTGCTGGTCTAGTGAACGCTTGGTCACATGTGCTGGTCTAGTGAACGCTTGGTCACATGTGCTGGTCTAGTGAACGCTTGGTCACATGTGCTGGTCTAGTGAACGCTTGGTCACATGTGCTGGTCTAGTGAACGCTTGGTCACATGTGCTGGTCTAGTGAACGCTTGGTCACATGTGCTGGTCTAGTGAACGCTTGGTCACATGTGCTGGTCTAGTGAACGCTTGGTCACATGTGCTGGTCTAGTGAACGCTTGGTCACATGTGCTGGTCTAGTGAACGCTTGGTCACATGTGCTGGTCTAGTGAACGCTTGGTCACATGTGCTGGTCTAGTGAACGCTTGGTCACATGTGCTGGTCTAGTAAACGCTTGGTCACATGTGCTGGTCTAGTGAACGCTTGGTCACATGTGCTGGTCTAGTGAACGCTTGGTCACATGTGCTGGTCTAGTGAACGCTTGGTCACATGTGCTGGTCTAGTGAACGCTTGGTCACATGTGCTGGTCTAGTGAACGCTTGGTCACATGTGCTGGTCTAGTGAACGCTTGGTCACATGTGCTGGTCTAGTGAACGCTTGGTCACATGTGCTGGTCTAGTGAACGCTTGGTCACATGTGCTGGTCTAGTGAACGCTTGGTCACATGTGCTGGTCTAGTGAACGCTTGGTCACATGTGCTGGTCTAGTGAACGCTTGGTCACATGTGCTGGTCTAGTGAACGCTTGGTCACATGTGCTGGTCTAGTGAACGCTTGGTCACATGTGCTGGTCTAGTGAACGCTTGGTCACATGTGCTGGTCTAGTGAACGCTTGGTCACATGTGCTGGTCTAGTGAACGCTTGGTCACATGTGCTGGTCTAGTGAACGCTTGGTCACATGTGCTGGTCTAGTGAACGCTTGGTCACATGTGCTGGTCTAGTGAACGCTTGGTCACATGTGCTGGTCTAGTGAATGCTTGGTCACATGTGCTGGTCTAGTGAACGCTTGGTCACATGTGCTGGTCTAGTGAACGCTTGGTCACATGTGCTGGTCTAGTGAACGCTTGGTCACATGTGCTGGTCTAGTGAACGCTTGGTCACATGTGCTGGTCTAGTGAACGCTTGGTCACATGTGCTGGTCTAGTGAACGCTTGGTCACATGTGCTGGTCTAGTGAACGCTTGGTCACATGTGCTGGTCTAGTGAACGCTTGGTCACATGTGCTGGTCTAGTGAACGCTTGGTCACATGTGCTGGTCTAGTGAACGCTTGGACACATGTGCTGGTCTAGTGAACGCTTGGTCACATGTGCTGGTCTATAGTGTTTTTGTGAAATAAGACTCGTATAATGACCAACTTTTTAAGCGTTTTTTTTAATAACTAGTTTTTATGCCCGTCAAATTGACAGAGAAACGAAAGATCCAACTTGTTGTAATTGTTTTGTTCAGTTTAACTTTGTGCTGTTATTGTATGCTTTATATCCCTACTACACGTTTATTCGTAAGAGATCAATGAATGGATTATTAAAAATTCTACTTGAACTAACTACGATCATAACTATAGAAATTGTAATTTTTATTTAGTCAACCTTGAACTACTGGTGGTAATAGGGAAAATATTTATTTTCAAACTATAGGACAATCGGTCCTTGTTGACTTAGATTAATCAGTTTTAGTTTTTACTGCCAAAATGATTTGCCGCAAAATATGATTTTTTGTTTTTAATAAATCAAATATTTTACCATGAAGGGCATACAAATCTGCTCCGAGGTACTTTGAATGTTTGTTTTAAAAACATTTTTAAAGATTTCAGCCATGAAAAAACAACTATTTAGTATTTAGTCACTATTACACTTATACCGTCAGTCGTATGCTTACTCGACCCCCCCCCCCCCCCCCCCAATGCCCCAAAAAAAAACGATGAGCTTACATTAAATTAAAAAAATATCATATTATTTTTTTATTGCACATTATGAACTGAGTTTATAATTTTTTTATAAGTGCCAAAACGTTAGATGTCAATTAAGCGCCACCAAAAGAGCCTCAGCGCTATATCGAGCTACTTATGATAATCATCCGAATGCAATTTTTTACATTATAACAACCTTTTTAGACATTTAAAACGACTTTAAAACGACTTTAAAAATCACATTATTGTTAGTTTACATTGAGGCATGGTTGCCGAGTGACAGTGCGTTCGACTGGCGTACCGAAGGTCCTGGGTTCGAATCCTGGTGAAGACTAGGATTCTTTTGTTTCCTCCCAGGAATGGAGGATGTCCCTGAGTCTGCCCAGCTCTGATGGGTACCTGTCCTTAGTTGGGGTAAAGTAAAGGCGGTTGTGCATAGTGCTGGCCACACAATCACCTAGTGTGCCGAGGCCACAGAAACTGGTGAACGCTGCTTCACCGGATCTATGGATCGATTCGGTACGACGGGCAGTTTACTTTATACAATTCTGATTGCTACTGATAAACACGGCACATAACTCAGTATTGCTATAACCGTTGCTATTAATAAACAGGGCACATAACTCCAACTATAACCGTTGCTACTGATAAACTTGTAATAAACAGGGCACACAACCCCATATTGCTATGACCATTACTACTTATAAACACCAGTTCCTTAGCGTTGTACTTATTGTAAAGTTTAAAGTAGCTTTTAACTATGGAATTTAATTATATGTAGATCTAATTTTAGTGTTGTGTGTTCGTCGTTTTTATTTATATTTTTTTATGTTGACACTAAATTTAGGCATTAAACTCTAATTTAGAAATACAACACAATAACAATCTGTTGCAAAGCTCAGATAAACATAAAGACAAAAACGCTTTCCTTATGCGAGAACAAATGCATATAAGTAATCTTTCTTCCCGAGTGACATTCGGGCATGGAATGGGTTGCCTGATCAAACCAGGAAAACCAGTAACTTAACATCATTTCAAACATTAATAAAAATGCAAGACTAGACTCGGACCACGGATGAGATAGGACGCAATAATTCTTTATAGAAGGGGCGTCTGTAATGTATAAGGTATGATAGACTAAGCTTAATAAATAAGTTAAAATAAGTTGTAGGCCTATGAAGTGAAGCCTTTGTTTCAGCATATCACAAATGTTTGGGTTATTCTAAAATACTACTCTAAATACAATACCAGCAACACGTTCTAAATTTAGTTTCCTGCCACGCGTGGTTAAAACTTCATCCCTCTCTCTCCCTCGCACATTCCTGTCTCGCTTTGTTCGGCTTGAACGCCTCTTCTCTTTCTTTCTTTTTTCTTTTTTTTTTCTGCGAACCATTTGAATAAAAACGCCAAAACAAACCATTAAATACAACTAAGTAGTCTAGAATTGATATTAAACTATTCACCCCCCCCTCTCTCCTCCCACTACTTAGGGTTGCCAGATACATGGGTACCAAAAGGAGGACACAGAGAGACAAAAAAGAGGACAAAGGAGGACACATGGGTACCGAGAGGAGGACTGATTGAGTTTCATTATAAATCAGTACAATTTTAATGAAATGGTTGCCAATAATTATCTATTAGTAGGCCTAAATTAACCAAGAGAAACTATAGTAAAAAATAAATAGCAATTCAATTGGCTTCTTTTTTTTCGAAATGCAACAAGACTAGGCCTATATTATTTGAAAATTAAACCGTCAATTTTACAGTTTATGCATTATTATCTTTCTTAATTCTACAAAATATTTATCTGACGAGTCAACATTTTGAAGATGATCTTCGTGAGCAAGCATTAAATGTATACAACTGTTTACATGTGAAATTTTTCAAGTTGTGCTTTGTAAGAATGTTGCCCTGGGTTAACTGATAATCTGCCTCTTTCATTTGTCCACTGAGTGTTTATCAATGAGAACATTCTTTCCACATAACCATTGTGTCCAGGGATACAGCAGATGAAAAGTTCACATATTTTTAGTATTTCTGAAAAGCAACTTACATTTGGGCAACTCCAGTGTTTTGTTTTACCCGACTCATCCACTTATTGACAGTAAATACATAAAAAGTGCACTAAGGATTTTAAAAACCCTTGCCGTACAAAAGCCGGACATTTTAAGGGTTTTTAGCTTTGCCTGCCGGACGGAGGACACAGGCCTAAAAAAGGAGGACATGTCCTGGCAACCCTACCACTACTACCACCAGATCCCTCTAACACGAGATGAAGGTTTATTGCAACAGTAAGTGTTAGTATGATACTCTTCTAAGTTGTGCTCTAAAATACAGAGAGACACAATCCAAATAAGGCAATTTACCCCCTTCCGGCTTCTGTCCCCTTCCCCAAATTGCGAACATTGAGAAAAAGCATAAGTTTTTAATTATAAACTAGTGTATTAACTGTATGGAATTATTAACTAGTGGGAAATAGCTTATGTATGGAATTATTAACTAGTGGGAAATAGCTTATGTATGGAATTATTAACTAGTTGGAAATAGCTTGCGTTACGAGTAAATGGCCAGTGGGGAAAAGCTTCTGTTTTGAATTCTAACTAACGTCTAGTGGGAAATAGCTTATGTTTGGAAATATTGACTTGTGGGAAATAGCTTATGTTTGGAATACTTACCGATTAATAAGTGTCTGTAAAAAAAATACTGGACGAGAGTAGTATAGTAGGTAACAATGGGGTATCATTACCCGTCAC